>JARQOC010000010.1:116154955-116555604 GCA_033576535.1 Allobates femoralis
AGTCTTTGAGGTTGGAGTCCACCGAAGCATGCTCATCTGAGGGCCGATATAGAAAGTAAGTGAAGGAGAAGGGGGCTAAAGTTCCCAAATCCAACCCGAGTGCTGTATATGAAATCCAAAAAGGCTGGACGGGGCATTATCTCTTGTCCACCCCAGCTCTACTCGGGTGATCTCTCCTGATTAGGAACTGTAATGCAGTGCCCATTGGTCCATCTGGCTGTTTTTTGCATGCAAGGTGTCTCCTACTTCCTTAATTTCAACGTATCACAATTCTTCCAAGCAGCGCGTCTCAGACGCAATGAGAGTAAGGGCCACGTCACACACACAGATATCTGTGCAGATATTGTTCGCAGACCTCTGGTTGCAGTGAAATCATGGACACATTGTTCATTTGTATACGGCCACAAAATGGAACAATGTGTCCATGATTTCACTGCAACCAGAGATCTGCGAACAATATCTGCACAGATATCTGTGTGTGTGACGTGGCCCTTACTGCTATGTTTGGTATCTGGTGTCCTGAGCTATCAGTAGTTAATTGACAGCACAGGCTTCCATTCTTGCTCTGGGAGGTGTTCCATCTTCCCTGTGATTGCTCTGCTACTTTACTGAGCAGTCTATCCCAGAATTCTATTTTATATTGTTTGGAATAAATATTCGTGAGAACCCCCAGACCAATTGTATTTAATTATTTATTTTTATATTTCACTTCGAGACATAGTCAGCTACTGTTTATGGCAACCAAGCAAAGACGCCGGTAGAGAGGGTGGGCGAGGTAAAGTCTAACTTTAACCAATCACTGGGGAGGAAGCAGTGAATATGTATGAGGCTCATGATCGGGCCCGGATGCATGGGGACAGCGGCGCAGAAGCTTGATAAGTAATAGTGTAGGAAGATAATGTTTGTGCCAAAAGATCGGGGCTCCACTGTAAAATGCTTTTGCGCCCTTTGAAGGTGTTTTTAATGCCTTTAATTTGACTGATGGAGGAAATCTCTGGAATTATGGAGTGAAGATTTGAGGTCTGCACTCAGCCGACCCCGTGATCATACAACATGGAGGATATACCGGCAGCGCGGAGCTCCGGGGACAGCATTTGTCGGTGGATGCCTGGTACGAGGAGGACGCCGGCTCCCATTATCTGCTCTCGAGTAAATTGTTATTGCAGAATCTCGTCCTGCAGAGAAGTGTGTGCAATCCTATCTATCACAAGGAACAGCTTGTGTGTACGTCTATCCGCGGCTCCGCTGCCTACATCACGCTACATTTTATATTTGTTTCACTGTGTTCTCCCAACATTTACAATCTGGAGTCGTAATAACATGTGGGATCTGTGCCACATACAGAACGGGCGGCCGTGCTGCCAACTCCAGTGATCCCTACATAAACTACACAAGAATAGGGCAGAGGTATCACAGCCGGGGCACCACTGCAGGATCACATCTCTAAACACTACTGACAGAGAACATTATATATGTTATGTCATCAGACATTAGACAATCAGTAATCACATCTAAACCTGACACTATAGTATTGACATAATTCACAAAAACTGCTAATTTACTGCTTACATACAATACATAAACTCATCCTGAGATTCATCCTGTATTATACTCCAGAGCTGCACTCACCATTCTACTGGTGCAGTCACTGTGTACATACATTACATTACTGATCCTGAGTTTCCTCCTGTATTATCCTCCAGAGCTGCACTCATTATTCTGCTGGTGCAGTCACTGTGTACATACATTACTGATCCTGAGTTACCTCCTGTATTATACTCCAGAGCCGCACTCACCATTCTGCTGGTGCAGTCACTGTGTACATACATTACATTACTGATCCTGAGTTACCTCCTGTATTATACTCCAGAGCTGCACTCACCATTCTACTGGTGCAGTCACTGTGTACATACATTACATTACTGATCCTGAGTTTCCTCCTGTATTATCCTCCAGAGCTGCACTCACTATTCTGCTGGTGGAGTCACTGTGTACATACATTACATTACTGATCCTGAGTTACCTCCTGTATTATACTCCAGAGCTGCACTCACTATTCTGCTGGTGCAGTCACTGTGTACATACATTACATTACTGATCCTGAGTTACCTCCTGTATTATACTCCAGAGCTGCACTCACTATTCTGCTGGTGGAGTCACTGTGTACATTCATTACATTACTATTCCTGAGTTACCTCCTGTATTATACTCCAGAGCTGCACTCACTATTCTGCTGGTGCAGTCACGGTGTACATACATTACATTACTGATCCTGAGTTACCTCCTGTATTATACTCCAGAGCTGCACTCACTATTCTGCTGGTGGAGTCACTGTGTACATTCATTACATTACTATTCCTGAGTTACCTCCTGTATTATACTCCAGAGCTGCACTCACTATTCTGCTGGTGCAGTCACGGTGTACATACATTACATTACTGATCCTGAGTTACCTCCTGTATTATACTCCAGAGCTGCACTCACTATTCTGCTGGTGCAGTGACTGTGTACATACATTACATTACTGATCCTGAGTTACCTCCTGTATCATACTCCAGAGCTGCACTCACTATTCTGCTGGTGCAGTCACGGTGTACATACATTACATTACTGATCCTGAGTTACCTCCTGTATTATACTCCAGAGCTGCACTCACTATTCTGCTGGTGCAGTCACGGTGTACATACATTACATTACTGATCCCGAGTTAACTCCTGTATTATACTCCAGAGCTGCACTCACTATTCTGCTGGTGCAGTCACTGTGTACATACATTACATTACTGATCCTGAGTTAACTCCTGTATTATACTCCAGAGCTGCACTCACTATTCTGCTGGTGCAGTCACTGTGTACATACATTACATTACTGATCCCGAGTTAACTCCTGTATTATACTCCAGAGCTGCACTCACTATTCTGCTGGTGCAGTCACTGTGTACATACATTACATTACTGATCCTGAGTTACCTCCTGTATTATACTCCAGAGCTGCACTCACTATTCTGGTGGTGCAGTCACTGTACATACATTACATTACTGATCCTGAGTTACCTCCTGTATTATACTCCAGAGCTGCACTCACTATTCTGCTGGTGGAGTCACTGCGTACATACATTATATTACTGATCCTGAGTTACCTCCTGTATTATACCCCAGAGCTGCACTCACTATTCTGCTGGTGCAGTCACTGTGTACATACATTACATTACTGATCCTGAGTTACCTCCTGTATCATACTACAGAGCTGCACTCACTATTCTGCTGGTGCAGTCACTGTGCACATACATTACATTACTGATCCTGAGTTACCTCCTGTATTATACTCCAGAGCTGCACTCACTATTCTGCTGGTGCAGTAACTGTGTAATACATTACATTACTGATCCTGAGTTACCTCCTGTATTATACTCCAGAGCTGCACTCACTATTCTGCTGGTGCAGTCACTGTGTACATACATTACATTGCTGATCCTGAGTTACCTCCTGTATTATACTCCAGAGCTGCACTCACTATTCTGCTGGGGCAGTCACTGTGTACATACATTACATTACTGATCCTGAGTTACCTCCTGTATTATACTCCAGAGCTGCACTCACTATTCTGCTGGTGCAGTCACTGTGTACATACATTACATTACTGATCCTGAGTTACCTCCTGTATTATACTCCAGAGCTGCACTCACTATTCTGCTGGTGCAGTCACTGTGTACATACATTATATTTCTCCAATCTTAGTCAGGTGTGACTAGTTGGAACAACCCCCCCATTGCAGGTGATGGTGCTCCGCCCCATTATAACATAATGTAATGGCTGCAGTTAATATTTATTTTGGACTAGAATTCCCTCCATTTATCGACTCTTGATTGCAGACGTTGCCTGACTTCGTCCACTGTCTGCCAGTAACCTCAGGCGCCTAGCCGCACCTGCAGACAGTCGGATATATAGACAAAAAGGTTGAATTTAAAGGGATTAATTCATGGTGAGTTTGGGCAAAGGTAAAAAAGTGTTTCCATTGAGCGATTAACAAAGTACTTAACTTCTCCAATTTACTGGATCCTCAGTTTGATTCTAAATTGGGCTTCACTAATCCATTGCTGTAGTCTACAAATCCATGCAGATGAGGACAGTAATGGGTAATTCTCCACGGGCATAAAGTATCCATAGGGGGTGGAACTAGTCAGTATAACAACTTTGCTAACTAACATAGCTCAAAAAGCTGATATACACCATGTGGAGTGAGGAAAACTAGAGAGAGTGTGATGGCAGAGAAACAAATGTAAAGAAGGGATTAACATGTACTGAAAAACACATTTAAACCTTATTACTCTTATTATGATCCTTAGCTTCAATCTACCATATATCATAATATAACTACTATAATACTGCTCCTATGTACAAGAATATAACTACTATAATTCTGCTCCTATACACAAGAATATAACTACTATAATACTGCTCCTATGTACAAGAATATAACTACTATAATACTGCTCCTATGTACAAGAATATAACTACTATAATACTGCTCCTATGTACAAGAATATAACTACTATAATACTGCTCCTATGTACAAGAATATAACTACTATAATACTGCTCCTATGTACAAGAATATAACTACTATAATACTGCCCTATGTACAGAATATAACTACTATAATACTGCCCGTTGTACAAGAATATAACTACTATAATACTGCCCCTATGTACAAGAATATAACTACTATAATACTGCTCCTATGTACAAGAATATAACTACTATATAATACTGCCCTATGTACAAGAATATAACTACTATAATACTGCTCCTATGTACAAGAATATAACTACTATAATACTGCTCCTATGTACAAGAATATAACTACTATAATACTGCCCCCTATGTACAGAATATAACTACTATAATACTGCCCCTGTGTACAAGGATATAACTACTATAATACTGCCCCTATGTACAAGAATATAACTACTATCAATACTGCTCCTATGTACAAGAATATAACTACTATAATACTGCTCCTATGTACAAGAATATAACTACTATAATACTGCCCTATGTACAAGAATATAACTACTATAATACTGTCCAATGTACAAGAATATAACTACTATAATACTGCTCCTAGTACAAGAATATAACTACTATAATACTGCCCTATGTACAAGAATATAACTACTATAGTACTGCCCTATGTACAAGAATATAACTACTATAATACTGCCCTATGTACAAGAATATAACTACTATAATACTGCCCTATGTACAAGAATATAACTACTATAATACTGCTCCTATGTACAAGAATATAACTACTATAATACAGCTCCTATGTACAAGAATATAACTACTATAATACTGCTCCTATGTACAATAATATAACTACTATAATACTGCCCCCTATGTACAAGAATATAACTACTATAATACTGCCCTCTATGTACAAGAATATAACTACTATAATACTGCTCCTATGTACAATAATATAACTACTATAATACTGCCCCTATGTACAGACAAAACGTTCTCCATCCTACCCTCCTTGCTTGTCATTCCAACTATAACTTAATAAAAAAATCAAGTCAACTATGTACGTCTTATCTAATATCTTGATAAATAAACATTTCTCCTATGTACAAGATATAACTACTATAATACTGCTCCTATGTACAAGAATATAACTACTATATACAGACCCTATGTACAAGAATATAACTACTATAATACTGCCCCTATGTACAAGAATATAACTATTATGATACTGCTCCTATGTACAAGAATATAACTACTATAATACGCTCCTATGTACAAGAATATAACTACTATAATACTGCCCTATGTACAAGAATATAACTACTATATACTGCCTATGTATAAGAATATAACTACTATAATACGCCCCATGTACAAGAATATAACTACTATAATACTGCCCTATGTACAAGAATATAACTATATAGATACTGCTCCTATGTACAAGAATATAACTACTATAATACGCCTATGTACAAGAATATAACTACTATAATACTGCCCCTATGTACAAGAATATAACTACTATAATACTGCCCTATGTACAAGAATATAACTACTATAATACTGCCCTATGTACAAGAATATAACTACTATAATACTGCTCCTATGTAAAGAATATAACTACTATAATACTGCCCTATGTACAAGAATATAACTACTATATACTGCTCCTATGTACAAGAATATAACTACTATAATACTGCTCCTATGTACAAGAATATAACTACTATAATACTGCCCTATGTACAAGAATATAACTACTATAATACTGCCCTATGTACAAGAATATAACTACTATAATACTGCTCCTATGTACAAGAATATAACTACTATATACTGCCCTATGTACAAGAATATAACTACTATAATACTGCCCTATGTACAAGAATATAACTACTATAATACTGCCCTATGTACAAGAATATAACTACTATAATACTGCCCTATGTACAAGAATATAACTACTATAATACTGCTCCTATGTACAAGAATATAACTACTATAATATGCCCTATGTACAAGAATATAACTACTATAATACTGTCCTATGTACAAGAATATAACTACTATAATACTGCCCCTATGTACAAGAATATAACTACTATAATACTGCCTCTATGTACAAGAATATAACTACTATATACTGCCCTATGTACAAGAATATAACTACTATAATACTGCCCTATGTACAAGAATATAACTACTATAATACTGCCCTATGTACAAGAATATAACTACTATAATACTGCCCCTATGTACAAGAATATAACTACTATAATACTGCTCCTATGTACAAGAATATAACTACTATAATACTGCTCCTAGTACAAGAATATAACTACTATAATACTGCCCCTATGTACAAGAATATAACTACTATAATACTGCCCTATGTACAAGAATATAACTACTATAATACTGCTCCTATGTACAAGAATATAACTACTATAATACTGCCCCTATGTACAAGAATATAACTACTATAATACTGCTCCTATGTACAAGAATATACAATAAATACTCTCTATGTACAATATTATTATTATAAATTTTATGCCCTATGTACAGAATATAATATTATACTGCTATGTACAGATAAACTATTAATATGCCTATGTTAGATAAACTACATAATATGCTATTACAAATTAATATTAAACTGCCTAAAAGATATAACTACATAACAGATACAAGAATTAATACTATATACCCCTTGTACAAGAATAACTACTATAATACTGCTCCTATGTACAAGAATATAACTACTATAATACATGCCTTGTACAAGAATATAACTACTATAATACTGCCCTATGTACAAGAATATAACTACTATATACTGCTCCCTATGTACAAGAATATAACTACTATAATACAGCTCCTATGTACAGAATATAACTACTATAATACTGCCCTATGTACAAATATACTACTATAATATGCACTATGTACAGAATATAACTACTATAATACTGCTCCTATGTACAAGAATATACTACTATAATACTGCCCTATGTACAAGAATATACTACTATAATACTGCTAGTACAAGAATATAACTACTATAATACTGCCCATATGTACAAAGAATATACTACTATAATACTGCTCCCTATGTACAAGAATATAACTACTATAATACTGCTCCTATGTACAAGAATATAACTACTATAATACTGCCCTATGTACAAGAATATAACTACTATAATACTGCTCCTATGTACAAGAATATAACTACTATAATACTGCCCGTATGTACAAGAATATAGTCATATGAAAAGTTTGTGCACCTCTCTTAATCTTACTAATTTTTTTTGTTGAAAATTGTTTTTTTGCAACAGCTAGCTATTTCAGTGTGATATATGTAATAACTGATGGACACAGTAATATTTCAGGATTGAAATGAGGTTTATTGTACTAACCGAAAATGTGAAATATACATTATTTCAAAAATTGACAGGTGCCAAAGTATGGGCACCTCAACAGAAAAGTGACATTAATATTTAGTAGATCCACCTTTTGCCTCTAGTCACTTCCTGTAGCTGTTAATGAGTTCCTGGATCCTGGATGAAGGGATTTTTGACCATTCCTCTTTACAAAACAATTCCAGGTCAGTTAAGTTTGATGGTCGCCGAGCATGGACAGCTCGCTTCATACATCCCACAGATGTTCAATGATATTCAGGTCTGGGGACTGGGATGGCCATTACAGAACATTATAATTGTTCCTCTGCATGAATGCCTGAGTAGATTTGGAGCGGTGTTTTGGATCATTGTCTTGCTGAAAGATCCATCCCCGGCGTAACTTCAACTTTGACACTGATTCTTGAACATTATTCTCAAGAATCTGCTGATACTGAGTGGAATCCATGCGACTCTCATCTTTAACAAGATTCCCGGTGCCGTCATTGGCCACACAGCCCCAAAGCATGATGGACCCTCCCCCAAATTTGACAGTGGGTAGCAAGTGTTTTTCTTGGAATGCTGTGTTTTTGTGGCGCCATGCATAACGCTTTGTTATATGACCAAACAACTCAATCTTTGTTTCATCAGTCCACAGGACCTTCTTCCAAAATGAAACTGGCGTGTCCAAATGTGCTTTTGCATACCTCAGGCGACTCTGTTTGTGGCGTGCATGCAGAAACGGCTTCTTTCGCATCACTCTCCCATACAGCTTCTCCTTGTGCAGTGTGCGCTGTATTGTTGACCGATGCACAGTGACACCATCTGCAGCAAGATGATGCTGCAGGTCTTTGGAGGTGGTCTGTGGATTGTTCTTGACTGTTCTCACCATTATTCTTCTCTGCCTTTCTGATATTTTTGTTGGCCTGCCACTTCTGGCCTTTACAAGGACTGTCCCTGTGGTCTTCCATTTCCTTACTATGTTCCTCACAGTGGAAACTGACAGGTTAAATCTCTGAGACAACTTTTTGTATCCTTCCCCTGAACAACTATTAAACAATCTTTTTTTTCAGATCATTTGAGAGCTGTTTTGAGGAGCCCATGATGCCACTCCTCAGAGAAGATGCAACTAGGAGAACAACTTGCAAGTGGACACCTGCAATAGCTTTTCTCATGATTGGATACACCGGGCTATGAAGTACAAAGCTTAAGGAGGTTACCAACCCAATTTAGTGCTTCAGTAAGTCAGTAAAAAGTAGTTAGGAGTATTCAAATCATGAAAATCAGAAGGGTGCCCATACTTTGGCACCTGTCAAATTTTGAAATAATGCAAATTTCACATTTTCGGTTAGTGCAATAAACCTCATTTCAATCCTGAAATATGACTGTGTTCATCAGTTATTACATATATCACACTGAAATAGCTGTTGCAAAAACCCAATTTTAATTAAAAAAAAGTAAGATTAAGAGGGGTGCCCAAACTTTTTCATATGACTGTAACAACTACAATACTGCTTCTATGTACAGGAATATAACTACAATAATAATTGTCCATGTACATGCGCTTTCGGATTATGGTTACTGTATTAGTCGTCTGTCTTCTCATGCGTGCTGTGTACTATTTACAGTTGGTGCCTCTGGTTCCCGCTGTTTGGGTTTTGATCAGGACAGGACATACCGCTCTGCGGTGCTCGGGTTATGAAATGTCACACTGATTGGGGGCAGCCTCTGCTGGGCTGTAATTCTGCAGTTTCTTCTTTAGCCAAAAGGTTTGTTCTGCGCCACGTCTAGGCGGCTATTAAATTTGGAGAGGCGACACAGTGCGCCTGCAGGCGGGAGACACAAAGCAATGTCTTTCCAGTCAATCATATCAAACCAGATGAAGGCTGGGACACAATTAAGGCCACAGCAGAGGTTATAGGTGCGCGGCACAATATAATGCCAGGACGGCTATAAAGGGACTCTGAATGCAGAGCCTTCGGCCACATTCAATTCCTTTCACTTAGGGCGGTATATGCCGGGCTTTTGTGACTGTGCAAAGGGATAAGTCTTTATTACTTACGATCTGAACTTTTAAAGCTATATGTCAAGGCGTCTGACACCTGCATGAAGTCACTTCTCTGATCTGTTACTTTGGTTGGAGATAAGTAGCGACATCGATGTCTGGCAGCCCCTTATCTCACTTATGTGATGATGCATGGGTGGACATATCATTG
Source organism: Allobates femoralis (assembly GCA_033576535.1). Lineage (NCBI taxonomy): Eukaryota > Metazoa > Chordata > Amphibia > Anura > Aromobatidae > Allobates > Allobates femoralis. The sequence goes on from JARQOC010000010.1 coordinate 116,165,107, forward strand.
GTGACCCTAGAAGTAAGGGGGCTCATCTGCACTTCCACATCCATTGGAATTTTACATTATCAGGAGCTATTGGACTGCACAGGACTGTCACACACAGACTAGGGGATATTCGGCGCCCAGTGCAACACAGAGATTGCAACGGGACGTAAAACGAAAGGAAAACCCTGATTATAGGGAATGGGGAAGGGGCACCTTCTGACATTAACCTGTGTCTGGAACCTGAGCTCCCCCAATGTCCCTACTCGGGTTCTTTCCTCCATCTCCGTCACATGTTTGTCCCTGTGCTATCTCTCCACTCAGACTAGTGTGAATGCAAGGGACTTTATCTCTACAATACTCCAACACAAGGGCTGGTAGACAGACAGAGGAACATAGACAATAAGGATACAGAAACAAACTTAACTGCTACAGACAAGCACAAGGGCTGCAGATGGCACACCTCCAACAACAGAACTCCATAAGCCACATAGACACTTCCTCCCTCCACAATGGTCAGCATATAAAGGATCTATCACCAGCATCAGGTTGATGGGTCATGTGACAATTTAAAGGGTAGGGGAGTGATCACAAACTGGCTGCAGCTGAGATGATCTAACCAGGAGCTACAAGCAATAAAAAATGTCATTAACCCTTGCTGTCCCAAAAAAGTAAGCAATCACATTTAAAGTCCAGACTCTCACAAGTTTGTGTGACGCAAAGATCCTAGAACTGTCACAAGTCTCCTAATGACGGGAGATACTTGCAAGAAGGACTCACATACTGTTCTTGAACAGGGGCCTCTTCTGTGTTGATCCGCTAGTGGGAGAGTGAAAATTTGATGGGAAACAGTGAGATTTTAATGTAATGATTGTCTAGGTTTCCAGCCTTTTCTGCAGCCTATCAGAGGTGGAATACAGTGCTTACAAGCTCTTTGCTATAGAGCTTACAGGTGTTGCTCTAAAACCTGCCAGATCTCAGGATCTGACCATATCCAGTACCTCATAAAGCAGCACTGAAGAGCACAGAGCCATGATGCTAGTCTAATCAAGCTGTCAATCATATGGAGCACACCACCTCAGACAAGAAGGAAGCTGCTTGGCAGGAGAGAGGTTCGCGCCTGCAGATAAAAAAACAGGAAACCCCTTTGATCATTGAGTAACTTTACATTCTGCCACATTATATATGGGCTTCAATTTCTTTCCTTTTCAGATTATTTCCTTCATTCTTATTTATATCCTGAAAGTTTGCACAGACGTTTCACAATGGAGAATTTGTTACAATTGTTTACAAAACAAAGGCAAAAAAGTTACACAAGAGGTTTCATCCTCAGCTACACAAGATGCTTCACCTATATCACAGTCTTATGAAATCATTGCACCATGCCGCTGACATTCTCTTTATTTATAGCTTTTTCCAGTAGTTGGTTCACCAGACAGGAGGGGATGGGCGGTGTGAGATGGGGTCGGTCGGTATAACTCTGTGAATAAGACGTGAGGAACTTGCAGAATGTGCTAATTGGGGAGAAAATTGGTGATGAAAGAAAATGTTTGCAAATTAAAATAATTGGAGAAGAGAACGTCTACAGATAAGACCACGGGATAGAGCCCGATACCGCCCTATATCGCCAAAAAGCATGAAATAAAAATCCTATAATGTCAAATATTAATTCCCTCTGCATCAATAATGATACAATGTTGCAATAATTTTGCATTTAAATCCTACAGAGAATCTCCTGCAAATCAAATTTAAGGGGATTTCTGCAACCAATCAGAAGCTGATTGCCTGCGCCTTCCTGTGAGCACTGCAGATCATCAGAGGCCATTCATTGACTGCAGTGCTGAATCCATCGTGCCGCCATCACAAGAGGTTCAGCAATACGGAAAGTAGGATTATGCTTCTTTTTATGTTTTTTGGTCTTTATAATAAAATTAATTTCCCGCTGTTGGCGGGATGAAGCCCCTCCCTCTGTTCAAATGTTTCATCCTCCTGCAAATAGGGTAAAAAGGTGGAGGCTGCTGCTGAAGCCAGTTGCAGCAACACACAGGAGACTGAAGGGTTAAATAGTATACACCTCAGTATGTAGTAGATAACACAAGATCCCCCATTCACAATAGGTGATATCACAGCTCACCTCCTCCTCCTGTACAATGACTGATAACACCTCTATATACAGTAGATAACACAGGATCCACCATTCACAATAGGTGATGTCACAGCTCACCTCCCCTCCTGTACAATGACTGATAACAACTCTATATACAGTAGATAACACAGGATCCACCATTCAGAATAGGTGATATCACAGCTCACCTCCTCCTGTACAATGACTGATAACACCTTTATATACAGTAGATAACACAGGATCCGCCATTCACAATAGGTGATATCACAGCTCACCTCCTCCTCCTGCACAATGACTGATAACACCTTTATATACAGTAGATAACACAGGATCCACCATTCACAATAGGTGATATCACAGCTCACCTCCTCCTCCTGTACAATGACTGATAACCCCTCTATATACAGTACATAACACAGGACCACCATTCACAATAGGTGATATCACAGCTCACCTCCTCCTGTACAATGACTGATAACATCTCTATATACAGTAGATAACACAGGATCCACCATTCACAATAGGTGATGTCACAGCTCACCTCCTCCTCCTGTACAATGACTGATAACACCTCTATATACAGTAGATAACACAGCAAACCATCATTCACAATAGGTGATGTCACAGCTCACCTCCTCCTGTATAATGACTGTTAACACCTCTATATACAGTAGATAACACTGGATCTACAATTCACAATAGGTGATATCACAGCTCACCTCCTCCTCCTGTACAATGACTGATAACACCTCTATATACAGTAGATAACACAGGATCCACCATTCACAATAGGTGATGTCACAGCTCACCTCCCCTCCTGTACAATGACTGATAACAACTCTATATACAGTAGATAACACAGGATCCACCATTCAGAATAGGTGATATCACAGCTCACCTCCTCCTGTACAATGACTGATAACACCTTTATATACAGTAGATAACACAGGATCCACCATTCACAATAGGTGATATCACAGCTCACCTCCTCCTCCTGTACAATGACTGATAACACCTTTATATACAGTAGATAACACAGGATCCACCATTCACAATAGGTGATATCACAGCTCACCTCCTCCTCCTGTACAATGACTGATAACCCCTCTATATACAGTAATAACACAGGAGCCACCATTCACAATAGGTGATTCACAGCTCACCTCCTCCTGTACAATGACTGATAACATCTCTATATACAGTAGATAACACAGGATCCACCATTCACAATAGGTGATGTCACAGCTCACCTCCTCCTCCTGTACAATGACTGATACACCTCTATATACAGTAGATAACACAGCATCCATCATTCACAATAGGTGATGTCACAGCTCACCTCCTCCTGTATAATGACTGTTAACACCTCTATATACAGTAGATAACACTGGATCTACATTCACAATAGGTGATATCACAGCTCACCTCCTCCTCCGTACAATGACTGATAACACCTCTATATACTGTAGATAACACAGGATCCACCATTCACAATAGGTGATATCACAGCTCACCTCCTCCTCCTGTATAATGACTGATCACACCTCTATATACAGTAGATAACACTGGATCTACAATTCACAATAGGTGATATCACAGCTCACCTCCTCCTCCTGTACAATGACTGATAACACCTCTTATATACAGTACATAACACAGGAGCCACATTCACAATAGGTGATATCACAGCTCACCTCCTCCTGTACAATGACGATAACACCTCTATATACAGTAGATAACACAGGATCCCCCATTCACAATAGGTGATATCACAGCTCACCTCCTCCTCCTGTACAATGACTGATAGCACCTCTATATACAGTAGATAACACAGGATCCACCATTCACAATAGGTGATATCACAGCTCACCTCCTCCTCCTGTACATTGACTGATAACACCTCTATATACAGTAGATAACACAGGATCCACCATTCACAATAGGTGATATCACAGCTCACCTCCTCCTCCTGTACAATGACTGATAACACCTCTATATACAGTAGATAACACAGGATCCACCATTCACAATGGGTGATATCATAGCTCACCTCCTCCTTTACAATGACTGATAACACCTCTATATACAGTAGATAACACAGGATCCAACATTCACAATAGGTGATATCACAGCTCACCTCCTCCTGTACAATGACTGATAACACCTCTATATACATAGATATCGGCATTTACACTATTAGAATAATGTTTTAGCATTACATTTGTATGTATAATTGTTGTTCTCTTCCTCGTTTGCTCATCAGTCTCGGGATCTCGCGGTCTCATTATGGCGGAGTCCTGCTCGTCTTCGTCTCGCCTCCATCCAGGGTAACAATGTAGCCTCTTTGTTTCTCGGTGACTTGATATGATTTCTTTGATTCGGTGGTTGTGGATTTTTCATGTAATCACACAATGTATGAGATCCGCACCAAATCTTTAATGAGCCGTCCCTGACTTCCCGACTTGTGCTCTGCTAACTAGAACTGCAAAGTTTTATTTATAAAGTTTTGTAACTCTGAGTTTTATGTGAACAGAAAATAAAAAAAACCCTTCACTGAAACTTCCTATCAATATGGGTTCTGTGCGGGGCCCTGCAGCCTAGGGGGCCCCAAAACTCCCTTTGGCCTATAGAAAAAGACTAATACTATTAAAGATTTTTTAAAGATAATTGGGGGCCCGGTTGGAGCTTTCACATCGGGGCCCCTGGGCCTGAAATTCCACCACTGGTTCTGTGACACAATGCAGCCGAAACCATTTTCCACTGTGTGAAAGTATCATTCCTTAGGGGTTGGTGAACTTCTTGACCTCCTATTACAGATTCTCTAAATATTTATCCTTTATTGCTCATTGAGTGGATTACCAGCCACCTCTGCCATCTATCAGCCGGGGCCTGTCTCTTACAGGCGTTGTGTCCTGGACTTTAACGTTCATAGCCTATCCTCAGGACAGGTTATCAATGACTGATCAATGGGGTGCGCCTTATGGTGATGCCGCTGACCGGAAACACTCCGATGCAGAGTACTGCAGGTCTGCCTCTTATGGATTCAAATTGCAGTCACATGGGAGTCGCCCGCCAGGGCTATGGGGTACTCAGTACCGGTCCCCTTTCAGTCTCTGTTGCCTGCGGATGTCACAGTGATGGCCGCGGACCGGTTCCGTTACCCTGGGCGACGTTAATAAAAGGGGAGAACAATAAAAAAGTGAAAAAGGAAAAGGTTTGTCATGGAGGTGACGCCACCCGTGGTTTGTGGCCAATATGAGCCACTGCTGCTTGTCCCGGTCCCGGGGATGGGCAGTGAGGTGTTAAGCCCTCCATGGGCAGGGCTGGTTATTCCCTGGGCCGGTATGTAGTCTATGTGTGATGGTACGGTGTGTGAAGGCTCCGTGGTGTCACTTACTGGCATCTCTTGAGCTCCCGCCCGGACACAGTCTTCTCCTTTCCAGCAGGCTGTCTCTGCCTACGCAGCTAATGCAGTCAGCGGCTTCGCAGGTGCAGGGGAAGCCCCGCTATACACCACAGCAGTAGTCTCTCACACACAAGCGTCAGTTCTGACTTTACACAATACAGTTCATAGGAGTGTGCTCTCGGTTCCGGTTGCCGGTCTGCAGCTCGGCCGGATTACTAGAGGCACGCCCTCTCTTGTACCTTTCGGGCCTCTTCAATCCTGCGCACATACTCCCGGCCAGCTGTCGCGGACTTTCCGGTGGATGTCCCGCTTGGGACTCCTAGTTCTATGGGACTGCCTTTTCCTTTGTTGTGCAGGGGGTAGGGTACAGGACATGAAGACCCTGCAACCAGCTGGTTAATTTGTGGTTAGGGGCTTGAAGCTTCCCCGGCCACATCAACAGGGCCCGCCCCCAGGTGTTGACCCGGTCCCTCGGTGTACCTGTCCTCTCAGGTCCACCTTAGGCCCCTTTTGCCTTGTCCTCAGTCAGTAGCCCTGGACTGGCCATACAGTGGCTTAGACCACTGGGTCTATGTTCTTCCTGGCAAGTGTGTCAGTGCCTGGGCTGCATGGCATGTCTCTTCACCACCCTTTGAAAGCCTTCCCCAACTTAATTTTCCTAGTGCTTATTCTAGTTCCTCCACCCCTTTCCCGGTTTCCTTCACTACACTCCACCCACCACTATCCCTTGCCTGACATGAAGTACTAGGTCTGGGGATTGGGGATGTGTTGGTTGTTGGTATGGGGTGCTTAGTTTACCTGTCCCAGCTGCAGTAGCATTCTGTGACCACCGGTCCACAGGGGCACCACACATGTGCAATAACAGCCACGGCCAAATTACAGTAGATGGAGCTGTGCTATGAACCAACAGAACTGCAAACAGCTGCAAGTGTCACATCCCCATCGATCAGAATGTGTCATGAGTATCTCCCTTCATTAGGAGACTTGGACAGCTCTGAGATCTGAGCTTCACATGAACCTGTGACCATTCTAGATATTAAACGTGATTGCTTTCTTTTTCAGCATCAATAGTTAATGGCATTTTTCTTGCTGGTTGCTCCAGTTTAGTACTCAGCTGTTTCAAGTTTGTGATCACTCCCCTTCTCTTTAAATAGTGTCATGATCTAATCTTTATATAGCACTATTAATTCCATAGCGCTTTACATACATTAGAAACACTGTCCCCATCGGGGCTCCACAATTTAAATATCCTACGAGTACGTCTTTAAAGTATGGGAGGAAACCAGAATGCCCGGAGGAAACCCACGCAAACATGGAAAACATACTAAACTCCTTGCAGATGTTTCCTTGGTGGATTTGAACCCATGACCCCAATGCTGCAAGGCTGCAGTGCTAACCATGAGCCACCATGCCACCCAACACCTGATGCCTTTAATATAGTCTTACTATTCTGACCATGTGGAGGAAAGAAGTCTCTAGCTGCTGCTGGAGATCTGCTGCATTCTGTTCTTGGAGCCGTGTTGTCTGCAGCCCCTGTGTTTATAGCTTGGCTATTACTGCTAAAGAAATATGTGAAAATTGATACACTTAGCATACAAAAATGGCCATTTCTATACCTGCCCAGTAGCATATCTCCTTACTGGGAAGTTTTTTTTAAACCCAGAGAGATGCTCTATCTTGCGTGTACAAACCCAGTTTATGCAATTGATTATGACATGGCTACTGGGCAGAATATAGATAGGCAATTTTTGTATGCTGAAGTATATCAATTTTTCACATATTTCCTTAGCAGTAATGCATGTTTATATTCTAACATTCAAGGTTTGCAGTGTATAGCATTTCAGAATGCAGCTGTCTCTTAGCTTATTAATATGGCCATATCAATAACCACACAGTAGCCACGTCGAGGAGTGTCTCGTTTATTGGGTCCCTACACTTAGTCACAATCTCTATCTGGATTAAAAACCTATTTTATGGGTGAGTGGTAATAGACTACATGTTAGGGATGTGCCAGTAGATTTCTTTTCTTGTTATAAACAAGGGGCTGAGACCCCAAAGTAGGACCAAGACTATGTAACCAGGAGGACTACCCATTTATGATCCTCTATGTCTATGCCATGACTTCCCCTTATGAACAGTACGCTCTATCACCATGGCCATCATGTGTTACAAAACAACCCTCAAAACCCAGAATGCAAAACTACCCAATAAAAAAAGTTTTTATAAAGTTTATTCATGCTTTACATCATTTTGTCTTTTGGACACAACTAAACTCCTAAAATGCCCTTTTAGTAGTTTAAAGGGAACAGAGTAAACTTAAAAAAACTTAAACTTTGGTTTTGAGGATAGACCAGTACCAAAATTTAACATTTTAACTCTGATCTAGGAAACTATCCATCCTTAAAGTGTAGATGTCATTTCATTGGAAAAAAAAAAAAAATACTGCATGGTTATTAATGATGGGTCACATAGCAGCTAAGATAATGCTTTTTTTGTGCCATATGACTTATTTTCTCACATTTTTATGTGCTCTTTTAAAAACTGCATTTTATGGCTGTGTGGTCATGGCCAGCGGCTGCCAGCACTGTGTGGGCATGGCCAGCATTTGCCAGACTGTGTGGGCATGGCAAGCATTTGCCCAGCACTGTGTGGGCATGGCCAGCATCCCTCAGTGTCTGACATCACTGTCTGTGTAGTTCCACAGCTTCTGAAAGCAGGCTGATAGGGAGCAGAGAAGGGGTTAACAGAGATCGTTACTAAGTTGTGTGGAGCCAGATGACAGATCAGAAACTTGTGCCAAGGACAGAGGAGTTTACACTAATCCTGAGATTTTGACATTGCTCAGCAACTGTGCTGTAGCCTGAAGTAATCTGATACATTGGTACCTGACCGTTTGCAGTCAGTAGTGTAGGCCACTCCCCATTTTTCCTTATATGGTTATGTGGCTGAATTCAGTGTGAAGATGGATCTGTCTATGTCTGCTTCACACACAGTGCAATGGGGACACCTTGTGGAATGTTTATGAATGTTTTATAAAGAATTTTATAATTAAGTATATTAGAAAGTGTATTATAATCACTTGCTCTACATTATTAAATAATAATGTAAAATCGGCTACACTTTAAACTTTTGGTTTTGAGGACAGACCAAGAGTTTAACACTTTAACTGTGATCTAGGAAATGATCCGTCCTTAAAGCACATTCAACTACTGATCGAGGCTCCTAACTGGCAGTATTTATGGCTGTTTCCCCACAGCTCCCCCGCTGGTAGAACAGAGTATTACAGCCCATAAAGCTTTTAGTTACTTTTATTAATTGACTTTCCCCGAAGGATTATTATTTCTTTACAAAGCGGACAGGCAGCGATCCTATTTACAGAAAACGCCATATATTTCATCCTGCTTATAATTACGTCTCACGTCTTCTTCATTGTATAGCATTTTATTGCCGCTTTGGGGCTTGTAACGGATGAGTACACGAGTCATAATATCCAGCGCAGTCCTCGGCTACACATCATCTATAGTTTTATCACTTTTTACAACTTATTTTTTTTATTTTTTTTTAGAATAAGTATGCCCAGGAGTAAAAAAAAACAAAAAAAAATACTTTCAGACTGAGAAATGTCATGCTAGGATTTTTTATTTGATGTTGGCTGGATGTGCCCATTATGAGATTTGTCACTGCTTGAAGCCTTTTCATGCCATTAAACCATCACTAACAATTTTGTTTCTTCTCACAAGGTACAAACATTTCGGCGGAGAAAAAAGTGATTATTCTGTTATCTGGATGTTGTGATGGGTTTTATAGATAAATATTTCATAGGAAAATCTCTTCACCTCCCGACAACAACCTTCATATGTTAATTGGAACAAGGTTACTTTATTTTTCTACATCAAATATATTCGTAAGATTCTTTTGTACAATGTTTTGTAAGTAAATATAAAACTCCATCTCTCTTTTCTCTAATTTTATGGTGGGCTTGTGCTTATACAGAGGAGTCAATCAGAGAAAGCAGAGCTGCAGCTCTAAAATGTAATAGTAACCTATTCAAGACAACTGTGCCCAGTGGTGTAAGTTGAAGCACATGGGCCCCAATGTGAAAGCTCCAACAGGGCCCCCAATTAATGCAAATCTTTAGTAGCAATAGTCTTTTTCTATAGGCCAAAGGGCCTGGGTGCGATTGGATGACACCATTTGAGCATATGTATGTATATGTATGTTTAGCCCTGCCCACTCCTCATAGACACGATCACTTTGCACAGCCACACCTACTCTACATAGCCCCACCCACTCCATATAGCCACACCCACTTCTCATATCCACGCCGACTTCACATCTTGCATCTCCACATAGCTCCGCCCCGGGACTATGTGGATTTTTGAGGTATGAAAAGATAAGGCTTTACATGGGGGCCCACTCCACGTAGCCACGATCAATTTGCACAGCCACAGTCACTCTATATAGCCACACCCACTTCACATAACCCCACCCCCTCCATATAGCCACACCCACTTCTCATATCCACGCCGACTTTACATCTTGCATCTACACATAGCTCCGCCCCGGGACTATGTGGAGGGGTGGAGGTATGAAAAGGTGAGGCTATACATGGGGGCCCACTCTACATAGCCACAATCACTTTGCACAACTACACCCACTCTACATAGCCACACCCACTTCACATAACCACACCCACTCCATATAGCCACACCCACTTCTCGTATCCACGCTGTCTTCACATCCTGCATCTCCACATATCTCTGCCTCCTCCACATAGCCCGCACCGGGACTATGTGGAGGGTAGAGGTATGAAAAGATGAGGCTATACATGGGGGCCCACTCTACGTAGCCACAATCACTCTGCACAGCCACACCCACTCACACCCACTTCTCATAACCCCACTCACTCCATACAGGCACACCCACTTGTCGTATCCACAGTGACTTCACATTTTGCATCTCCACATAGCTCCGCCCCAAGATTATGTGGAGGGGTGGAGGTATGGAAAGGTAAGGCTATACATGGGGGCCCACTCCACATAGCCACAATCACTTTGCACAGCCACACCCACTCTACATAGCCACACCCACTTCACATAACCCCACCCACTCTGTATAGCCACACCCACTTCTCATATCCACGCTGACTTCGCATCTTGCATCTCCACATAGCTCTGCCCCAGGACTATGTGGAGGGGTGGAGGTATGAAAAGGTCAGTCTATACATGGGGGCCCACTCCACTTAGCCACGACTTTGCACAGCCACACCCACTCTACATAGCCACACCCACTTCACATAACCCCACCCACTCCATATAGCCACACCCACTTCTCGTATCCACGCCAACTTCACGTCCTACATCTCCACATATCTCTGCCTCCTCCACATAGCCCACCGTGGGACTATGTGGGGGGTAGAGGTATGAAAAGGTGAGGCTATACATGGGGGCCCACTCCACATAGCCACAATCACTTTGCACAGCCACACCCACTCACACCCACTTCTCATAACCCCACTCACTCCATACAGCCACACCCACTTCTCATAGCCAGGCCCACTTCACATCCTGCATCTCCACATATCCCCACCTCCTCCACATAGCCCCGCCCTGGGACTATGTGGATGAGTAGAGGTATGAAGGGGCGAGACTATACATGGGGGTGGTGCTTTGAAAAGGGCATGACTGCCGGGAGGGGTGGGGTTGTGTGTAGGAGTGGATCTATGAAGGGGCAGGGCTATTATTATTATTATTTATTTCCATTGCACCATTAATTCCAAAGGGTTACATACAAAATTATAGATCTGGTTTACAGTAAACAAATTAACAATGACAGACTGGTACAGAGGGTAGAGGACTCTGCCCTTGCGGGCTTACATTCTACAGTGCAATGGGGAGGAAACAGTAGGTCCGGGTTGCAGCAGATCTGGTGGTGGAGAGGTGGTAGCTCCGGGGCGGTGGGGCAGCAGCTCGGTCATTGCAGGCATATGAGCTTTCTTTAAGAGATGGGTTTTCAACTTCTGTCTGAAGGATCCGAGCGTGGAGGAGAATCAGACGTGTTGGGGTGCAGAATTCCAGAGGATGGGGGATATTCAGGAGAAATCTTGGAGGCATTTGAGTGAGGAATGGATAAGTGAGGAGGAGAGAAGGATATCTTGGGAGGATCGAAGATTATGTGAGGGAAGATAGTGGGAGATTAGTTCAGAGATATAGGGAGGAGACAGTTTATGGACGGCTTTGTAGGTCAGTGTTAGTGGCTCGAAATGGATTCGTTGGGGAATTAGGAGCCAGTGAAGAGATTTGCAGAGGGGAGATACAGGGGAGTAGTGAGGAGAGAGGTGGATTAGTCGGGCAGCAGAGTTGAGGACAAGCTGTAGAGGTGCAAGAGTGTTAGCAGCGAGGCCTCAGAGGAGAATGTTGCAGTAGTCAAGGCGGGAGATGGTGAGGGCATTTACAATAATTTTAGTAGATTGAGGGCCGAGGAAAGGACGGATTCTGGAAATATTCTTGAGCTGGAAGCAACAGGAGGTGGCGAGAGTTTGAAAGTTTGGGCTACTGATACATACGCATACATACATTACCCTATATGGGCAATATTGCCATACATGGGTGATAACCAACACCATGCTCTACAGCTAATATATATATAAAAAAAACAATACCGCTATTATTTTTTAGGTTTCCTTCAACAGCATTCACCATGTGGCAAATATTACCTTAAAAAATTTTGCAACTTTTTTTAAAGTGGTGGAAAAAATAAAAAAATTCCACCCCAAAAAGTTTTTTACTTGCCATTTTTTGAAATCTTAATATTTCCATCACTAATTTTGTTTTACTTTGGGATACACGTTATGTTTTGGGGTTTTTTTTGCATTCTTGGGGGTGTGACGACCAAAAAGATTGCTTTTTTTTCCCTCTTTATGGGTTTTACCATACAGGTTAATTTACATTATATTTTGATACATCAGACTTTTAAGGTACCTTTACACGCCGCCACTGCGTGGTAGCAACTGCCTGGCAATAGGGATTTTTGTGCCTGTTGCCTTGAAATTGCTATGAAATGGCGGCGTGTAAATTGGGAAAGTGATCGGGTTTCCTGCAGTTGACTCAGATACCTGTTTCCGAGCCGTGTTCAAAAACCCCAGGCAACACAAAGGCACAATTGCCATGGTATTGGCGTCTAAATGGGGCACAGGAATTGATTACCGTCGCCTAGTGAATTCCCAGGGGCGTGCCACAGCCTCATGGATACCGCGCCCCATCAGCGATCATTGGTGGGGGCTACTGTGTAACCATTGGCTGTCCCTTCACAGGGCGCCATATTTAAAGAGCTGACCATTCACACTACACAATTGCAATGGCGTCATGTATTAGCCAGCCTTCCTGCGCAGGCTGGCCAATCATGACGATATTGCGTTGTCCAATCACCGTGTTAGAGTCACGGAATGCAGAACTCCGTCACGCCTATGTTTTGGCGCCGCAGAACATGTACGCCAACATTCCTCTACTGATTGCGGCGTGTGAAGGGGCGATGGGATTCAACAGGCAGTTATCCGAAGGATCTGTGGGAACTTCCGGGGGACCACGATACCTTCAGTTGACAATGCAATGGTGGCATGTACATGCGGAATCGGCGATCGTTATCAACCGTCAAAAACGTGCGTGTGCACATGCGGTTGATACCAGTTGCTAGGCACAGTGGCGGCATGTAAAGGTACCTTAACAGAACAAAGATACCGAGTAGATTTATTTTTTATCATTTTTTCAAATTTCTTTATCTTTAAATGGAGAAAAGGGTTGAATTCTTATAGTTTATTTATTTAAAGGTTTTTAAAAATGTTTTTTTTTTAATTACAATCCCTATCAGGCAGAGAAAATCTGCAGCTGCGCACCCCTTCTCCTTCTTTTTCTATTTTACTCTGGGAAGAGGTTTTGAATATTTTCCAATATCCTCCAGGTACAGGAAGAGGAGGATGATGACATTTTTGTACCAGAAAAGTCTATTAGAACTAGTGATGAGCAAGCACCTCAATGCTTGAGTGCTCGGTGCGACTCAAGTACTGAGTATAATGGAAGTCAATGAGAAACTCAACCATTTTTCCACACGAATCTCCAGAAACATGCTTGAGTGTGGTTTGGTAGAAGGGAGTCAAGAATATGAAGGATAAGTTAACAGCCACTCTGAAGCCAAACCTCCATCCAGCTGGTTCCTGTACAGACTAGAACTCGTACTGCACAGTCTCTAAAGGCACCTGTACAGAAAGGAGTATCCCTATTTGCAGGACTAGGCTCGGACATCACTTCCTGATCTGTCGTCAAGAATTTCCCATACCTCTTAAAGAACCAGGTTGAGGTTGCTTGGCGCAATAGCTGCAACAGGGCAACTATACAGAGGCTGAAAATATCAACGTGAGAGAGTGGACCAGGGATGGTGTACATCTGAGCTATCACTCTAGCTAGGAAACCTTAGACTAACCCCTGTCCACAAGCTTACCTCTGATGGTGGGGGTGACTGGGTCTCCTACCTTACTAGACTAATAGATTGAACTCACTTAGATGTCCCTCCTCCAAGGGAGTGAAATAAGGAAACACAAAGAGAACCCAGACAATGCAACAGGTATAGCAGGGTTCTAAAAGATCTCGAAATAGACGTTTTGCTTGTGCCAGGGCAATGACACCACAGGTGAACAGCAATGAGCTTCATAACACGGGGATAAACAAATTCTATCACTGGCATGGAATGAGCTCAAAGGTGGGTAGATATAGCAGAAGGGTAGGGTAATCACAACTACAGCTGAAGGGTAAGGGAATATTTTTCCAGCATTAAAAAGGTCTATAAACCATTCAGGAAAGCAGAGCAAGCACATAGGATAAACAAAACTGTCAAGAAAACTCTACAGAAAGCCTGCAATTAATCAAGCAATGAGACCTTCTGACCTTGGATCCCCTAGAGGTTAGAATAGGATGCAGCACACCCATGATATTGAATTTCCCATTGACTTCCATTATACTCTGTACTCAAGTCGAGCCCATGTAAGCATCCGACCTGCTCATTTCGAGCACCGAGCACTAAGTACATTTCATATATTTGCCTTTGCTATTTCTTAGGTCCCATCCCTATAACCAGGACTCTGTCATGGACCATCATCTGTAGACTGTAAACTGTTGTGACATAAACCAAAGAGTTAAAAGGAGAAAGGAAAAATAATCAAAAATACTCAATTTTGCATTCCAAACTTTTTTTTCTGTATACAAGTAAAGGATCGATATAAAAGCAGAGAAGATTAAAAGGTAGAAACATCATTAGGCTCCATGCTTAGGATAACTTTCACAATCTCCCTGAGTAATGAGCCAGAACTCTCCCCCCAAACGTGAAGACAATGGCCCCTGTCCCAGCGGGAGGCCCATCCCCTCTTGGGTATTGATCCGAAATCTTCAGAAAGCCGCCGTAAATTCAGCTGTCAGAGACAAGTATTACAAATACAATACACAGAGTAATCATGTAGTCACACATCTCCTAATAGGAAAACTACAGGTGCCGCCACATTATCATTATTATAATGGCAGTAATTAGCGCTCTGGCTGGGAGATACACCGGAGAAGTGAATTCTGAAGGAAGATTACGTCTAGGGCCTTGGGAGAAGCATAATATGACAAAACACCTAAGGAAACCATTGACTGGCCCACGCCGGCAGCCCTGATAATTAGTTTCCCGATGTCCCTGATAGGTAACGCTGATGAGTGACACATAACGATCATTAGAAGATGAGACGATTTGTGGCCATCCTGAAGATAGCGGCTTCTCGGGGCTCAATTAATTTAGAGGTTGATGAGGGGCAAGTCTAATAATTGGCTTAGCGGACTCAATTATTGAATGAACCGTGTGGAGTAATGTGCGGGCTTCACCTTCCTTTTCTTCTTCTTTGTCTCCTTCTTCCCTCCCATGTGATTGTTTCCCTTTATTCTCTATTTCTTGCTTCTTTTTGATCTTCTCTTTCATCAGTCACTTGCCCTCCATTTTTCCCTTCTTCCTATGGGTGCTTCAGCATTGCTGCACATCAATCATCAGCGGCCTCATCACAGTCTGGTGGCTTGTACAGGTTATAACATATAATGTTCCCAGTGCAGCTGGCGGCC
Organism: Allobates femoralis; assembly: GCA_033576535.1. NCBI lineage: Eukaryota > Metazoa > Chordata > Amphibia > Anura > Aromobatidae > Allobates > Allobates femoralis. Next base: position 116,180,750 of record JARQOC010000010.1, read on the forward strand.
TTGAACGGTCATAAAGGGTTCGGCCCAGGGGGCAAACTCCTCCCTGCCGCCCAGCCCAGCCTGCCCCTGATTCCTAATTCTTCCATCTCCTTTACCCTCTTTCCATCTACCTTCTCCCTATTAACCTCCTCCTTTTATCCTCTCCTTCATTTCCTGCTTCTATTGTCTTCTTCATCTTTTCTTCTTTTTCTTCATCTTCTTACCTTTTCTTTCTTATTTTCTGTTTTCTGTCCTTCTCCTTACTCCACTCTACCTTCCTCTGCTTTGCATCTTCTTCCCTTTCTTTCTCCTTCATTCATCATCTCATTTGTGTTCTACATTTTCCTTTTCTCCTTCTCATTATTTTCTTGGTCTTAAGTTTCTTTTTTCCCTTTTATCTTTGCTTCTATCATTTCCCTTCCTTTTGCTTCCACTTCCTCCTTTATTTTCTTCCATTTGTTCTTCTCTTTCATATTCTCCTTTCTTCTTTCATGTTTATCTTCCTCTTTTGACATCTATCATTTCATTCTCTCATTATATACAATTTCCTTCCTTCTCTGCTCCTTCCTTCAGTAACATCTGTCTCATCTTCCTTTCCCCTCCTTTTTCTTCCTCCTTCATTATTTCCTTCAATTTCTATTTCCATTTCCTTATCATCTCATCTACCATTCTTTTCCTCCTCTTCATCATCTTATTTGTGTTCACTTTTTTCCTCTTCTTCATCTTCCCATTGTTCATTTACATCTTATCCTTTGTCTTCCAATTGCATTCTTCCTTCTCATCAATGATTTTTTTCATTCCCTCTCTTATTTTTTATCCTTTTCGTCTTCCATTTCTTTCTTATCTTTCATCCTCCTTATATTGTTTTTTTCCTCTTGCTTGATAATCTCTTCTTCAATTTTCTCATCCTTCTCCTGTATTATCTTCCATTTCTCTTCTCTTTTATCCTTCACATATTGTTTTTCTTCTTCTCTTTTCCTCATCCTTTCTCTTCCCTTCCTTCTTTTTTCACCTTCTTCATTACCTTCCTCTTTAAATTCTCTTACATTTCATGTATCACCTCTTCATATTCTCCTCCTCCATGACCTACTTTTCTTTCAATTTTTCTCATCCTTCTTCATCTCCTATTTTTTTGTACCTTTAATCTTCCATGTTTTGCTTTTTAACTTATTCCAAATCTCTTTCCTCCATTTATCTCAGCCTTTATCCTCCTCCACTTCTTTCTTTTCCATTCTTCTCAATCATCATTTCCTTTATCATTTCTTCTTTTTCTTAAATATGTTGTTTATGGCCAGTAGGGATCTGACAAATGTGAATCCCTTTAATCACTACAACTATAGAAGACCTAGAAGAGCACCATTTTCTGTTCTGTTGGCTCCACTCTTTTTCATGGATGGTTGTTGAGTATAATGCATCAACCATAATCCCTACCAATGGTATGAGTGGAAATAATGATCTGCTGTTGGCTCCACTTATCTTCATGGTTGCCTGTTGACTATAATGAAAAAATCATAATCACTGTTAATGGTATGGCTTTGAATAACAATCTACTGTTGGATCCCCTCTTCTTCATGGTTGGCTGTTGACTATAATGGACCAACCATAATATCTGCTCCTTCTTCACTCTATCCTCTTCCATGTTTTGCTGCTTTCAAATTCTATACCTCCATATATCTGCTGTTGCTCCTCCCTTCTTCATTTCTGTTGACTATAATGACCATCCATATCACTTTAATGTATGGCTTGAATCATAACATGTGTCCCTCTTCTTCATTTTACTTGACTAAAGACCAACCGTGTGTCTGCTCCTTGGCTCCACTCTTCTTCGTGGTTTGTTGACTATAATGAACAAACCATAATCCACAATGGTATGAGTGAAAATAATGATTTGCTGTTGGCTCCACTCTTTTTCATGGTTGACAATTGTATAATGACCAACCGTAATCACTATCATAATAGGTGAGGGAAATAATGACTGTGTCGCTTCACTCTTCTTCATGGTTGGCTGTTGACTATAATGACCAACCATAATCACTATTAATGGTACTGACTAGATAATGATCTACTCCTTGGCTCCACTCTTCTTCGTGGTTGGCTTTTGACAATAATGACTAATCATAATGCCTATCAATGGTATGAGTGAAATAATGATCTTGCTGTTGGCACCACTCTTTTTCATGGTTGACAATTGACTATGGACCAACCAGTAATCACTATCAATAATAGGTGAGGAAATAATGATCTGTGTCGCCTTCACTTTCTTCATGGCTGGCTGTTGACTATAACTGACCAACCATAATCACTATTAATGGTATGACTAGAATAATGATCTACTCTTGGCTCCACTCATCTTCATGGTTGGCTTTTGACAATAATGGACCAACCATAATCACTATCAATGGTATGAGGGAAATAATGATCTGCTGTTGGCCCCACTCTTCTCCATGGTTGGCCGTTGAGCATAATGAACCAACTATAATAACTATTAATAGTATGAGTAAAAATAATGATATGCTGTTGTCTCCAGTCTTCTCCATGGTTAGCCGTTGACTATACTGAACCAACCATAGTCACCATCAATGGTATGAGTGTGAATAATGATCTGCTTTGGCTCCACTCTTCTTCATGTTTCTGTTGACTATAATGAACCAACCATAGTCAGTATCAATGGTATGAGTATCAATAATGATCTGTTTTTGGCTCCACTCTCCTTCATGGTTGGTTGTTGACTATAATTAACTAACCATAGTCACCATCAATGGTATGAGTGTGAATAATGATCTACTTTGGCTCCACTCTTCTTCTTGGTTGGCTTTTGACTATAATGGACCAACCATAATTACTATCAATGGTATGAGTGGAAATAATGATCTGCTGTTGGCTCCACTCTTCTCCATGGTTGGCTGTTGACTATAATGAGCCAACTATAGTTAGTGGAAATAATGATCTGCTGTTGGCTGCACTCTTCTTCATGGTTGGCTGTTGACTATAATGGAACAACCATAATTCTATCAATGGTAGGAGAGGAAATAATGATCTGCATCTTTCATCTCACGGGGTAATAACTCCCAGTCCAGCCTCTTATTATTCTTCACCCTTTATAGACTACAGAGGAGAACACCATTATGTCTGATTGATAAGTATCTAATCTATGGAACCTCATTCCCTTGTTTACTGTGGATTAACCAACCAAGTTAATCGTAGATAAAATGCCTCTTCCACCGGTCTATAAACCTCCCATTAACCAACTAATAACATCTTGTTGTGTCTGGATTCCATTTTTTTATTTCTTGCAGCTCAATAGCATTACTTTTACAATGACTGGTAGATAATTCCGACCGTTTGGTTCAAGGGGGAAAGCTGAATATGGAATATTTGACTTATTCATGTGAGTCAGTTTGTAAGGTGAAGGCACAAATTTAAATAGAGCGAGCGCTCATTTGTATTCCAGCCCCGACGAGCTTTTATTTAACAGCCATTTGGATGATGCAGAGAGTGAAATGCTCAAGTTTGCATATGGCACTAAATTGAACAGGACCTGTAAATAATAAGACATAACCGAGCATCTTACAGGATTCTCAAAGTTGGAATTTAGAAGCAAACAGATGGCAGATGTAGTTTAGGGTAAGGGAAACAAGCAAGATGATAAGTCTAGTGGAGCAGCATAAAAAAGGAATATTTCATGCGAGGAATGATATCTCAGCATATTGTACCGGCGCCGCAACAAATACAAAGTCGCAAAAGCTATTTCATTTTTTTTATAATTTTGCCTCTGAACTCATTTTTCCAGATGTGCCATCGATAAAAAGTTTATCAAATCTACGTGCACAGTTGCAGCCAACACTTTTATTGGTTTGTGCATCTAGAATAAAAAATGTAGCAAAAATTCATAAAATAAAATACATATGCATGTCTGAGTCTGGATCTGCTGAAAGGATTCCAGTGGGGTCTGTAGCTTTCCCACCCATCTCCTTTTAGCATCAAGGCTTGGACGATAATCTTCCTGTTTTATGTGGTTGCTCAAAACTGGACTTTTCTAACCCTTTGTTTGTGAGACCATTTGGCCAGGAAGGTAATATCCTGGGGTTAATCAATGCACCCTTTTGTCCAGGAGACCAATTAGCCCCCTGGGCAAAGGAGGGGACCTCTTTTCGTGAAAGGGGATGAGAGGACAGATTAAACAAAAATGGCAGTGACTTTGGCTTGAGTAATACACCAGAATATATTTCTTATCCCTTACAAACTCATTTTTCCAGAAGTGTGATAGATAAAAAGTTTATCAAATCTACGTGCACAGTTGAAGGCAACACTTTTATTGGTTTGTGCATCTAGAATAAAAAATGTAGCAAAATATCATAAAATAAAATAATATGCATGTCTGAGCTGATCTGCTGAAGGATTCCAGTGGGTCTTAGTTCACCATCTCTTAGCATCAAGGCTGACGATAATCTTCCTGTTATGTGTTGCTCAAAACAGGACTTTTCTGACCTTTGTTTGTGAGACATTTGGCCAGGAAGGTAATTCCTGGGTTAACAATCACTTTTGACAATTTCACTCTTTCTAAAGATAGGACAATTAACAAATGAAGACTCTGGTATAACAATATATTCTTATCCTTAAAACCATTTCCAGAGTGTGATAGATAAAAGTTATCAAATCTAGTGCAGTTGAGCCACTTTATTGGTTTGTGATCAGAATAAAATGTAGCAATCTAAATAATATATATGTGAGGGTCCTCAGGAAGTGGTAATTCATTCCCTGCATAGACTGAATAACTTTGCTGTTGTTGCTCAAAAAGGCATCCTGAACCCCTGTTGTACCTTGAGGAGACCAATTATCCCTTATCCCTTACGAACTCATTTCTCCAGATGCATGATAGAGAAAAGTTTATCAAATGTACATATGCAGTTGCAGCCAAGGCTTTTATTGGTTTGTTCATCTAGAATAAAGAATGCAGCAACATTTCATAATATACTAAATACTAAAATATTAAATATATGTAAATCTGGTGTAGCAGCTCCCATGCAAATCTATGGACCTCAATATTTTGCTGTTTTGATTCACCACCTCTTGTGGAGGCCAATGGAAGGGGTCTGACTACAAACGTTGTCAGTGGTCTGTAATCATAGAGACACATAGGTCTGCACTAGAACTGTATAAAAACATTTTTTAGGCTATTTGTAGAGGCTTTATATTCCTCATTTTGAAGTATTACAAGGATTCCTAAAGTATAAACACACTTTAAATCGAACCTGTCACCCAAAAACACCTTCCTAACCTGTTAATACCTGTCCCTGCAGCCTTACAATACTTTACCAAGCCATCCCTATCTGACCTATTTTAGTAATCTAGGAGTAGAATAAAGGTAGCAAACGTACAAAATCCATGACATCGGGCATTCCTCGCGGCGTTTGTGACGGGTAGGCGGGTTCCCTGTGCCACGCTACCCCCGCCTCGCTGCTCTATTACGCCATAATGGGCGTCATTACAGCCTGCAGAGCTCGGGCATGATTTAAATCTCGTGCCCGCAACGTCACCGCTGCGATGCGGTCACGTGATGCCAGTATCGCGTCACTTCCGGTTTCCGCTGGCCTCTCATAGGGTGACTAAGCGCATGCACAGACTGCTTGCTGAAGTCGGCCTATGTGAGACCAGTGGCGACCGGAAGTGACACGATACTGGCGTCACGTGACCGCGTCGCAGCGGTGACGTTGCGGGCGCGAGATTTAAATCATGTCCGAGCTCTGCAGGCTGTAATGACACTCATTATGGCGTAATAGAGCGGCGAGGCGGGGAAGCGCGGCACAGAGGACCCGCCTACCCGTCACAAACGCCGCGAGGAACGCCCCGCTGTCATGGATTTTGTAAGTTTGCTAACTACTTTATTCTACTTCTAGATTACTAAAATAGGTCAGATAGGGATGGCTTAGAAAGTATTGTAAGGCTGCAGGGACAGGTATTAACAGGTTAGGAAGGTGTTTTTGGGTGACAGGTTCCCTTTGAAGCTTAGGAGTAAATAAAGGCGGAAGCAGTGGCGTAAGTTGAAGCTCATGGACCCCAATGTAAAAGCTCCAACAGGACCCCCAATTATTGCAAATCTTTACCAGTATTAGTCTTTTTCAAAAGGCCAAAGGAAGTTTTGGGGCTCCGTAGGCTCCAGGGCCCACGTGTGATTGCAACCCCTGCACCTGTTGTAGCTACACCCCTAGGTGGCAGTCAGCTTTGAGTAGTTGCAAGGTTATTCTGTATCACTTTTTCTTCTCTAAGATGTATTTTCCTACTGATGCCCTTGTGGAAGAAATCCCAATAAAATGAATCTATCGACAGATTTTTGCTGTGTAATCTAAGAGCAGCATGATGTATGGGCAGAAACCAAGATTCCTGAAATGCGTCACTTGTTATCCTACCTGCTGTTGTTTCAGCATAGACAATGGAATGAGAAAGGGTTAAAAACTGTGCCACCATTGTGATAGAATGAACACAGGATCATTGGAAAGTGATTTATTCAATGCGTATCAGAGTGGACGTCCCTTCAGGACATAGAGATGTGATTGTCCTAAGGAGTATCCACTCCGAAACGCGTTGAATAAATCACTTTCCAACGATCTTGCGTTCATCTTATCATGATGGCAGCGTGATTTTTAACCCTTCTTCTTCCATTGTTTGTATTTGCACACATTTGAGGCTGCTGCATCCATTGTTATGCTATTCCAGTAGTTGTGTCTCACACGACCATAAAGGTGAGCAGGCTTTGCCTTCGATCACTTTCACCCTCTCCACAGATGAGACCCTATTGTGCTTGTTTCTTTTATATCTAGTTGTTTCATTATAATCAGTGTTTTATTAGCAGGAGATTATCATTACAGGATTAGGTGACCCATGCCTCCTAGTCCTGCTGCTCTGTGTAATCCCATCCCCGCCACTGACTGGCAGCTGTTAATGTATAGTATAGTGTTCACAGAAAGCTGCCAATCAGCACAGTGGGCGGAGTTACACAGGGCTCAACATTCTGAGCACTACCACATTTGCAGCAGAGAAAATTGTGATTGTATCATAACTACTGCATCCAGTAAACTAAGTGATACATTACACAATTTTCTCTGCTGCAAATGTGGTAGTGCTCAGAATGTTGAGCCCTGTGTAACCCCGCCCACGCCCTAATTGGCAGTTTTCTCTGTACACTGTTTATTGATATAAAGCTGTTAATTTGTGTAGGATGCAAAAAACATCCAACACAAATCATATCACTGAATTCATGGGAGTGAGTTGCACACACACATGGGTCTTGATTTCCTCTATCACCTTGGGTTAGGGAAGATACGTAGAATGGCTCCAGAAAGCCAAATGATGAGAGAAGTATGGGGGAGATCCAGCTGGATCGATGGCCTCAGAATCATTTACCCTCCGACCTCCCAGTGAGAAGTTATGACCCATAATATCTTTTGAGAATTTTTTAGCTCAGAGGTCAGAGAAGGGATTCAAGGATAGCCTGGGGATGGAGAGGGAGAGACAAGCGTAGGAGTTAAGCATGACTGCCCATATTCCTCCTGTTGTTCACTTTTGGGAGAGGGATATCGTCGTGTACTGTGCTGGAAGGAATCAAGTAAAGACCCTGACTCAAACAACGCTAGCCAGGGATTAAAGTAGCAACAAGAAACCGGTAACTGACATACATTTGACTTCTTATACCACTTTAATTAACATATCTGACTGTAATACCTGTCTTTTCCATGTGTATGTATTGCTAGTGTCTAGTGAGCCCTTCTGGTTATTAAATATAAAATTTAATCCTGGATTTTTCTTTTATCTCGATCTACAAATCCCACATCCGTACGTCACTATGGGCTGCTTTCTGGCCCGATATAAACCTGTTCACACACCAGGCTTATATCTAATGAGGAACTGGTGGCAGCATTTTGGTTATTGTGGAACATTGGCAGTGACGGTCCGGAGGTGTATTTATAGTCCCTGTACTGGAACGGGTGAGCACCTCAATAATCTGATAATTAGCTGATAGCAGAGTGGCCGCAGCCTCCTTTACTTATCCTTGGTCAATTCACTGATTGTCCTGACGATAAGGGGGCGCCATAGAGCTGCTTTTCTCACAATCACAGCTGATTATTCAGTTTTTCCCGATTAAGGAGGCGACACATGATCAGCCAGTGCTGAACCGACTATTTTTTTTTGCAAGAAAGTAGAGGATTACCTCTTTTACCCCCACAGTCGGACAGTTTTAGGCAGCTCTCCTTTAGATTGAAATAGTTAAGGTTGATACATTTCCCATTGCAAAAATTTAATCCACATCCTTAGCTTTAATTGCCTTTTTTTATTTACCAGTTGCTCTATTCAAATGGCGTTTTATGGCGGTTTCCTAATTCATGGTTGCCATGCAAAGTATTGAAATCAGTGCATTGTTTAAATAGACTCCCACTAATGAGATTTAATTGCTTTTTTATGGAAAATCACAAGGCATAGAAATGCTGCCGGGAAACTCAGTAAGTATTGTTTTCTCAATTCAGAAAATCTCCTTCACCAGAGTAAATCTTGTAAGAAAAACAAAGCCCAGGAGACAATAAACAGCACATAGCAAGTCATTATCCCTATGTGAACAAGAACATAAATTAACGACTATTTGGGTGAGTGAACAGCTAAGTGTATTATTGGATCTCAGTCATCACTTGTGAATCCTCATCTGTCTGGTGGGGGACGCCGATTTTCTGCAGTTCTGTGATTGACAGACGTTAATAGGACGCGAAGCACTTCGACTCTTGTAATTCCAATAACGTTGCATCAAAGTCTGTGGAATTTCAACAAGCCTCTTACCATCCATGATGTCCTTGTTTGAAAGCAAATTAAGGGCATGAAGGGATCTCAAAGATATGTCCTTCATTGCCTTTCCTATTGGCTTGACATATCCAAAGTTATGTAGTGTCACATCTCCACTAGAGCCTGCTCCTGAGACATCAGCTTCTGTCACCATGCAGCACCGTATTCACCCTGTAGGTGGCGCCAGTGATAGAGGAGAGTTCAGTATCCACTCTGCTCATCCAGTAAGGTTAGAGTGGATGGGACATGCAGTACTTCACAGTCTGAAAGAGTAGAGGTGTGTGTGCTGCCAGATATAGCTTGTACTAATACCTTCATCTTTCTGCTGAATGCTGCCAGATATAGCTTGTACTAATACCTTCATCTTTCTGCTGAATGCTGCCAGATATAGCTTGTACTAATACCTTCATCTTTCTGCTGGAAGCTGCCAGATATAGCTTGTAGTAATACCTTCATCTTTCTGCTGGAAGCTGCCAGATATAGCTTGTACTAATACCTTCATCTTTCTTCTGGAAGCTGCTAGATATAGCTTTTTGCTTCACCAGCAAGTCTCCTCCTCTGCATTGGTGTTTTCATGTTTTACCTCAGTCTGTTTTTTGGCCACTTCCCCTGCTTGTTGATTTTGTACCTTGATGCCATCTTGGTTTTTACCCGACTCCATGACTACTCTGAAGATAAAACTGGAATGGTATCCACGGTCCGCGCTGCTGCTCTTTATCCAAGGAATCCACAAGAGGTTATTACCATCAAAAGTTCTTTATTTCATCACACCAACGCGTTTCGGTGCTGTCCCAGCACCTTCCTCAGGGCATGGAAGGTGCTGGGACAGCACCGAAACGCGTTGGTGTGATGAAATAAAGAACTTTTGATGGTAATAACCTCTTGTGGATTCCTTGGATAAAGAGCAGCAGCGCGGACCGTGGATACCATTCCAGTTTTATCTTCTGATTTCCCGCGGTTTTGTGGCGTTGGTGGAGGTTCTGCAGCAGCTGCCTTATGCTTTTAAACTGGTTGTGAGTCTCACAACCATAAAAGGTGAGTGGATACACTTATAATCCACATAAGAACTATAGTGTCTGTTTGATAGGGCACAATCTGCGCCTCTTGTATCTCCCTTCTTTTCTAGTAGTCCATGACTACTCTGGCAGTCCCTGATTTTTAACTTTCCATGACCTCCCGGCTTTGATACTGCTTAGCAGCTATTCCTATCTCTGGACTGCAGTCCTACTATAGGCACCAATCTCCAGGAAGCTGTTGTAAATCCACATCACTGTATAGGGGTTAAGGGGTTCAGGGTTTCTCATGATTAAGCCAAACAAAGCAGCTTGTGTCTAGTCTGTCAAAGATAGCCATTTTATGCCTATGGCCTTGGACAGACATCTGTAACATTAATCCGAGTTACAGGTAAAAAAGGGAAATCCCGGACAGACTAAATGCAAACCAAACTGTAAGACATAACCCCGAGATACCCAGACACCCTTTAACCCCCACACAGGGATCTGGCTTAACTGCAAAGTCCAGGGTGTTTCTGCCAATAGGTGGGTTGCAGTTTAGGAATAGAAAAGTCGCCAAGCAGCGTCAAAGCCGATAGGTCAGAAAAGTACAAAATCAGGCAGAGGTCAATCTGGAAAATCAATAATGCTAAGCAGGATAATAACAAGGGAACCAGGGAATATATCTGGCAACCAGCAGAAACACACAGAGGATTCAAATAGACCACAAAATGTCCTTACTGGATAAAGTCAGAGTTAATGGCTGCAACTAGACAGCCATACAACACATTCACAAATCAGACTACTACATCACCAGTCTCATGTTTAGAGTGAACACAGCGGCGCCTGGTGGCAGACGCAGGAGTTACAGGAACAAAGTCTGGGGATGTGACAACATCATAGTCAGATGTCCAGTTTTGGTAATAAAGAGTTTGATTTCAGGATATTCTGTTGTGAGATAGCTACTCATCTCTCTCAGCTCCAACACAAATTGCTCTATCTAACTCATACTGCAGCCAGTGTGCTCCAGTAAAATCACACTTATCGGCCGACTCAGGTGGCTGAACACCGCCTGAGTGTTTAGGTAGTTATTGTCACACCACTACTTTTCAATGCTAGGCTTGACTACCATCATAGTGAGCTTCCAGACCAAATCAACTCTGCTGCAATGCTGGACCCTGCTACATTGCCATAATGATTTGACTGATCAACTCAACTGTGCTGCAATGCTGAGCTCTGCTATATTATCATAATGAGTTTACTGATCAACTTATCCTGCTACAATGCTGAACTCTGCTACATTGCTACACTGTTATCTACCAATCTATTCAACTCTGCTACAAAGCTGGGCTCTGCTAAATTGCCAAAATTGGTTTACTGATCAACTCAACTTCACTAAAGTGCTAGCCACTGAGGCATTGCCAAAATCAATTTATTGTTCAACTCAACTACGCTAAAATGCTGGGTCCTGTTACAATGTTCAAATCAGTTTATTGATCAACACAACTATACTACAATACTGGACTCTGCTACATTGCCATAATGAGTTTACTGATCAACTCAAAACTGCTGCAATGCTGGGTTCTGCTAAATTGCTAGAATTAGTTTAGTGATCAACTCAACTCCACTAAAGTGCTAGGTACTGAGGTTTTGCCAAAATCTGTTTATTGATCAACTCAACTACAATGCTGGGCTCTGTTACAATGCTAAAATCAGTTTACTGATCAACTCAACTCAGCTACAATGCTGGTTTCTACTACATTGTCACAGTGAATCTACCAATCAACTCAACTCCACTACTACGCTGGTCTTTGTTACATTGCCATAATGCATTTACTGACCAACTCATGCTGCTACAATGCTGGGCTCTGCTATATTACCATAAGATGTTTACTGATCAACTCAACTCTGGTACAATACTGGGCTCTGCTGTATCATCTCAGTGAGTCTCCTAACCTCCTCTACTATTCTACATCACTGGTAGGAGCTCCATTTTTTCTGATATTTATTTCCATAATCTTAGCTTACCTTTACATTGTCATAGATTTTCACAGTAGAATTATGGCTGCTTGCAGTCACCACTAGGGGGAGCTTTGGAAATCTCTGCATACAGTTCTATTAAATTAATGTATATTTCATAGTGCCATGTCAGATGTTGATGTTTTGACTGGTGTAAGGGTCTGGGGTGCTGAGATCACTCGCTAAAAGAGATAAAAGTGCTCAACTCAGCGACTAATAATTCAGCTGTGATCGGCTTTATTGGTCCATTGCTACGGAGTCAGTAGAAGACCAGCAGGGAACTACGGAAGCAGGGACATTGCTTGCTATATTCATTTTCAACCACTTTTTGTGGCAATATGAATCCAGCAACTGGCATCTATCTGGTCTGAATCCCTAAAGATACGTATTTGCTCGATTTCGCAAATTTTTGGGAAATTCTAAATTTATTTGCTTATTGTTAGTAAATATACAGTCATATCCGTAAGTGTTAGCACCTTGAAACTGGTCCAGAAAATGAAGTATTTCTCACATAAAAAGTATTGCATTTACACATTTGTTTCTTGTGGAACAACACACAAAAAAACTGAAAAAAAGGCAAATTGAACAGAATTTCACACCGTAAAACTACAAAAACTGTCCGGACAAAATCGTTGGCACCTTTCCAAAATTGAGGGTAAACAACTTTGTTTCCAGCATGTTATGCTCGTTCCCATTCACCTGTGGCAAGTAACGGGATGGGCAATATGAAAATCACACCTGAAACTAGATAAAAAGGGGAGAGGTTGCCTCAATCTTTGCATTGCGTGTCTATGTGCCACACTAAGAATGGAGAACAGAAAGAAGAGAAGAGAACTGTCTGAGGGCCTGAGAACCAGAACTGATTATAAATATCAATAATATCAAGGTAACAAGTCCATCTCCAGAGAACTTAATGTTCCTTTGTCCATGGTGTGCAACATAATCAAGACGTTTACAACCCATGGCACTGTAGCTAACCTCCCTGGACATGGACGGCAGAGAAAATTTGATGAAAAGTTGCAAGGATAGTCCAGATGGTGGATAAGCTCCAATCAAACTCCAAAGAAATGCAATCTGTCCTGCAGAGTCAGGGGGCATCAGTGTCAGCAAAAATTATCCATCCACATTTGAATAAAAAGAAACACTATGGAGAAGACCCAGGAAGATCCACTGGTGACAAAGAGACAGCAAAAAGCCAAAATGTACGTGAGTAAAAAAATATAGGGGGGGGAACAAGAGCGCAATAGTGCCCTATCACTAGTGACACTAATGTATGCGGTGGGTATTGTACGTGAGGAACCAAAATCCTTCTGGGAAAGCGTCTTGTGAACAGATGAGACAATATAGAGCTTTTTGGTAAAGCACAAAGAAAAGAGCACAGAACCTACAGTCACATATGGGGGAGGTCAGAGAAAAGAGCACAGAACCTACAATCACATATGGGGGAGGTTAGAGAAAAGAGCACAGGACCTACAGTCACATATGGGGGAGGTCATAGAAAAGAGCACATGACCTACAGTCACAAATGGGGGAGGTCAGAGATGTTTTGGGTTGTTTTGCTGCCTCTGGCACTGGGGGTCTTGACTGTGTACAAGACATCTTGAAATCTGAACATACCAGAGGATTTTGGGTGGCAGTGTAGATCCAGTGTCAGAAAGCTGAGGGCGTCTTAGGTAAGGTGTCTCCAGCAGGACAATCTGCGAAAAAAGGATGTGCATATAGGGTCTTATCTCAATTAAAGACTTTTGCTTTGCAATGTGGAATTGCTCACCTTTGTCAGTTGTGATCACCCACAACTGGTAGAAAAGCGTTAAGGCAGCTGCTGCAAGGGCCGCACTTCCACAGGAAAACGTGGTTGTGATGCAAAAGTTCTTTGGACCAAGTGCCTCAATGTCCACGCTGCTGCTATAGGGTCAAAGGAACCGAGACAAAGGGATGTCTGGATCAGCAAAAGCCTTTATTTTCTGACGCGTTTTGGAGCCTCCTACCGAGCTCCTTCCTCGGGAAGGAGCTCGGTAGGAGGCTCCGAAACGCGTCGGAAAATAAAGGCTTTTGCTGATCCAGACATCCCTGTGTCTCAGTTCCTTTGATCCTGTAGCAGCAGTGCGGACATTGAGGCACTTCGTCCAAAGAACTTTTCCAGCAGGACAATGACCCCAAACATCAAGAAGCCCCAGAAATGGAGGAAACAAGCGCTGGAGAGATCTGAAGTGTCAGCAATGAATCTGGATCTAAATCCATTGATCACTGTGGAGAGATCTGAAGTGTCAGCATGAGTCGGATCTAAATCCATTGATCACCTGTGGAGAGATCTGAAATTTGGAAGAAGACGCCTCAAATATGAGAGACTGGGAGCAGATTATAAAGAAGAGAAACTCCAGGAGAGAAGAAGCTTGTGGAGGTTAAAGGAGACTGACTGCAGGGATTCATTCCTTAGGGAGAAGCCAAAAATTAAGAAGAGTGGACAACAATTGTGTCCAGACCATTTTGGGGTATTTTGTGTGAAATTGTGTCCAATTTGCCATTTTTTTCCCCTGTTGTCTTGATTTGATCCAAAGCACACAAAGGAGATATGTAGCACCCCAGTGGTCCGGTTGCCACAGTGGCATTGCCTCCCTCACTAGGGGTGATGTCATGCCTGAAAGCAAGAGGAGATCCCCACACTAGGTAACACCAGTATGCAACACTTTTTCTGACTCCAGTCCAAAAGGGGGAGCTCTAGAACCTGACTTCAGGGAAGCTGCCCTATACATTCTGGTCCAGAGGTGGGGTTAGGGAGAATGACTAGCCATGGGGTACTCGGAACCGGGCCCTCTCGACTTCATAGGCTGCGGGATGTCACAGTGGTGTGACCCGTTCCGTGGTCCTCTCATCGGGCGATCAGTAAAAAGGAGAGTTTAAAAAAGGGATGAAAAAAATATAGAAGTAAAATAACAGAGTTTGTGTCGTGATGCCACCAGTGAAAGGCGGCTGGTATAGCCGCTGCTGCAGTCGAGACCTCTGGGGATGATGGCAGTAGCAACTGTGATGGTTTGGCTCTCCACGGGAAGAGCGAATCCCCAGTGCAACCGAATAGTCTATGGAGGTGATTGGGGGTGCAGGACTTAGTGTACGAAATAACCGACAGACACAGGGTTGACAGTCTCCTTTACCTTCACTGAAGAAAGTAGCAGGTTTGTCCAGGGCACTGTCCACAAGCGGTGTTAGGAAGTCCGGAGCCTGGAAGCAAGTCGAGGTTCCCACACCTGGCGAGTTCTGAGGCCTTCCTACTGCGCTGCTACCAGTGGGCCCTGGCTGCTTGAAGCTGTGCCGTGACCCTCTCCTCTCTCGTTCTGTCCTGGCCCGTATGACAGGCGGCTTGAGCCCTTTTTATGTTACTCTCTTTTGACTGCGTCTCCCTAAGGTCTTTGGTGCTGCTGTGTCTCCTGGCCTTTTAGTGGGCGAGCGGCTTGGAATCACCCGCCCTCCGGTGTTGGTTGCTAGGCATAAAGTCCCTTACAACCTTGGACTCTGGTGTCTGTTCCTGCGCTCAGTGCTGGGGCAAGCTGGCACTGGCTCCACTCCCCACACACTTCCTCAAACCCTCACCTACAGGTCCCTCACACTGGCTAGTCAGTTTCCTCGGACGGGCCTGACACTGCTCCAGTCCGGAAGATGTCTTCTACAGTCCTCCTAGGAACTGAAAAGCCTAACCCTGCCCCCAGGCCATAATTTATAATGGAACCTTCCTGAACTCACGTTTCAGAGCTACCCCTTCTGGCCTGGAGTTGGGAAGGTGTTTGTGTGTTTCACCTGGTTTAGGTACCTTCCCTTGCTTCCAATCACAGTATTGTGGCAACCAGACCCTGGGGCACCACAAGAACAGCAGAATGTTAGGGAAGAGGAGAGAGTAGGAGTGGAGCGTCTGGGGAGTGTTAGCTGCGATTGAGATCACCCCAAGTGGAAACATTGAGTAAGGACACCAGAGTCCTTGGCTGTGCGGGTGCTGCACACCCCGACAGCCATGTCTGGAGGGCAGGAGACTGCAGGTCTCCTGGCTGCACTGAACACCCGGCAGCACAGTAGCATGCTGAGAGCCTGGAGCTGCCTTCAGTAAGGTGGCACCAGAGAGAGGCATGTGCTGCCTGTCATGCAGGTAAAACCACCAAGCAGGAGACGGGTCGCAGCGTAGCTACTAGACACAGGGACCTTGTTATGTATTGACTGCCTTGCTGTATGAAAGTGCTGCTGTGGTTAAAATGAAACTTTGTTTTTTTCCCTGCTCTCAGTGTGGAAAGAGGAAGCTAATGAGCGGGAGCTGAGAGAGCAGGTGTGCGTGATGAATATGACTCATGCTTAGGTGAGCTGAAGGGCGTGCCTGGGCTGGTTGCTCCCCACCCCTCGGCCATAAATGGGTCAGCTCACATCCACCTGATGTCGCTGATTCAGTTCACTTCTGGACTGTGACCTGTTGTGAGCGGATGCTAATCCAGAGCTGCTGCTTTGCTCTCCATTGGAAGTTGTTGGGTTCCGTGGTCCGTGGGTGGAGGTAGGGGCTTATGCCTAGGGCTCCTCAGGAGTTAGGGACTTAAGCTGGTGGATCGGACCTCCTCACCTTTAGAGGTACCTCCAGATCAGGGCGAGTCAGGGACCCCAGTATAAGGGCCAGAACCGGCTCCCCTTACTCCCTACAACCAGCTCCCTCCTACTTCTGGGCCCCCCGGACCCCCCAGCATGACAGACCTGAAGATAGAGCGCAGCAGGAAGGCCTCCAATCCCACCTGGTGAGGTGGATCCCCGAATGCTTCCAGGCTGGCCGGATCTCTTCTAAAACCTGTTACCAGTGCCCCGGATTGCAATACCAACCACCAAGTAAATGTAACAGAAACTGTGCCCTTTTGTGTCCTCCGATTATTGCCTGCACCCTCTATCCTGCACCCGAATGATCAACATCACCACAATAGACTTTACACCATCCCTAGGGCTCTGCTCCACCTGTGGGGAGCGACACCATCCCAGCTGCACTATCATTTGCCCCAGCGGTCGTATCCTGCAGCGTCGGTCACCCCTGGCCGGATACCACAGTTGGCATCACAAACTATTCCCCTACATTTATCCCCTTTACTGCACGCCCAGGGCCATGGAGCCGGGTCGCTGCTACCGTGACCTCCCAATTATCCACTGGCCTGGTTACCGAGTACCCCGGTCCCTAGCGGGCAACTCAGAAAGACATGGGTATAACAAAACAGGGGGAATTGTGATAATTTTGTGGGAGAAATACTTCATTTTGTGGGTCAATTTCAAGGTGGTGAGTGACTCTTTCGACAATAACTAAGTATATATATATACATATATTTCTAAGAAAAATTGCCAAGAATCTACCAGAGCTTTCGAAAATCAAAGGGATTTATCAAGAGTGGACGGACGTTGCCTGAAATCCCCAGGACCGCGATGCAAATGAAGTGAACGAACGCGGTATTTATACCTATATAATTATTCTTGAATAGGTTTAATCTGAGTTCTTGGTGAGGTAGAAACATTCTAATTCAAAGCAGTAATTCTATGTCCTTTGCTTGATTGGTTTTCGATTAGTCATTTAATGAAAACAGAATGTGTTTGGAGAGCTGTAATGCGACTGTCAATTTTTCAGACTCTCAATGATTGCAAACGAGAATTCAAATTGATATCCCCCCACCTTAACCCTATCCTGACCACCAAGACCCGCCATTGTACAACTTGTGCAAAGGGCAGAGACATACAGGAGCATCTCAATGAATTAGAATATCATCAAAGAATTACTTTATTTCAGTAATTCAATACATAAAGTGAAACACATATATTATAAGAGTCATTACACACAGGTGATCTATTTCATGTGTTTATTTATGTTAATGTTGATGATTATGGCTTACAACCAATGAAAACGAAAGGTTATTACAGTATCTCAGAAAATTAAAGCAGGGATGATTGCTGAAATAAATTAACTTTTTGATGATATTCTAAATCATTGAGATGCCCCTGTAAGTTAAAGGGAACCTGTCACCTGGATTTAGCCCTTTCTATCACTAGCTGTCCCTGCACCTTCCCAGCTGTTTACTAACCCTCCCTCTCTGAGCTAAAGGGGCTCTATAACGATTTAGAAAAATGAATTAGAACTTACATATGGTCTCCATCTAGAAGACTGGAAAGGCGGGCTCCGGGCTCCATGATTCCCTCCTCGCTGTGTCCAGCACGCCCCGCTGGGCGTCATCCCTCCTGCTGCTTTTGGAATCTCCCGCCCTCTCTACCAGAGTAATACCCGAGCCGGAACGTCATATCCAACCTGGTGCATTATGGGCCTGATCATGCGATCGGCCCGGTGCATTGTGGGTCTAATCACATGATCGGCCCAGCTTCAATGTGCACATTGGGCATGCGCGGAGCAGGGCCGATTATGTGATTAGGCCTATAATGCATTGGGCCGGAGATGACGGACCGGCCCAGGCATTACACTGGCAGGGAGGGTGGGAGATTTCAAAAGGAGGTGACAAAGCGGCAGGAGGGATGACGCCCAGCGGGGCGTGCTTGGACACCGCGAGGAGGGAATCATGGAGCCAGAGCCCGCCTTTCCAGTCTCCTAGATGGAGACCATATATAGGTTCGAATTCATTTTTCTAAATCGTTATAGGGCCCCTTTAGCTCAGAGAGGGATGGTTAGGGAACAGCTTGGAAGTTGCAGGGACAGCTAGTGATAGGAGAGAGGGCTAGATCAAGGGGACAGGTTCCCTTTAAATACTAAGTGCATGCGACTCCTTAATACCTGGCACCATAATAAACATGCATGTGGCTTTGGAATGTTACCCACATTTTACATGCAAATATGTATTTATTTAATTAAGTATAAAAAGCATAAAAAGGTAAATTACGGTAATAAAAAGTACCATATGATATGAATATACCGTAA
Organism: Allobates femoralis; assembly: GCA_033576535.1. Lineage (NCBI taxonomy): Eukaryota > Metazoa > Chordata > Amphibia > Anura > Aromobatidae > Allobates > Allobates femoralis. The sequence goes on from JARQOC010000010.1 coordinate 116,199,488, forward strand.
ATGAGAGTAGTTCAGAAATGGACTATTTTGGCCATTAAGTAACTTGTATCGTCTGTTTTTCACCGGTTTTCCCCTTGCATTTATCAAGATTGTATCATTCTTAGCACAAACTTGGACAGAACAGTCATTATATGTTCCAATATTATCTGCATGGTTCATGCTGTTTGATAAATTGGTCTAATTTTAAGACCAATTAGTCGCTTACTTTGAACCGGAAATATGCTCCACAAATAACAAATATATCAAATTATTAAAGATAGTTTTTAAGCACAAAGCATGCCAGAATTCTTGCACGTTGCTGTATGTGCCCCTCTAAGAATCTGTTTTCTCTGCTCTAGTAGGCAGCACTCACAGGCACAAGGGATTTCTGCTCTCCTATCTCTATAGTACTGTAGCGCCCCAACTTCTTGGTCACCACAGTGATGCTGCACCTAATCCACAGGTATGTTGTCATTGCTCTCAGAATGAACGGAGTGGGTGATTTACTCTGTTTTTATCCTTGTGGTCAGCGCGGCATTTGATTCCAGCTCTTTATAACTGTTTTCTGGATTCGTCATTGCTCTCAGGTAAGACGGGAACACAAACCTGAGACACACATCCTACACCCAACACCATTCCCAACTCCAGGCCAGGAGATACAGGGCGGAAGAGACCCCTCTAGAGGGCAGTCCCCATCTGCTGGCTGGAGGAAGGAGTAGTTTAGGGGGTGGGGACACAATGAGTGAGCAGTCTGAGACAGAGAAGAGAAGAGTGAGGAGCAGCAAGGTGGCGTTCTAGAGGAGGCTAGAGCTGGGGTGGAGTGGGACCAGTGGGTAGGTCGCCATGGAACCCTGGCCAGAGGGACCCTAAATCTTCAACTGCCCTACAGGTCGTTGGTGGAGGAACTAGCTGCATGAAGAGACCGGCCCCAATCTGGTGTGAAACTGCACGTTCAAGGCTACTGTTCTGCATGAGTAGTAGCCAATCCCATGTAAACTCCCAGGCACAGTGTCTATAGAGGGTCAAGAGGACGTGTCGACCGTTGCTCGATAGGGCCCGCAGTCGCCTGCCTTGGACAAGCAGCATGAAGGTGCAGGACAGGGGAAGGAGAAGGGGAAGGATCAGCGCAGAGAGAGCAGCAAAGGAAAGCTTACAAAAGGGTGTCTCAGCAGAGTGTTCCTGGACTACCTGAAGGCCGGCTAAGCTGCAATCTGGAAGAGCACAGTACCAGGCTGGGTCTGCACTGAAAGAAGTTACAAGTAAAGAACCTGGTAAGAATTGCATCCCCTGTATCTGTCCGCTTCTTCTGCACCTTCCTGCACCACAACTACCACCACTATCATCCATACAGACTCTATTACCAAATCTCAGGGGCCTGCTCCGCCTGTGGGGAGTATTTCACCTAAGCTGCCACAACATCTATCCCCTGGGGTCCAAACAGCAGCGCTGGTCATCCCTGACCAGACAACACTGGTGGCATCACGAAAACACTTTATTATTCCCTGTAAATAACCCCTTTTCATGCTCGGTCAGGGCCACGACCACTGGGACTGCCAATGTGACATCCCCCTCACTGACTCCAGATGGTCGAGTACCCCAGGCCTTTGCAACTATTGCAGTACTCACAGACACAAGGGATTTCTGTTCTCTTATCTCTATAGTACTCACAGACATGAGGGATTTCTGCTCTGCTGTCTCTATCTAGCACATCTTCAGAAGCAACATGGAGGAGATTATTCAGCAGTACTGAGCAGTGTAGCTAGGATTCCAGTTCTGGAGGAAGATAAAACCCTTGCTAGAAAGCAATATGGAGGACATTATACAACAGTACTCAGCAGTGTAGCTGGCAATCCAATACTATGGTGAGAGAAAACACTTACTAGAAAGCTGCAACATGGAAGACATTGTCCAGCAGTAATGAGCAGTGTAGCTGTGATTCCAGTACTAGGATAAGAATAAGAAAACAGGAAAGCTGCACTTGAAGACATTATACTACACTACTGTGCACATGCGTATCTGAATCCAGTACTAGAGTGAGATTAAACACTAGAAAGTTTCAACACTGAGGACATGGAGTCCAATTTTTTTCAGCATTTTGAGTTTAAAGGGGTTAAAAGAAGAGCGATGTATACTGTCTGTCCGTATTTGTATTATCTTGCAGCATTGTGCACAGAGTCCATATATCAGTTTAGTGTAACGTTTCGCCGTATTTCGCCTTCATCAGACAAACTGAGGTTTCTGACTAAATGAACAATGACAATAACACAAAGTCATAAATGATACATGACAGAGATATTAGTACATACATATCATGTTACAAGAGAATATACAGTAACCTAATGTGAAATATCTTTCCTCCATAATGTCCACATGTTTAATACAAATGTAATAAATAACAAAAACTCGTATCTATATGGATTGTGCTTAAAAGGATCCTGCATACAAGTAGCTGGAAACCAGTGAGGTCATCTGTGTGAGGAGACAGATGATTATTACATCATAATTGATGTTCTGCAAGGAATTCCACTATTACTAGTTACAAAAGGATAAAGTAAGTAAAAAGAAAGAACAAAGAGAGAACGAGAGAAGAGGGAAGGCGGAAAGGAGGAGTGTAGCAAAAGAAATGGGGGTAAGAAAAAGAAAGAACAAAGAGAGAACAAGAGAAGAGGGAAGCCGGAAAGGAGGAGTGTAACAAAAGAAATGGGGGTAAGGAAAAAGAAAGAACAAAGGGAGAACAGGAGAAGAGCGAAGCCGGAAAGGAGGGGTGTAACAAAAGAAATGGGGATAAGGAAAAAGAAAGAACAAAGAGAGAACAAGAGAAGAGGGAAGCAGGAAAGGAGGGGTGTAACAAAAGAAATGGGGGTAAGGAAAAAGAAAGAACAAAGAGAGGACAAGAGAAGAGGGAAGCCGGAAAGGAGGAGTGTAACAAAAGGAATGGGGGTAAGGAAAAAGAAAGAACAAAGAGAGGACAAGAGAAGAGGGAAGCCGGAAAGGAGGGGTGTAACAAAAGAAATAGGGGTAAGGAAAAAGAAAGAACAAAGAGAGAACAAGAGAAGAGGGAAGCTGGAAAGGAGGAGTGTAACAAAAGAAATGGGGGTAAGGAAAAGGGAATAGAAGAAGGGAGAGAGAGAGACATTGGCTTACCAAGGAAGAGTGTGGCAGGAGCAATGCCTGGGGCAATTTACTCCTCCGTCAGGGGATCCCTGTGCATCAAATACTGGATAGGTGTAATGAGCCCGTATAGTTCTAACTGTGGAGTGAGATATCATGTGTAAAAACTATGCCCCGATGCAAAAGCTCCAACAGGGCCCCCAATTATTGCAAATCTTTAATAGTATTAGTCTTTTTATATAGGCCAAAGGGACTTTTGGGGCCCCCTAGGCTCCATGGCCCAGGTGCAATCGCAACCCTGCAGCTGTTGTAGTTACCCCCCTGATTATGTGTAAAAACTGTGCTATATATCGTGCCCCAACCGCCATGACATATACTGAGGAATTCAATGTTGTGTGGTTACCTTGGAACATATACTGTAAAATACATAAGGAGTCACCCTCAGGGTGTCTGTAAGGGAATACAAGTATAAATCCATATGGTGATTATGGCTACAGCTATGTGGTGACTAGATGCAGAGATAAGGGATAATAAGTACTCATAGGGTATTAGTAGTAAGATAAACCATACTCATAGTTCACGACTATACTGCATGTACTGGTAAGCCCATATCAGAGGAACCTAAGGGTTAAATATGAGAAGTGCTACTGCTGAATGGCGGTCATAGAACAGTGACAGTTTTCGGTAGACATATGGAGGACAATGGGATCACCTTAGAATATGAGGAAGGCTGTGTCCCGGTTTGGAGTGTGCCCCAGTGGGCAAAAGAGCTGTAAGGGGAGGTTGTTAAATGCCTATAATGAGAGTAATGAGCACATTATAAAAGATGGTAATATGAGTGTGGCTGGGGGTAAGGCCCAGTGGTGATGGTGCATTTACCTGGTGCAGCGTGCTGGGATGGCGGGGGCAGTGGCTTAGTGTCTCGGGGTTTAAATAGTGTGCTGGGTTGTCTCAGTCCAAGTGACTGAGAGGTGAATTGATCATGTGATATTGCTGAACTCGAGGGCATCAAAGTCTCATTTTTGTCAGAGAAATGGGTTTTAAGCCTCAGCGTCCTGTAAAAACGATTGAGCTCTCGCTTGTGTTCCACAACGGGCAGCTCCTGCGTACCAAAGACAGGAGTCAGGAAGCTGATCCGGTGTGGACGCTGCACACTAAGACACAGGCACACTATTTATACCCCGAGACACTAAGCCACTGTCCCCGCCATCCCAGCACGCCGCACAGCTGCTCTGCACCAGGTAAATGCACTATCACCACTGGCCCTTACCCCCAGCCATACTCATATTACCATCTTTTATAGTGTGCTCATTACTCTCATTATAGCCATTTAACAACCTCCCCTTACAGCTCTTTTGCCCACTGGAGCACACTCCAAACCGGGACACAGCCTTCCTCATATTCCAAGGTGATCCCATTGTCCTCCGTATGTCTACCTAAAACTCTCACTGTTCTATGACCGCCATTCAGCAGTAGCACTTCTCATATTTAACCCTTAGGTTCCTCTGATATGGGCTTACTAGTACGTGCCGTGTAGTCGTGATCTACAAGTATGGTTTATCTCACTACTAATACCCTATGAGTACTTATTATCCCTTATCTCTGCATGTAGTCACCACATAGCTGTAGCTATATCACCATATGGATTTATACTTGTACTAGTAAAAAGGCCCGATGCAATTGCATCGGGAGCAGGGTGAAATGAATTGTGTGTATACAGGCGGGCCAGTGGGTAGCAGAGTATACAGGGGGCTCTGTGGGTAGCAGAGTATACAGACGGCTCTGAGGGTAGGAGATTATACAGGTGACTCTGTGGGTAGTAAAGTATACAGGCGGCTCTGTGGGTAGCAGAGTATACAGGTGGGTCTGTGGGTAGTGGAGTATACAGGCGTGTGTGGTGGTGGTGGCAGAGTATACAGGTGTGTGTGGTGGTGGTGGCAGAGTATATAGGTGTCTGTGGTGGCATAGTATACAGGCATCTGTGTGGTGGCAGAGTATACAGGTGTCTGTGGTGGTGGGGGCAGAGTATACAGGCGTGTGTGGTGGTGGCAGAGTGTACAGGCGTGTGTGGTGGTGGCGGCAGAGTATACAGGCGTGTGTGGTGGTGGCGGCACAGTATACAGGCGGGTGTGGTGGTGGCGGCAGAGTGTACAGGCGTGTGTGGTGGTGGCGGAAGAGTGTACAGGCATGTGTGGTGGTGGCGGCAGAGTGTACAGGCGTGTGTGGTGGTGGCAGAGTGTACAGGCGTGTGTGGTGGTGGCAGAGTGTACAGGCGTGTGTGGTGGTGGCAGAGTATACAGGCAGGTGTGGTGGTGGCGGCAGAGTATACAGGCGTCTGTGGTGGTGGCAGAGTGTACAGGTGTGTGTGGTGGTGGCAGAGTATACAGGCGTGTGTGGTGGTGGCAGAGTGTACAGGCGTGTGTGGTGGTGGCAGAGTGTACAGGCGTGTGTGGTGGTGGCGGCAGAGTATACAGGCGTGTGTGGTGGTGGCGGCAGAGTATACAGGCGTGTGTGGTGGTGGCGGCAGAGTATACAGGCGGGTGTGGTGGTGGCGGCACAGTATACAGGCGGGTGTGGTGGTGGCGGCAGAGTATACAGGCGTCTGTGGTGGTGGCAGAGTATACAGGCATGTGTGGTGGTGGCAGAGTATACAGGCGTCTGTGCTGGTGGCGGCAGAGTATACAGGCGTGTGTGGTGGTGGCAGAGTATACAGGCGTGTGTGGTGGTTGCGGCAGAGTATACAGGCGTGTGTGGTGGTGGCGGCAGAGTATACAGGCGTGTGTGGTGGTGGCGGCACAGTATACAGGCGGGTGTGGTGGTGGCGGCAGAGTGTACAGGCGTGTGTGGTGGTGGCGGCAGAGTGTACAGGCGTGTGTGGTGGTGGGGGCAGAGTGTAGAGGCGTGTGTGGTGGTGGCAGAGTGTACAGGCGTGTGTGGTGGTGGCAGAGTGTACAGGCGTGTGTGGTGGTGGCAGAGTGTACAGGCAGGTGTGGTGGTGGCGGCAGAGTATACAGGCGTCTGTGGTGGCGGCAGAGTGTACAGGTGTGTGTGGTGGTGGCAGAGTGTACAGGCGTGTGTGGTGGTGGCAGAGTGTAGAGGCGTGTGTGGTGGCGGCAGAGTGTACAGGCTGTGTGTGGTGGGGGCAGAGTGTACAGGCGTGTGTGGGTGGCGGCAGAGTGTACAGGGGTGTGTGGTGGCGGCAGAGTGTACAGGCGTGTGTGGTGGTGGCAGAGTGTACAGGCGTGTGTGGTGTGCGGCAGAGTGTAGAGGCGTGTGTGGTGGTGGCAGAGTGTACAGGCGTGTGTGTGGTGGCGGCAGAGTGTACAGGCGTGTGTGGTGGCGGCAGAGTGTACAGGCGTGTGTGGTGGCGGCAGAGTGTAGAGGCGTGTGTGGTGGCGGCAGAGTGTAGAGGCGTGTGTGGTGGCGGCAGAGTGTACAGGCGTGTGTGGTGGTGGCAGAGTGTACAGGCGTGTGTGGTGGTGGCGGCAGAGTGTACAGGCGTGTGTGGTGGAGTGTACAGGCGTGTGTGGTGGCGGCAGAGTGTACAGGCGTGTGTGGTGGCGGCAGAGTGTACAGGCGTGTGTGGTGGTGGCGGCAGAGTGTACAGGCGTGTGTGGTGGCGGCAGAGTGTAGAGGCGTGTGTGGTGGTGGCAGAGTGTACAGGCGTGTGTGGTGGTGGCGGCAGAGTGTACAGGCGTGTGTGGTGGAGTGTACAGGCGTGTGTGGTGGCGGCAGAGTGTACAGGTGTGTGTGGTGGCGGCAGAGTGTACAGGCGTGTGTGGTGGTGGCGGCAGAGTGTACAGGCGTGTGTGGTGGTGGCGGCAGAGTGTACAGGCGTGTGTGTGTGGCAGAGTGTACAGGCGTGTGTGGTGGCAGAGTATACAGGCGTGTGTGGTGGTGGAGTATACAGGCGTGTGTGGTGGTGGCAGAGTGTAGAGGCGTGTGTGGTGGTGGAGTATACAGGTGTCTGTGGTGCGCTCGTGCAAGGCAGGGGTTAAAAAAAATAAAAAAAGATTATGCTCACCTCACCCCGAGCCCACGCCGTCTTCTGCCGTGTTCCGCCGTCTTCTGCCGTGTTCCGCTAGGCTCCCGGTGGCTGTGCAGGCTCCCGGTGCCTGGAGTGATCTTCTATCTACTGAGACTGAAGGACCTGTGGTGATGTCAGAGTCACGTGACCCGCGATTTGCCTGGAGTAAGCTGGTGTCACGTGACTCTGACATCACCACAGGTCCTTCAGTCTCAGTAGATAGAAGATCACTGGAGGCACCGGGAGCCTGCACAGCCACCGGGAGCCTAGCGGAACACGGCAGAAGACGGCGGGAGAGGGCGGGAGACAGCGCGGGCTCGGGTAGAGGTGAGGATTTTTTTTTTTTTAGAGTAGTGCGGGTCTGCGGCTCGTGATGACGCTGCGCGTCATCACTCGCAGTCCCGCGCAAAGCATGTTGGGATTGGGCTACAGTGCCCAACTCCCGATTATATAAGTAGATTCCCTTACAGGCACCCTGAGGGTGGTCTCTATACACTGTGTGCAGAATTATTAGGCAAGTTGTATTTTAGAGGATTATTTTTATTATTGATCAACAACTATGTTCTTAACCCAAAAGACTCAAATATCAAAGCTTAATATCTTGGAAGTTGTAGTGGGGTTTTTTAGATTTGGCTTCTTAGGAGGATATCTGTTTGTGCAGGTAACTATTACTGTGCAGAATTATTAGGCAACTTAATAAAAACCAAATATATTTTCATCTCACTTGTTTATTGTCACCAGGTAACCAATAGAACTGCACAAAATGTAGAAATAAACATTTCTGACATGCAAAAACAAAACCCCAAAAAATGAGTGCCCAATATAGCCCCCTTTCTTTATGACACTCAACAGCCTCCATCCATAGATTCTGTCAGTTGCTTGATCTGTTTACGATCAACATTGCGTGCAGCAGCAACCACAGCCTCCCAGACACTGTTCCCAGAGGTGTACTGTTTTCCCTCCCTGTAGATCTCACATTTAGGAGGGACCACAGGTTCTCTATGGGGTTCAGATCAGGTGAACAAGGGGGCCATGTCATTATTTTTTCTTCTTTTAGATCTTTACTGGCCAGCCACTCTGTGGAGTAGTTGGATGCATGTCCTGCATGAAAATCATGTTTTTCTTGAACGATACTGACTTCTTCCTGTACCACTGCTTGAAGAAGTTGTCTTCAAGAAACTGGCAGTAGGTCCGGGAGTTGAGCTTCACTCCATCTTCAACCCGAAAAGGTCCCACAAGTTCATCTTTGATGATACCAGCCCATACCAGTACCCCACCTCCACCTTGCTGGCGTCTGAGTCGGAGTGGAGCTCTCTGCCCTTTACTGATCCAGCCTCTGGCCCATCCATCTGGCCCATCAAGAGTCACTCTCATTTCATCAGTCCATAAAACCTTTGAAAAATCAGTCTTAAGATATTTCTTGGCCCAGTCTTGACGTTTTATCTTATGTTTCTTGTTCAAAGGTGGTCGTTTTTCAGCCTTCCTTACCTTGGCATGTCCCTGAGTATAGCACACCTTGTGCTTTGTGATACTCCAGTAACGTTGCAGCTCTGAAATATGGCAAAACTGGTGGCAAATGGCATCTTGGCAGCTTCACGCTTGATTTTCCTCAATTCATGGGCAGTTATTTTGCGCCTTTTTTGCCCAGCACGCTTCTTGCGACCCTGTTGGCTATTTGCCATGAAACACTTGATTGTTCAGTGATCACGCTTCAAAAGTTTGGCAATTTCCAGACTGCTGCATCCCTCTGCAAGACATCTCACAATTTTGGACTTTTCAGAGCAGTCACATCTCTCTTCTGACCCATTTTACCTAAGGAAAGACATTTGCCTAATAATTAAGCACACCTTATATAGGGTGTTGATGTCATTAGACCACACCCCTCCTCATTACAGAGATGCTCATCACCTGATTTACTTAATTGGTAGTTGGCTCTCAAGCCTATACAGCTTGGAGTAAGACAACATGTATAAAAAGTATCATGTGATCAAAATACTCATTTGCCTAATAATTCTGCACACAGTGTGTATATGTTCTTTGCTAATTATAGCATATATTCCAAGGTAACCACACAACATTGAATCTCTCTATACATGTCATGGTGGTTGGGGCACGATATATAACACAGTTTTTACACATGTTATCTCACCCCACAGTTAGAACTGTACGGGCTCATTACACCTATCCAGTATTTGAGGCACAGGGATCCCCTGACGGATGAGTAAATTTCCCCAAGCATTGCTCCTGCCACACTCTTCTTTGGGAAGCCAATGTCTCTCTCTTTCTTCTATTCCCTTTTCCTTACCCCCATTTCTTTTGTTACACTCCTCCTTTCCGGCCTCCCTCTTCTCTTGTTCTCTCTTTGTTCTTTCTTTTTCCTTACCCCCATTTCTTTTGTTACACTCCTCCTTTACGGCTTCCCTCTTCTCTTGTTCTCTCTTTGTTCTTTCTTTTTCCTTACCCCCATTTCTTTGGTTACACCCCTCCTTTCCGGCTTCCCTCTTCTCTTGTTCTCTCTTTGTTCTTTCTTTTTCCTTACCCCCATTTCTTTTGTTACACTCCTCCTTTCCGGCTTCCCTCTTCTCTTGTTCTCCCTTAGTTCTTTCTTTTTCCTTACCCCCATTTCTTTTGTTACACCCCTCCTTTCCGGCTTCCCTCTTCTCTCGTTCTCTCTTTGTTCTTTATTTTTACTTACTTTATCCTTTTGTAACTAGTAATAGTGGAATTCCTTGCAGAACCTCAATTATGATGTAATAATCGTCTGTCTCCTCACACAGATGACCTCACTGGTTTCCAGCTACTTGTATGCAGGATTAAGCACAATCCATAGAGATACGAGTTTTTGTTATTTATTACATTTGTATTAAACATGTGGACATTATGGAGGAAAGATATTTCACATTAGGTTACTGTATATTCTCTTGTAACATGATATGTATGTACTCATATCTCTGTCATGTATCATTTATGACTTTGTGTTATTGTCATTGTTCATTTATTCAGAAACCTCAGTTTGTCTGATGAAGGCGAAATACGGCAAAACCTTACACTAAACTGATATATGGACCAGTGGCGTAACTTCAGGCCCAGGGGCCCCGATGCGAGAGCTGCAACGGGGCCCCCAATTATTGCAAATCTTTAATAGAATTAGTCTTTTTCTATAGGCCAAAGGGATTTCTGGGGCCCCCCTAGGCTGCAGGGCCCGGGTGCGATCGCACTCCCTGCACCTATTGTAGTTACGACCCTGATATGGACTCTGTGCACAATACTGCAAGATAATAAAAATACGGACAGCCAGTATATATCACTTTGTGTGTTTTTCATTAACTACATTGTTCACTTACGGAGTGCCGGGGTTTTTTCTATGCCGGGAAACTGGAAATGTTTGGCAGTCCCATGTGAAATGAATGGAGAGCTACTTGGGCATGAGCACTGCCGCTCCATTCTAAGACCCCTACCATTCAGTAGATAAAATATGTGTCACGCTGGTAGGTGTGGACCCACTGCACCGTCGGGGATGGACTTACCTTTGGAAGGGCAGTAACTAAAGGCTTTTTCATCTTCACTAGAGCCACTGATGGTGGGGTTGGGTTTGTGCTGCAGGCGGCGGCCGCCAGTTGCCAATCCAAGGCAGAGCCCACTCTGTGGCAGAGCCCAAAGGTCAGGTATGCAGGTATGGAATTAGGTACAGGCAGGACAGCTTGAGAAAGACCATACGGTCGAAACGTCGAGGTTCATGGGAATAAAGCCCATATAACTGAATTTGAAGGAAGTGCTGCCTCTATTTTTCTTGGATCTATAATACCAATGTGGTAGGGGGGCTTTGCACCTGTTGAATAACAGTTGTGCTGTTTTGTTTTTTTGATTATCTATCTATCTATCTATCTATCTATCTATCTATCTATCTATCTACCTACCTATCATCCAGCGATCCATCCAACTATATCCATCTATCCATCCATCTACCTATCTATCTATGTATCCCTCTCTCTCTCTCTATCCATTCCTCTATCTCTTTTTCTCCCGCTCTTCTGATATCTGAATCCCGGCTCTGCTCCCGTCCCTGACTCCCCATAGACTCCTCTCTCCTCGTGGCTCCTGCTGTTGGCTGATTGTTCTTCATTTTCAGCATGCTCCTCATGTATACAGTCATTATCACCTCGTTTACGGCACAGCACAGAATGTAGCGGCTTTATCAATAAATTATAAGGATAAAGTCAGTGTCTGTCATATTAGTGGCGTGTTTTCCGCACTGACTGTGGCGGGGGCGTCCTTACTTTTCCTCGGAGACCTTCTCTCTCCGGCTCCTGACTGTGACCTCTTGTATGAGATCTTCTCTGCTGTGAGTTGTGTTTCCCTGCAGAATTTTCCTCGATCCCTTATTACTTTTTTTTAGGCTTTTGCACTTTCTTATCCTATTTTTTTTTTTATTATTTAGAATTTGACTTCATTTTTATTTTTCATTGTTTTCAAATTTTAATTCAATTTATGATCTACGGAACTCCGACGAGAGGAAAATCAAATTGTCTCAGAATACAAAAAATGAAGATGTATTAAATAGAAAAACAAACAACATTTAAGTCAAATGAGCTAAGATGAGAATTTCATTCCTCCATCAAACAATCAGTGGGATGAAAAAAACTGCGCTAAATCTATTTCAACAAAAATTCCTCCTACTTAATTTGGGAAATTTAGCACTGCCTGAAAAATGGAAATGTAAGACTTTCCCTGGTTCTGGAAGGTGCAGATTGTCATAAGAAAAATAACAGTTTTCCAAATAACTCTTAAAAAAAAATTAGTGTAAAACTTTACCAAACTTTGTCCTGTGGGACCAAAACAGCTTTAAAATTTTTTGGTGAAGGCTGAAAAAAGGAACATCTTGTGGAAGTTAGGGGCAATCAATCATTTGCGATAGATAGATATATAGATAGATAGATAGATAGATAGATAGATAGATAGATAGATAGATAGATAGATATGAAATACATAATAGGCGGCCAACACACACTACGATTTTGTGAGCGATCTCACCTATGATCTCAGGGGTGCGGCTCGTGGACACATCGTTAGTGAGGTGTCACATGTATAGATAACGTTCAGGACGCAGCAGCAATGTTACGTTCAGGTATCGTTCACACAACCAGCGACCGATGCTTTCAATGTTGTGAATAGGCGAAATCGGTAAGGAGATCGGTTATGGCGGTGTCACACAGAACGATGCAGCAGATTGCATGATCGCACATCGTCTGATGTGGGGTCCGGATCTCATATCTGCGATGCACGATCAGACCACTTATCGCTTGTCAGATCGATATGTCACATGCAACGACGTCGTTACAGCGACTGAAAATCTGCCACGTTTCAGCGATATTTTTACAGATATCGTAGCGTGTGACGGCCACCATTGATTGATAGATATAGAGATAGATAGATAGATAGATAGATAGATAGATAGATAGATAGATACAAGAATATCCTCTAAAAAAATTCAACTAAGATTAAACACATACCTGTTTAATTCCATAGCACCTCGAGGAGGTGTAGGTGAGGACTGTGACTTGATCATTTCTCAATGTGAACTGTTAATGGTTTTGAAGCCTCTCATGCTTCATGCATTTCTATAACACATCTTCTGAACATCATTTGCCTTAAAGCACCTTTCACACTAACTAAACTTACTTGAGAAGAACAAATTTGTCAGAAACCTGGCATTTATGCCTTTTTTTGTTTATTGATCAGCAAAAAGGTCAAGTCAGTGCATTGTTACTGTTTTGCTCCAAAAAAATCTAAGTTGAAATTTCTATTACTTTGTTAGTATTTTGTACATCTCCTTTTGGCGTTCACCCCTGCCTGAATCCTTCCGCTCTTGATCAAATTCAAGCATGTCTCCACCAAAATCTGCTTCCATGTCTCTTCTACATGTTCCCAATGTTGGTGCACACTGTTTACCTCAGTTGGGTGTATACAGCTTTATCTTCACAAGTGTTGTATTGGGTTGAGGTCCAGGACTGTGGGGACAATCCAGCTCCTCTACTTCATTGTCATTGAACCATTTCTTCTCCAATCTCTCGATTGCTTCGGTCATTGTCCTGCAGTAACATTATGTCGTCCTTTTCATACCATAGTATTCCAGTGTATGAAGTAACTTGTCTTGTAGGAGACTCACATACAGCTCAGCATTGAGATCACCATCGTTCCTGATCAAGAATTTCGGAGGGAACTTTCCATTGTCTGCGGCACTATTTAAGTATTTGTATGTCCATTAATAAAGCAGAAATGCTTTTAGTACATCATTTAAGGCATTGCTGTATTGATTTCCTAAGATCTTGAAACATGGTTTAATATTTGGAATTTACAAGGCAGAGAAGAGAGTGAATTTTACTCAAAAAACTTGGTGCCGAAACCCGGGACCAAACACACATTGTACCATTCAGATCTAGATTGAGGGAGGGCTCTCTGCGAAAAGTGAATTCTAACACCACACCATAAGGTAAACATCTTACTCTTACATTTGTAATAGGAGTTGATCTACCTTTATTCCAGGTGAGTTCTTTTGGATTAAGTAGTCTGGTCCAAGATCTGAATCCATTCCTAAGCCTTTTTTAATTGTGTTCATGTGACATGCTTACTGTATAAGTGTGAAAGATAGTGGTACTTGAACTTGGAGAATTGTTGGTGTCTTGTTTGGCTGTTCAGAAGGATCAACTCAACAGAAGTGTATCTTGTAGTCTGTTTACTGGTTGAATGTAGGGTCGTACATGTCTTGGCAGGCTTTTAGTGTCTTGGGACTACGTGCATAAATGTGCAATGTTTTAAGTGTCTTGGTGACTACCTACATAAGGGTGGGTGCAGAGTTTTTAGTGTCTTGGTGACTACCTACATAAAAGTGTAATATTTTAAGTGTCATGGGGACTCCCAATAAACAAAAGTGTTCCGCCACTGATACAAACTTTAAGGGTATATGCTTGAGGGAGCTATGGGCATATATGGGAAACTTTCTGAACCTAACGAGAAGCCTGTTCTTTTTCTAGAGAAATTCTGAAAATTCAGGTAATGTATAATATTACATGGAAAGATCTTACAACATTAATAGATGTCAAACAGAAGGACATAACTGCACATATTATGAAGCACAAAGCTAAAGGGGTGAAGCAGGAGTTGATTGAGACTCGTAGATCAAAGGTAGTGATGTCCCACCAAAGAGCAAAGGGGGAGAGAGGATATTTTAAATCATATATCTGTGGCACTCCTGAGAGGGATTGCCACAGAACCCACAGGTGCAATGAGAGACATACACCTTGGTACACACAGCACACAACACCTTCCACCCCAGACCTGGAGGGGAGCTCTACTTGCTGCCTTAAGCAAGTTCCCCTATAAGGATCCAGGCCTGAGGGGAGGAGTCAGTTATTCTGCTCTGAGCAGTGAATGGGAGCAGTTAGTTCCAGTCAGACAGCCAAGGAGAAGGAACTGGTTGCTGGCACCAAGCCAGGCCCAGAACCAGGGGACACTGACCCAGCAGTGCTGAGCCGTATGGAGAGGGTCGAAAGGCCAGTGGGGAAGTAGGAGAAAGGAAGAAGGGAACATACCAGGTTTCTCTTTAGTCCACCCGGACACTGGAGTCCGATTCTGCTAGTAATCTAAAGTGCAGCAGAGAAAGCTCGGACAGACCAGGAGGATCTACTCCCCTGAGGTAAAGAAGAGAAAACACTCAAACCTGACCAAGTATAGGACCAGGGACATTAGCAGAGAATAGGGACCCCACAGAAAGGTCCTCATTGTCGGTTATGGAGTAGAACCCAAATTGCACCGAGAACCTGGTCACTTTCTGGACCGTACCTGTTACCGGACATCAGTAAAAAGGTACCGAAACAGAGACTATTGTGTGTGTGCATGACTATTTCACCGCAGAACCGCCACCACTACTCCCCTCATCCACCCTACTGCCCTGAGGTAAAGCTCCACCTGCTGCACCTTCATGACCTCAGCAGCCGCCGCAGCACTGGTATCCACGTTACCAGGTACCACAGGTGGTGTCACGTTACCATTCCCTCATCCATTCATCATCATCATCCCCCACCATCCTTGCAATTGAGGGTCCAGGGCACGGAACCGGGAACCGACCAACTGTGATTCCCCATCGAAGTAACCATCAGCCCCAGTGTCTGAGTACCCCCTACCCTGTCGACCGACTCATTTCCATAATGTCTTTTACAACTGTGGATGGCAGGGTCACAAAGGACAACACTGCAGAGCACCTCTCAAGCGCTCAACAGATCATTGACAATGATTCTTCTTTAGGAATTTGGCAACCCAGTAGCTAAAATGCAACCTATACTAGTTCATAGTTTCACTGGCCATACCCCAATAGTAAAATGAACTCTGCCAGTAGGTAAAACTTTAGATCTGGTAATAGATACTGGGGCAGCCAAGTCTGTCACACTTGCAAATAATGTTTTTTTTTGTGTGGGAAATTACCAAAGGGTTCACTGAATGTGTTGGGGTGGAGGGTGATCAGAGAAACATGACACTTACTAAACCCTAAAGCTCATTGCCACATTTTTAATCCGTGACATGGCACCAACAAATTTTTTAGCAGCAGATGTCCTTTGTACCCTACAAGCTACTATTCAATACATCAGAGATGGCATGGTATCATTAATCTCTAGTCCTACAGAAGAGCAACTCTGTGTGATTGGGCTTTTTTTGTACCTTCATCAGTCTGTACCTGAAGGGAAAAAAACACCAGATTATTAATTAGCTCAGATCCCTGGAACACCATGAGTGACTGGGAAGATTGATATTGATAAATGTAACATCCATCCGACTAAATGCAAACCACACCATAGGCAAAACCCTGAGATACCCAGACACCCTTTAACCCCTATACAAGGATCTGGCTTAACAGCATTTGCCAATTGATGGGTTACAGTTGAGGCATAGAAAGGCGCCAAGCAGGGTCGAAGCCGAGAGATTGTAAAAGTACAAAATCGGTAGGCTGGAGAATAGTACAAAATCAGCCAGAGGTCAATCCGGAAAATCAATAATTCAAAGCAAGGATATCAAGAACCAGGGAGTATATCTGGCAACGAGCAGAACAGAGAGGAGTCAAATAGACTGCAGTATTTCCTAATTGTCTGAAGTCAGAGTTAATGACTGCAGCTGGGCAGCCATACAACACATCCACAAGTCAGACTACTACATCCCCAGCCCTACCTTTGGAGTGAACACAGTGGTCCCTGGTGGCAGATGCAGAAGTTGCAGGAGCAGACTCTAGGGATGTGACAGTAGATTATGCCTGCAGTCGAGGTGAAGCTTAAACCAGGTGTCCAATTGTTATGTATTAAACACTACCTTCTCAGCCTTGCACAGAAGGTTGCTATCAGATAATAAATTAAAGAGCTACTTTAATCAGGGGCAATCAATCCTACTACCACCACATGAAGTACACCTCAGTATAAAAAAAGGTTAACCAGCAAACTACTGTATGGTTCATGATTTGAGGGTTGTAAATGAGGTCATCGAGTTTATAACACATGGAATTCCAAATCCTTGTACCTTATTGGATCAGATTCCATGGATTTAACTGAGAATGACTTGGTAAATACATTCTTTTCCGTGCCTCTGCACCCAAAGTCCCAGTTTGTATTTGCTTTCCCCCATGGATATAAGCAGTACAAATGGACAGTGGTATCATAAGATGCCCTAAATACAACAACAATGTATATTTCTGCAATGTCCTCAGTTTCAAAAAAATTCAATCTACAATATAATCGTCTAAGGTTATCTGTCTGTCACGGAAATCACGCGCCAGCGCTCATTGATCGCCGCCAGCCGCGGCAAGCAATGAGCTCAGCACATGCAAAGCAACCGCGCGCATTAGCGATGCAGGATTGCCGTGACAGCGCTACAGTCACATAGCGGGTGGGAAAGCCGACTTCACTGTCAGCTTTCCCGCCCCGTGATGTCACAGAGGGGAGGAAGAATCCTGGTTCCTCCTCCCTCTGTGACATGCATGACTGCCCCCATTTGATTTCGCAGTGTATTAATATACACTGCGAAATCAGAGTTAACTAAAGGCAAATGTATGAAAAATAATACAGAATAAATACTTACCCTCTGACGGGTGTTCGGGTGTCCGGGAGCCCACTTACATCCACACACCCTACACTCAGGTCACACTCGCCCTGCACTCAGATCACACTCAGCCCTGCACTCAGGTCCCACTCAGCCTGCACCAGGTCCTACTCAGCCCTGCACTCAGGTCACACTCAGCCCTGCACTCAGATCACACTCAGCCCTGCACTCACGTAACACTCAGCCCTGCACTCAGGTCACACTCACTCTGCATTCATCTCACACTTAGCACTAAACTCATGTCACACTCTGCCTTGCACTCACGTCACACTCTGCCCTGCACTGACATCACACTCTGCCCTGCACTCAGATCACACTCGCTCTGCACTCATCTCACACTTAGTACTAAATTCACATCACACTCTGCCCTGCACTCACGTCACACTCTGCCCTGCACTCACTCACACTCTGCTCTGCACTCATGTCACACTCAGCCCTGCACTCAGGTAACACTCACCCTGCACTCAGTTCACACTTAGCACTAAACTCATGTCACACTCTGCCTGCACTCACGTCACACTCTGCCCTGCACTGACATCACACTCTGCCCTGCACTCAGATCACACTCGCTCTGCACTCAGATCACACTCACCCTGCACTCATCTCACACTTAGCACTAAACTCATGTCACACTCTGCCCTGCACTCACGTCACACTCTGCCCTGCACTCACGTCACACTTTGCCCTGCACTCACGTCACACTCTGCCCTGCACTCACCTTGCACTCACGTCACACTGTTTCTCTAACGCAAAACCTGCATCGCTGATTGTACGCAGTTGGCTGGGTGCGACCAATCAACAACGCGGGATTTCCGTTACAGCAAAACAGGCACAGTCTGCCCGTTCTCCCGGCCCCCCTCCGCTCGGTCTACTGCCCGCTGTTCACCTGCTCCACACTCCCTCCTGGACGCTGCTCCATCTTCCCGCCACTCAATCCACCATACTTCTTCTTCTTTTCGTGGCATAGACTCCAGAAATTGACATCTATGCTGGAGGAAGAAGGAGACATGCTAGGGTGAGAGGCAGCTGGACAGAAGCCTGGAGCGGGTGAGAACTGAGGGGGCCACCGCCGCACACCCGCACCACCGCACACCAACATATTCTAGAATACCCGATGCGTTGGAATCGGGCTACCATCTAGTCTTCTATATCTGAGCGTGTATACTTCAGTATGTGGAGGATTTTTTGCTTTGCCAATTTGGTAACTTTTTTGAATTTATGTCTTTTTGTATTTTTTTTTCTGAATATAGTGTTTAGGGACTCGGAAGCGTGAGGACCCTTGACGTGGGTCACAAGCTTACGTGTTTTGTCCAAAATATCCACCAATGCCTCACATTATCATTCATATTTTTTTTGCACTTTTTTACCTTTATGCAGGATGCAGCCGGGCCCTATGGGGCATCTGTCCTGTGTGGTGCATATATATAGTGCTGGCAGCCCACCTGATCGAATAGTATGTGCGTGACCAATAGGCTGTATACTGACACTCTGCATCACATATACCTGTGTGACTGACGCCATATGGAAACCTCATCAGTGTACAAATAAAATACCAACAATCCCCTCCCCATGTTATAGCAGGTTGAGTCATTGCTGCATCGGTATTATGCACTTATGTTGTCTTTGTCACTGGGCCTGCTGTGTCTTGCTAAGTGCAATGAATATCAGACCTTTTGGCTGTTTTTGGTAAGTTTTCTATCATATTGCAGGTCATGAATACAATCTGCATCCAAGCTCATGTAGCCCAAGTATGATTATCTGTCTACATAACCCTTCCATATGACCCGCAAAGCTGAACAAAATGTTTACTTCTTAAAATATTTTATCTCTGCTTCTCCAGCCCTTGCATTAGCAAACTATACTAAACCCTTTTCTTTGTTCTGCAATGAGACCAGCCATGCCACTTCAATACATACCCAAAAACATGAAAATCAATGCTTGAAAAGGCCATAGAAATAGTTCTTGATTACAAGGTCAAACTTTACACCCAGCACAATCTTCATAATAGTTATAGTCAGGTACAATTTACACACTTTTAAATTGCCTCGAAACGTCTACTTCAGTGTGCCATTCTCATGCCCCCAAATGTAAAACTCAAGCAATACACAACTTTGAAACCTAGTACGCATTTGCTACTGGATTAAAAAGGGGGGAAAGCTCCAAAAGTGATCTATTTTTACATTCTCTAACAGAGGAGGAAATATCGGACATACATGTACCTCATGATTGTGTTGCTCTGATGCAACAGGAAAAGGCAGGGTTTGATCATGTCATAGAAATGTGCATTGTTAACAGTTTTGAGTTTTTTTGTAGGTGGATCAAGATACTAAGATGCTGGTTAATTCTACACTGAATATGCTGTGCTTACACTGCATGAGGTAATAAAAGTCAAACAAATCCTTCCTCACCTGTTGGAATGGGATGCAGAGCTGAAGGCACTCAATGGGGTGTGCAGAGTGACAAAGAGTGAGATGGCAATGTGTATGTAGACAGTACATATGCTTTTATTATGATTATAGTCCAATACATAAATCTAGACTAGTGATGGGCGAGTCCTAAATTACTCGGAATCGCTTGACTCTAGCGAGTCCGAGACTCGCTACTCGTTGCGAGTCTAGCGAGTCCAATGTTAATGAATGGGGAAGCAAGTAATAGCAAGTAATGTGCGATTTACAAATTGCAGATGTGTCTCGGAAGCTTCAGGCTCTATCTGCTAGGACTCGTTACTCTGCGAGTTTCCCAGCGTTTACTCGCACAGTAACCAATGGGCGAGGGGTTAATAAAGATGCAGTCCCTTTCATTTACATTGTTTTATAGATTTGTCATAAAAAAATTTGACGTGGGCTTCGCCATATTTCTGGAACCAGCCGGATCCAGCAGGCAGCGACGGGCTGCCCCCAACCCCTAGGTGCCTATTTGTACCTGGCCAGACACAAGAATATATGGGAGCCCTTTTGTTTATTATGTCATGAAATAATAAAAAAAAAATGCGTGGGGCTCCGCGCAATTTCTATGTCTAGCCAGGTACAGCTAAGCAGCTGGGGGCTGGAATCCGCAGCGCAGGGAGACCCAAGCTTTCTGGGCACCCCCCGCTGCAAATTGCAGCCCGCAGCCGCCCCAGAAGATGGCGCGTTCATTGAAGCACCATCCTCTGGCACTGAACCCCGCTCTTCCAGCGGCCCTGGTGGCGGTGGCACGCTGGGTAATAAAGGGGTTAATACCACTTTTGTTATACAAGCTGGTATTAAGCCCGGGATTCTTAATGTCAGGCCAGGTTTGACCCGGCCACTAAGAATCTCCAATAAAAGGGTTAAAAAAAACACCACACAGAGAAAATTTTTTATTAGAAATAAAAAAAAAAAGCCATTAGGGACTCCATCTTTAATTAAAAAAATTCTCTTCCGTCCGACGTAGTCCAAAACGCGATGTCCTCTCTGCTACATCCCCTGTGCATAGATATAGATGTCTATGCACAGGGAATGAGCAGACTGAGAACAATTTCAGCTCTGCTACATCAGGCAGCAGGCGGGCTCTAGGACCCTGGAGATGCACAGAGCAGACAGCTCTTACTTTGCGAGTTTCCCTGCTATCACTGGCACAGTAGCGAGTCCAATGCAAGACAATGGCAATCCTAGTTTTGTCAGAGTCTCTGACAAAACTAGGATTGCCATTGATTTGTATTGGACTCGTTACTGTGGCGAGTAAACGCTGGGAAACTCGCAGAGTACCGAGTCCTGCGGGTCCCTTACTACTCGCAGAGTAACGAGTCCTAGTGAGTATATTCGCCCATCCCTAAGCTAGTCCTTTCCTAACGTCAAATGGGAAACCTATAAAGAACACAAAAAGTGTACAAGCCCTAATGGATGCTCTTCAGTTAACAACTAAATGTTCCACAGAGAATATAAAATCGCATATCCAAGAAGACACTGATTGACACAAAGGAAATGCTTGTGCAGATCCAGTAGCCAAGGAAGCAGCAAAGAGGCCTAGAGTCGAGAGTCTAATACCAAACCAGACCCAGACCCAGACCTCAGTGGCACCACTCACACCTAATATTCTTTAATTCATGCAGAAATATATATCAGAGAGGACCATTCTCCATGAACTTTTTTTACTTCAAGACATGTTTCACGCTAATCTTTCTTTAAAAAGAACAGATTTGTTCAGTATCCAGGCGATGTAAGCCTTTATTTAATGGGAGAAGTATCTCTAGAAGCCCCACTTCCTATCCATGTATTTTATTGAAACACCTTTTGCTATTAGTTCTTGGAGAAGTAATTAATCCAGAGATTCACTTATTTCCAGCAAGTGTATAGAAAGCCAGGGTATTTTTTTTATTATATTTATATGCATTTTATTTATAGTCTTTTTGGTTAGATTCCTCTCTACTCTCCAATCTTTTGACACGTGGGAATAATGCCTTAGTCTGACACTGATTTTTTGCTCTTATGAAATTAGTCCTTACAATTGGAGAGGAGTATTGAAGTACAGTACTGTAGTATAGTATTATTATCCCTGTGGTTCAGCAATTGATCAATAATGAATTCTTCGGAGAAGAGAATGTCTCTGCAAAGATATCAGGGAGAAACTATCTGCTTGTCTCTTTCACATTAATCTTTTTGAAAAGAACAGATTTTTCAGTAACCGGGCTTTGTGTGCCTTTATTTAATGTGAGAAGTATTTGTAAAAGCTACACTTCCAATTCCATCTCTTTTATTTTGTCATGCTGGAGGGTGTGGAGCCACTGCACCACGGGCTCAGGCTTTCCTTGGAGGGGTATTACTAAGTGACAATGTGGTCTTCACTAGGGCCTCTGATGGTGAGGTTAGGCTTGTGCTAGAAGATAGGCTCCAATACCACTCGGGGGCAATCCCCTGTTCTGCAGCAACTGACTCCAAGGGTCAGGAATGCAGGTTCGGACTTAAGATATCAGATGGGGCAACTGGAACAGATTGATCAGCAGGTACAGGCTGGTGCAAAAACAGGCTGGATGGAAGGTTCAGCTGGAAGGCAGGTACAGTCTGACGATGACACAGGCTGGATGGCAGTACAGGCTGGTCAGTAGGTACAGCTGGATGACAATTACAAGGTGGTCAGCAGGTACAGGCTGAATGGCAAGTATGGGCTGGATGGGAGGTACACGCTGGATGGCAGGTACAGGATGGTCAATGAGTACAGGCTGTTTGGCAAGTACAGGCTGGTTGGTTGGCACAGGCTGGTCAACAGGTACAGGCTGGACAGCAAGTACAGGCTAGATGGCAGGTACAGGATCGTTGACAGGTACAGGCTGGTCAGCGGGCACAGGCTGGTTGGTGAGCAGAGGCTGGTCGGCGGGTTCAGGCTGGTCGACTGGTAAAGGCTGGTTGGCAGGAAGCAGCTGGATGGCAGGTACAGGCTGGATGGTAGGTACAGGCTGGATGGCAGGTACAGGCTGGACAGCAGATAAAGGCTGGATGGCAGGTACAGGTTGGATGGCAGGTACAGGATAGTTGACAGGTACAGGCTGGTCAGCAAGTACAGGCTGAATAACAGGCCCAACCTGGTGGGCAGTGTCAGAACCAGCTGCCCTCTGGCTTCCCCCTACTAAGGGAATTTTCTGAGGATAAGGAAATGAGTGCAGCTGCTCTGCAATTATGCAGAATATTAAGGTGTTTGCCATGATGGGATGTATATATATATCAACAGTTCCAGCTAGGAATATATATATATACCTCGGTCCCATCACTATCAACCTCACAATAACACATGCAAAATATGCTGCTACCATCAATCGTTCATTAGGCCGTTGGAAACCCGTTACTGATAATGTAGGTTTTGTGGCTTTACGTCATAGAGCAAGAAGAACGAAGCTATTACATTTTACATACTTAATCTGAAAAAATGGGCTATATTTACAAAATTATATAAGGTTTTAAAAAGGGGAAACTATTACCATAAATCCTAGATTTTTATGTAAAATAAAAGGATTAAAGTAGAACGTTACTAGAAATGTGTAACAGATATGACTTCACAGTTTAGGGAGGAAGGGACTCCTTAGAAGAAACATGATTCGGTTCCACAGCTTAGTTTCAGCTGTCCCTTTATGGTCTGAATCACTCGCAAAATGGTGGTTTTGTTTTTTATGAACACACAAATAAACTTAATGACCTCCCATCTGGTGACCTCGTATATGGGATGTGCCCATACCTGTAAAAAGGTATATATTTACAGTTTCCATCATAATTTTGGCTGTGCAGCTCACAAACAAAGGATATGTCATGCTTCCTCTCATGAATTTACCTTTTGATAGACGGGAAACACGATATGGCTGATATTCTCTAACACCCAGAAATCCATTTGCTGTGATTCCAGCCATTTCCCAGCAAAGCGAAATGGCATTTTGCGTTTGCCATTTCATATGGATTCTAAAATTATAATTTTCATAACTCTACAGTTAAAGTAATGCATTAAATGTAACTTGAAGTGTTTTAGGCAGCTATAGACAGAAATAAAGGTAAGGGTACACCGTACAAGTA
The DNA here is from genome assembly GCA_033576535.1 of Allobates femoralis. Classification (NCBI taxonomy): domain Eukaryota; kingdom Metazoa; phylum Chordata; class Amphibia; order Anura; family Aromobatidae; genus Allobates; species Allobates femoralis. The sequence continues at coordinate 116,223,257 of JARQOC010000010.1, forward strand.
CAAGAAAATAGGCAGGAGACAATATGGGAAACAGTCAAGGAACAAGTCAGTTGCAGGATTCGGACTGAGCTAGTTCAGGTTCAAGAAGCAACTGACTAGTAAGGGACCTATAGCTCGGGCACTTCCCAAAAGAGGAAGGTGCCTAAAATAAACTGAGGCTCCCAGAGATAGGTGGGGGAGCACTTTAGACATGTGCGCCACTGTTTTAAGAAAGAGGGAGCATGTGTGCGCACTCTTAGGGCCATACCTGTAAGCTACATGGCATGTGCACTCTTAAGGGCCATATTTGTGACCTACATGGCTTGCACACTCTAAGGGTCATACCCATGACCTACATGGCAATGCACTCTAAGGGCCATATTTCTGATCTACTGTATATGGTTTACACATTCTAAGGGCCATACCTATGACCTACATGGAGTGTGCACTCTAACGGCCATACCCTGACCTACGTGTTGTGCACAGGCCCTGACACATAGGTAGAGCAGTACAGTGATTGCCAAGGTTAATAAGTCAGCATTCTTGCCCGGAGGGAGGAGAGGAAGCATGAAGGGGTGCAAGCATTACATATTAGAACACCATTTGCTAATTATTACTTGGAGAAGTTATTAACACAGAGATCCACTTACTTCCTGCAAATATTTACTCAATGTATTTAATAAGGGCATTTTAAAGAGGCTGTTCATATTTTTATACATTTCAAGTCTTTCTTGTTAGATTCTCATCTACTGAAATGTGCAGAAAAAAAACAATTTGGTTGTCTGACACCGATTTCCTGTCCTTATAAAATTAGTCCTTGTATCCGGAGATAAGGCAGCAGAGTAATCACAGAGACTGAGCGACTATTCAATATATAATTCTCCCGAGCGGAGAACGCCTTCATTCAGATATCAGGGACGACCTGTCTCCATGTAATAGTCCGCTCTACAAGTGACCTGTTATCTTGACATGAATATCATTGAAAATTCTGTTGGTCATATTAATGGGTTTATTGAATAAAGTATCAATATCACAGACGCCCCGGATCAATATCTCCTGATAGAATGATGACAAATCACTAATGAAAACTTCACACTTGATGACTGAGGATATTAGGATAATGAAAGTCTAATCCTACGAAGACAAGACAAGGAAAACATTGAGCGTACGGTTATTTTTTCATAGATAGAATATGGTGAATTGCCGGATGGCTTCAGTTATCTACTTGGGTTTCAAATATTTCCAACATGTCTGTTTAGGAGAGATAAGAAAAAAAGCTGAAATTTTGAGGTTATCCTCTTTTTCAGTTATTTTTCTGTCCCTTCGACCAATCTATGGTATATAGCCTTTCAAAATCATTTGGAATAATGTAGCCTATGTGTTGTCCATAACAAACTAGAATGTGCTGATAAGAAACACACGAAATGAATCACCAAGGCCAAGGATACCCCTCGGCAGTCCAACAAAACATCATCCATGGAGTAAAAAAAAATGAAATATAAAAAAAATTCTAGAAAAGTTTATTAAATTTATATTACTAAATATAAAAAAAAATTAAAATAGTTTTTGAAAAGTTTATTATCTTTATTTTATTAAATATAAAAAATTTTTTTATATAGGTTTATTATGTTAATATTAAATATAAAATATATTTTATAACAGTTGACATGGTATTGATAAATATAAAAAAGAATAAAATAATATTTTATAAAAGTTTATTGTATTAATATTACTAATTGAAAAAAATTCTATAAAAGTTAATTATATTAGTAAATATTAAAAATGAATAAAAATTGTATAAAAGTTTATTATATTTATATTACTAAATATAAAAAATATTGTATTGAGGTTTAATATATTAACATTACTAAATATAAAACAAATTGTATACAAGTTGATATTAATATTAGTAAATATAAAAAAGAGTAAAAAGTTTTTTTTTTATAAAAGTGTATTATATTAATATAGTAAATAGGAAAAAGTTCTATAAAAGTTAATTACATTAGTAAAATTAAAAATTAATAAAAAAGTTGCATAAAGGTTTATTATATTTATATTATTATATATCAAAAAATGTTTTCTAAAGGTTTATTAATATTAGTAAATATAAAATACATTTTTATTAAAGTTGACATTCATATTGATAAATATAAAAAATATTTTTTTTATATATGTTTATCATATTAGTAAATAGAAAAAGTTCTATAAAAGTTTATTAATTACAAATATTAAAGAATGAATACAAATGTTGTAAAAGCTTATTATATTCATATTACTGAATATATAAAAGAATAAATATTTGATAAAAATGTATTATATTTATATTACTAAATATAAAAAATATTTTATAAAGGTTTATTATAATATTAGTAAATAAAAACAAATGAATAAAAGTTAATAATATTAGTAAATATAAACAAGAATATTTTTTAAATAAAAGTTTATTATATTAATATTAGTAAAGTTAAAAAAAGTTCTATAAAATGTTATTATATTAGTAAATATAAAAAAATTAGTAAAAATGTTGTGTAAAAACGAATTATTTTATATAGCTACATATTAAAAAGAATAAAACATGTTTAATATAAGTTTATTATATTTATATTACTAAATATAAAAAATATTTTATAGAGGTTTATTATATTAATATGAGTAAATATAATACAAATTGTGTAAAAATTGATATTAATATTAGTAACTGTCAAAAATAATAAAAATGTTTTTAAAAGTTTATTATATTAATATTAGTAAATAGAAAAAAGTTGTTTAAAGGTACCGTATATAATATTAGTAAATATACAAAAATAAATGAAACTATTGTATAAAAGTTCATTATATTAATATTAATACATATAAAAAAATAAAAACTTCTTTAAAAGTTCATTATATTGATATTAATAAATATAAAAAGAATAAACACATTCTATAAAACCTTATTATATGAATATTAGTAAAGATAAAAATGATTAAATGTCTACAAATGTTTATTATTTATAAATGAGTAAATATAAAAAAAATAACAAAAATTTCCATAAAAGCATGTATTAGTAAATATACAAAAGTGAGTAAAAAACGAGTTTCATAAAAGTTGATTATTTTCATATGTGTGTAGGAGGGGAGCCTGCCAAGTCCCCAGTTCTCTGGCGGTATTGTCACGTATTGACTGCAGTCCAGGAGTTCTGCTGCTGTTTAAACCAGAGTTTTTTTCCTTTGACTCAGTCTGGGTTGAGATTGAAGCTGCAGTTGCTGAATGTGTGGTTGTGCTGGTGAGGAGTGAGTCATATCTCAGGTGTAATAAAAAGAAAAAGAACGAGGGGTGCTCCTAGTGAAACCCTGACAGATGCAGGAGCAGGCTGGGGTAAATGCGCTCACCTCTGATGGTTATGCAGCAAGCATAACACCGGAGAGAAGCACTATAACAGGGGCGTGCAGCGCTGGGGATCCAACCAGCGTGGAGAATACGGTCACGTGGTGCGGTCACGTGGGGTGACGTCACCACAGGTCCTCCAGCTCACCAGCGTTCAGGAATTTAGATGTCTTCTCCTAGTGCAGCACCCACCGCTCGCCCAGGGGGCTAAAGATAAATGTGGGAAAGATAATGGTTTTGGGGCACTCAAGGAGGAGACAATATCTAAGGTGTAGGTGAAGGGGTGTGTCTGAGCTTTCTCCACCCCCCTCAGCCTTAAAAAGTATCACCTCAGATGTTGCTGATTGAATTCATTTCTCATCTAAGACCCGTGCTATGCAGACATGCTGCCGGAGCAGCTCCTTTCTCTTAGCTTGGAGTGGTGTCCCTTTCCTAGTCCGTGAGTATAGGTAGGGACTCTTAGCTGAGGGCAGGATGAGGAGTTGAGGATAGGGTAGTTGCTCGAACCTCCTCACCTTTAGAGGTACCTTAAGTCCAGGGCCATCCTAAACTCCCAATCGCCCTTGCCCGTCATTCCTTCCTGCTTCATTCCCCTCATCCGCTACATGTATGACAGGTATTCACAATGACCTATCACTTGAGGACTCAGGAGTGGGACCCCCACTGATAGCAATTATCACCTATCCAATGGATGCTCCTTTAACTATTTTTATATCATGTTTCAGCTATTTTCTACTTTTCTTCAAACCAGTTAGATTCCTTAGCTCTCAGGCTATAATAAAAAAAATTAAGAATAAAAGCAAGAGGCGATCACATGATAAAAAAAAATAAGTCTTTCTTCTTTTCTAAGCTAATACAATATTTACATATAAAGACTAAATTGGGGTAAATAAAGTCGTAGGTCGATGAGATATCTAATTTTTAGTTTTTCTACCTTTGACCTGATAATACATCAAAACTACATCTGATCTGCTCTAAGCCTCTTATGAAAAAGGGAATAAAAATAATATATCTTGGTGACAACACCGGGGCTTTCTTATATTGTGAATCTATGCGCAGTCACGCGCCGTATTTCTGCTTGAAAATCCCGCGGAGATTTAGCGATTGTTAAAAGATCTACTTGAGACATAACAGCTCTGCGTGTAATAGGTGGAACCTTTATTGTTAACGGTTTTCGGGTGATGTTTTGGGCTGAAGAGGACAACCGGAATTTACAGGATGAGATATAATCTTTCCTGGTTTTAGTGTGTTTAATTAACAATTTTCAAGCATGAACAGCAAATATTGGGAAGCCGGAAACGTTCCGGTAATTTTGCTTTATTCCTGGCTTGTGATTGTTTCGTAATATTAGCTTACCACCGTACAGGCTGAGACGCGTCAGATTATTACAATAACTAAATACATATCCGGCATTGGAGAAAGTTGTGCAAACAGATTGATTTAAGGATATGTACAGCAAGAGGAGGAAGAAAAAAGTGTTTTCTAGGTGAGTAATCAGATCTATGACGAAACATGTATCGAGGAGATTGAGCTTTCCACTTTGTCGGAATATGTTGCAATGTTGGAAAGGTACCGTATTTTTCGGACTATAAGGACTCACTTTTTTCCCAAAATTTGGGAGGAAAGTGGGGGATGCATCTTATAGTCCCGATACACGGGGGCTGCGCTAGCTGTGGGACTGGGTTGCTGTGCTGGGGGGGAGCAGTGTCCAGAGGCAGGTGCAGGCTGCAGAGGCAGCCGGTGATCATGTAGGTCCACTCATTAGACTCATATTATATGCACTGCATCTCCCTGTCAATCACCTCAGCACTAAAGTTGGCGCCAAGAGGGGGGGGGGAGAGCGGCATATATTACATAGGTCTGAGTGTACTGACTCCCCCATCCTTGTATATAGCCCCCCATCCTAGTGCACATACAAAAATAAGAAACAATGTAACTCACCTTTCCATTGATTCCCTGCTTGCAGCACTTCTGTGTCCTCCTGTGTGTCCCGTGCTTCCAATCACGTGAGCATGGCGCGCCGCCATGACATCACTGTGCTGTGCCGGTCATATGATCGGGTAACCAAAACGCACAGGAGGACGTGGAAGTGCTGCAAGCAGGAAAGCAATGGAGATGAGATTTACATCATATATTATTTTTGTGCATGCGCTACGATGGGGGGGGCAATGTCCAGGATAGGGGCTATATACAGGATGAGGGGAAATATGCAGGATGCAGAACAATCTACCAGGATTAGGGGCCATATCCAGGATGGTGATTATAAACCAGGATGGGAGGCTATATACCAGGATGGAGGGACATATCTAGGATGGGGACTATAAACCAGGATGGGGGGCCCCTATCAAGGATGAGGGTGCTATATACCAGGAAGGGGGGCTATATCCAGATGGGGGACCATATTGAGGATGGGGTACAAAAATTACCTGGAAGGGGCCCAGGATGGGGACATTACCCCCATAAGTGTTAGCATCAGATTCTTTCCCATAAGAATTCATTTATAATGAACATTATAATTTTTTGCTTATTTTTATTTTCCTCCTCTAAAATCTGGGTGCGGCTTATAGTTTGAGAATACAGTAATTACCATAAATTAGTAGTGGAAAAAACAAAAGTAGCCAGCACTGCCAGAAAACAAACTACAATAAAAAATTTGTAAATACACATATTGCTTCCAAACTGTAAAATTTTGAGATATTTGGCAAAAGATTAATCTTTTGAGCCACCCTGCCAACATCAAGGTATTCTCAGATAGGGTGGTCATACTCTATAGTTTCAAATTTTATTGTGTCATAAGACCTCAAACAAAACATAAAGTGGACCACATAAATCTAGCACTCTCCTTTTGCATCTCAGTCCTGCTTCCAAGGTGCCAGGTCAGTACAAGTGAATTAAGGTAACTCAGGCCCCTGCACCCTGCAGCCTACACCACAAATGGCTGGGCTTTTCACAATTAACCCTCATTGCATGAGACCAGCAAGTTAGGTTCAGGTGAATGAAACTAAAATGAACTAAGCCTGAAGTCTGGGTGTGATAACCATCACACCAAGAATGGTTACCAAGAATATTACTGTTATAATACAGATGGAAACAGACAAAATCTGACGGTCACGGCAAAGTGGTGGTCAGCCAATAGACCATTCCAAGGGAATGAAGTGCATGTGATTACATAAAACTTTGCAATATTTTACTTGAGGTTAGTGGCATCTTACTCACCTTCTGGTCGCCTGTATTTCATCTTTTCCAGCCTCTGTAGAAAAGTTATTTATTATTTGTCAAAACCCAAAAAGTGAAAGCCATAAAATAGAAAATAGATAGAAGAGGGAGAAGAAGGATGCAGCTGCAGCTTCTCTTACCGGGATTGCATAGAAGTGTATGAGAGGTCAGAGGGAAAGTGTGATTGGCCATTGGTTTGGAACATAGAAGACATTCCACTTATCCATAACCAAGAATAGAAGGGAACATGTGCCCACAGAACGTGGACCTGAGCCATTGTTTCAGGTTAGACATTCTGGTGCTCCTTTTTGTCTTCTAATTTATGAAAAACCTGATGATTGTGGATTGCATCAGCCCCCTCTGATGCACTAGAATGCATCAATCAGACGACAATTATGCATTTGAATTGAATTCGTAACTATTGAGGGAAAAGCCATTTCTCACCAATCTTGTGGGGCACAATGCCCTGAAATGGGAGCTTGGTGATATAAAAAGGTACCTATTCCTATCATTGGTGCAACTTTACCAAATCTCAGCCTAGGAACCATGGTTCCAACTGGTGAATTACAGAATTGCTTTGCTGACCAACACTGAGCCCATTTAGAGAACCCAGGTTGGAATAATCCAGTCACCTTGCCACATACCTCGCTATGCTTGGCAGCTTCCTAAGCTTGCCACTAACTCCTCTCAGTGGCTGCCCTCCCAAAATGGGGTGCTGCTAGGTGGGGTAGTTGGTTCTGGATTCCCCACAGCTGCAGAGGACTTGGTCCCTGGTAAGTCAGTGGTAGGTTGAGACTGTATCACATATGCCATCTTGTACACCCGCATACACAGAGCGGCGCGGGTGTACTGACGTCACCCGATACCGGAAATGACGCGATTCGCGTCATTACAGCCTCGCCAGCGCTGAGGAGCGCTGGGAGGCGCTGATAACATTATGCCTTGCAGATCACGCCTATTAAGGCTTGGTATCATGACGACATGGGCCCGCCTGGGTGACTATGAATATAGCCACTGCTCATTATCATCACTAATGAGTAAATGCTATAACGTTTTCCTTCACTTTCACTGGATGCATTTATTAGCAAAAAGGAGTGTGGGATTACTGATGGGAGGCTGCAGGATATGTTTTAATAGCTTAGGAGGTGATGTGGGGTGAAAGGATCCCTTTAACCCTCACTCACTTCCCCAAGGAACAGACTGTAGGATTTCTGGAGTCTATATTTACTGAGGTGATGAACTTGATTGTGTGAACGATAATGTGGTAAAAACTATAATACGAGTCACAGTCAGTACTGGGTGCATTAAAGAGGACCTGTCACCAAACCAGGCATGGTGATCTAATTACAGCACTGGATGCAGCATGTCTGCAGCATCCAGACAAGGGTCCTCCAGCACTTGAGCAGCCCTGTACCCCGAGATAATACACTTAGAAAACTTACATGCTCCAGCCACTAAGGAGGTGGCTAGGGGCTGGAGCCGAAGGGCATATTCACACCCCCTGCATGTTTAATCTGCCCACCGCTGCCAATCATTCTCTCCCTCTTCAGCAGCATTTAAACAAAGGTTTTTTTTTTCAGAACTTGCTTTTTGGCCCTGCCCCCTGAGGGGCTGGGCTAAACAGACTTTCTGAGAGAGATAAAAAAAACTCTGTTTAAATTCTGCTGAAGCGGGAGAGAATGATTGGCAGCGGTGGCAGATTACACATGCAGGGGTGTGAATATGCCCTTCGGCTCCAGCCCCTAGCCACCTCCTTAGTGGCTGGAGCATGTAAGTTTTCTAAGTGTATTATCTCGGGGTACAGGGCTACTCAAGTGCTGGGTGACCTCTTGTCTGGATGCTGCAGACATGCTGCATCCAGTGCTGTAATTAGATCACCATGCCTGGTTTGGTGACAGGTCCTCTTTAAAGAAACTAGCACTAACACAGTGATAACACAGGTTACAGTCAACATGAGTAACTAGGGTAAAGGTCATTGCAGCAGCTCTATTCTATACAGAATGCATCTGTCTGCATAAAGTACAAAAGGCAATATCTCAAATAGTGTATCTCAGAGGACAATACACTTCACTTTACAGTATTCTACACAGAAATACCTTTATCTACATACAATGCAAACATTCTAGCATGAAGAATTACAGGGTATAACACATCTCCTATCACACAGTTCTCTCTGTACTAACGGCTAGATTACACAAAACATGTAACTGCATTGCTCTTACTGGAATCATCTGGCGAGAAGGAAAGTGTAAGGAATGGAGAGCCAGAAACACGTTTTATCTTCTCACTGGAGAACTGGGAAACTGACTGCAAGGATCTCTTTTTCCCGGAAGAAGGAGGGGGGCGGCTCCTTGGCACACACTATTCTCAAAGGGGACAGACCAAGAGCTCTGCTAGATCATGTTTAACATCTAAACAATGTAAACAGACAACTAATGACCCCTTCAGGTCATAACTAGTATAACTCTAGTATAACTCTGAATACTTTCTTATCTGCTCATGAATGGGCAGAACAGGTAGACAGAGACAAAGTTCAATTCTAGCCAAAGCCAGGAAAACCAGAGGGACAAAACAGAAACACTGAATTGAGTAGCTAGCTTGCTTAAATAGAGGACTAATTAAATGAAGTGAAGGCAGCACAGACCCAGCACAGACTAACCAGGTTCCACAACAATAGTAACAGACACAAGCAGTTTGGAGATCATGAAGGTTGTCAAATATGTGGACCACCCAAAGCCAATGTTACATTCCTTAGACAATCCCTTTAAAGAGATTCTGTCACTTCCAAAACGCCTCATAAGCTATTAAAACATGTCCCTAGAGCATATTCACACTTATCCTACACTCCTTTTTGCTCCTAAATGCATCTAGTGAAAATGTAGATAAACGTTATTAAACTCACTCATTAGGTATGTTAATGAGTGGCTACTGTATTCATAGTCACCCAGGCAGGCTCTCCCTCCTCATAATATCACGCCTTAATAGGCGTGATCTTCAATGCTGATTCAAATGCGCGCCTCCCCGCTCTCCTCTGTGTTGGCGTGGCTGCAGTGCGGCTGTATGACGCGAATCGCGTCATTTCCGGCTTCGGGTGACGTATGTACACCCGCGCCGCTCTGTTATGCCTCCAGCACGCATGCGCAGTGCGGGGCTTGAAGCTAACAGAGTGTTTACACGTCACCCGAAGCCGGAAATAACGCGATTCGCGTCATACATCTGCACTGCAGCCACGCCAACACAGAGGAGAGCGGGGAGGCACGCATTTGAATCAGCGTTGAAGATCATGCCTAGTAAGGCGTGATATTATGAGGAGGGAGAGCCTGCCTGGGTGACTATGAATACAGTAGCCACTCATTAACATACCTAATGAGTGAGTTTAATAACGTTTACCGGTATCTACATTTTCACTAGATGCATTTAGGAGCAAAAAGGAGTGTAGGATAAGTGATAATATGCTCTAGGGACATATTTTAATATCTTATGAGGCGTTTTGGGGGTGACAGGATCCCTTTAAAAAATGTAATTTGGATAAATCAACTTTTACTTTCTCATTAATTCATTCAAATGATCAAACTATAAGGCCAGGATACATAGTAACTTTCCTATCTGCAGGTAATTTTTAGAATTGTTCTGTATACAATGTAATTTTAGCCTTTCCTCGAAAGGTTACGTTATCCAGCACATATAGATAATCTGCCAACAAGATGAATGCACTAAACCAAATGTATATATTTCTAGATGACTAAAAGGCAAAATAACCCAATTAGTTCACCAAATACTAATTAATTTCAATTCCTCCGCTCCGTGTAGAAGGAAAATTGATTCCGTGGTTAAAATGTATCCACTTACAAAGCATTGAGCAATCGCAACGAAGACCCTGAAAATGAATTAAAGGAACCCTCCAAGCAAAAACTGATCATGTCTAGTGCTGGGGGGAAGGGGGGAAGGGGAAGGACAGAAGGCTCCGTTTGGGGGTTTGGAGTCCATTTTTTTTTGTCTTGCAGTCATTGATGTTTTTTGAGCAAATTTCCTCAAAATCTTTCAAGAATTTTGACCCAAACCCATAAAATTGTTCTTTATTTGCTTTATTTTTATCTAACTTTTCCAGTGGAAAACATTACCTGTTTCTGCAAAAATGTCACCATTTCCCCAATAATTTAAGACATGTAAGGCTAGGTTCACATGTCGCACACTAGGGACCAGGGTACTTGAGGTACTTGGGTAGGGCTGAGGGTCCCCAGGGCGGGTGTAGTAGTAGGGGAGGGACGTAGTGAGGGATGGTGCTTTGTACCAGTCACTTACTTTGCTGTTGCAGTTCTCCAGCCAGTGTGTGGAAATAGCAGTCTGTGGCTCCTCAGGCAGGACTCTGCTGCTGCGCTGGTAGAAAGCAGTCTCAGGCAATGGTGAGTTTATCGGGTACTTTATTTAAGGTTCATTAGCAGCATTTCAACAGTTTACAAGTTACAGTTCTCACACTTTAGCACTGCTCCGGGTAACTGGGTTTATGCAGCTCAGGCAGCTCCTCTGCGTTGCTTCCCTCAAGTTCTTTCAGGCACTCTCCTCTCTCTGTCTGCTCACTCACGAGTTTGGTCTGGCCGTTGCGGGCTTTTGTGTGATGATTCCCTCTCTGTCATGGTCACTAGCCCTAGTGTGATGGCTGTGTTCCTAGACTGTGGTGGTAGGTAGGCTGCAGGTCATGGAGTACCTGCCCCATGCCAGTTTGTCTTGTGATTAGGGTCCTAGATTGGCCTCGGTCACTTCTACAGAGCCAGCTCTCTGGCTGTAGCATCCTAGCCTCAAGTGTCCCAGGTATGGTTGTGGGATCACCAGGCTCCTTCTGTCTCACTGTGTGGTGTAGTTGCTTTTTGGCTTCTTTCCCCTTGCCTCCGCCTATGGAGCGAACTTTCTCTCTTGGGCATTCAACCTCCAAGATTCTGCGTCCTCCAGGGAACCTCTCCTCCTGGGAATATCTGTCGTTCCTTCTGACCATTCACTCTCTTCTCTTGACTGCCTCTAACTTCTTCTCTTGACTGCCTGCTCTGTGTGTTTCCGTGTTTTTCTATTGTCAGTCCCTCCACCCATTTGGTCAGTGCTTTTCTACGCTCCACCCACACTACTCTTAACCCCTGCTACCCCTTGCATAACCAAGAGTCCTAGGCATAGGGTCGGTGTGTGTATCTGTGTAGGTGTGTTTTAGTCAACCGTCTCTACCTTACCTGGCTGCAGTTCACCCTGTGGTCGCCCTGGTTGCAGGGGTGCCACACACACCACAATTTTCTGCTGTCAGGTTTTATCTGGTGTTTTGCAGGAAGCACCAGACAAAACCTGACAGCCCCGGGCAAAACATAACCGGAGGGCAAATATGCCCTCCAATCCTGTTTTCTGCCAGAATCAGCGGCTGCCGCTGTCCAGTGGTGGAATTTCAGCATAGCGGCTGGAGGGAGCTCTCCAGGTGCTGAAATTCAGCCGGGGAGCTCTCCAGGTGCTGTCGTCGCTTTTTCAGCACCCGGCTCCTGGAACCGTTCCGGTTGTATGTCGGTCCGGCACGATCCGGCGCCCATAGACTCCTATGTTATGGGGCGCCAGATCCGGGAGGATCCATTTTGTCCAATTTTTGCCCCGGACACAAAAATGCTGCAAGCTCCGATTTTGTGTCAGGGCAAAAACCGAAATCCCCCGGTTCCAGCCGGACAGACAGAAAAATGGATGGCAAAATTGGCCAAATTGGGATTCGGGGCTGTCCAGTTCGCACCAGACAGCCCGGATCCCAAAAATCGTGCTGTGAAGCCGGCCATTAGAAAAAAACGCAAAAAATAATTTAAGATAGAAAACATACATTAAAAAAACATATTAATACTGAAGAAGAAGAGATATAGGTGAAGAAAACAGACAAACTAGATAAAAAAGGTGGAAATGTAATAATGATGTTTTCATAACATTTGCAGACATTAGTGTAACTTGAAGCCCAGGGGCCTCATGTAAAAGCTGCAATAGGGCCCCCAATTATTGCAAATCTTTAATAGCAATAGTCTTTTTCTATAGGCCAAAGGGACTTTTGGGCCCCCAGACTCCAGGACCCGGGTGAAATTGCAACTCCTGCACTGTTGTAGTTATGCCCCTGTGGAGATGGATGGATGGTAATGGATAATAGATAGATAGATATTCCTCTGCATGTTTGTTACAATGTATCGGTGTGCAGCGCAGGCTGTTTAGCTCACACAGCATTTTATTGGATGATGCAACGTATCCACTTCCCAGCAGAGAGTATGTACAGATTTATCGCTCCTCAAGGAGGCTTTTTTGACAATGATTTTTATGGCTTTCTATGGATCAGTGGACAAATCTGCAGTTTTCACACAGAAAGAACTGAAATGAAAATCTCTTAAACAAAAGTTTTATTTATAGGGAGTCGGTCAGCACAAAACGACTGTGCAAACCTAGCACAGGTGCTCGGTGCACCCTGGGTGTGGCCAAACAGCACAATGCATCTTCCCATCCACTTGTTTTTCATTTATCTCGCTTCCCCAGCCTTTCTTGATTGACAACTTTGGATTTCAGGACGGCTTCAGGCTTCAAAAGAGGCCATCGGCTTTAAAGATAGTAACCAATCCATTCTTTTAGTGTTTTCTGCTCTGAACATGCTTTATAGTTTAATCCCTTAATGGACAAGAATGTAATAGTATGTCTTTGGTCATGTCCAGTCCCCCTTGGGCTCATATTCTCTCCCCCACATCTCAGATGGTGTCATCAGCTGAGATGTGTAGCTATCACCACCGATCGGATCAGCTGATCTGATCGGCGCTGTTAACCCTTTGGATCCAAAGCCTGCAGCTGGGATCGCATGATCCTCGTCGTGATCAGAGATCCCATGATTACAATCATGGGACCTCAGTCTGTTACCTGGACAGCCCCGGGGGCTGTGATGACCCCAGTAGCTGTCAGCAATTATGTCCTGCTGGCAATCTCCCAGTGACATCATCGGCAGGGAGTGATTGTTTTTCCTATGTTCAGATGGGTTGTAGCCCATCCAAACACAGAGGAAGTGATAAGACAGTGGAGTGTTGAGGCCCTCATGCTTGCTGTTCCTCACTTTACCTGGGAAAAGCTTAGCACTGCTCCAGTCCACAGGTCGTCTTCACAGTCCTCCTGGGAACTGAACTGACTAACCCCACCCCCAGGCCAGAATTTATAAGGGAGCTCCGCTGAACTCGGGTTTTCAGAGCTCCCACTTCTGGTCTGGAGTAAGGAAAAGTGTTGCATGTGGTGATCATACCTGGTGTGGATACCCCTTCTTGCTTCCAAGCATAAAATTACCTGAGGGAGGCAATGCCATTATGGCAACCGGACTCTGGGGTGCCACAATTGATAGAGGGATAGATAGATGGATATATAGTAGATAAAGAGAGCAGCACGGCTAGAATAGCAGGGTGCAATTCAATCCAAGCAATGCTCCTGTTTGCTGTATATACAAACCCAAAATAATAGATTGCAGCACTCCTTTGTAGAAGTTCAAAATTTTTGCCTTTGTTGGGCCATCAGGTGTAGCTGTGCAACGTTTCAGCCCCACACGCTTTTTTCTAGCAACTACAGTGTGCAGAATTATTAAGCAAATGAGTATTTTGATCACATGATACTTTTTATACATGTTGTCCTACTCCAAGCTGTATAGGCTGAGAGCCAACTACCAAGTAAGTAAATCAGGTGATGTCCATCTCTGTAATGAGGAGGGGTGTGGTGCAATGACATCAAACCCTATATAAGGTGTGCTTAATTATTAGGCAAATGTCTTTCCTTAGGTAAAATGGGTCAGAAGAGAGATGTGACGGCTCTGAAAAGTCCAGAATTGTGAGATGTCTTGCAGAGGGATGGCAGCAGTCTTGAAATTGCCTAAACTTTTGAAGCATAGATCACCGAACAATCAGGCATTTCATGGCAAATAGCCAACAGGGTCGTAAGAAGCGTGCTGGGCAAAAAAGGCGCAAAATAACTGCCATGTATTGAGAAAAATCAAGCGTGAAGCTGCAAAGATGCCATTTGCCACCAGTTTTGCCATATTTCAGAGCTGTAACGTTACTGGAGTATCAAAAGCACAAGGTGTGCTATACTCAGGGACATGGCCAAGGTAAGGAAGGCTGAAAAACGACCACCTTTGAACAAGGAACATAAGATAAAACATCAAGACTGGCCAAGAAATATCTTAAGACTGATTTTTCAAAGGTTTTATGGACTGATGAGAATCCAGATGACCACTGAGTCTCCATCCTGGGCTACCACCAAGACTTCCTCCTGCGCTGACCACCGAGCCTCCATCCTGCGCTGACCACCGAGCCTCCATTCTACACTAAAAATGGAGCCTCCATCCTGTGCTGACCACTCTGCCTCCATCCTGTGCTGACCACTCCATCCTGGGCTGAGCACTTAGCCTCCATCCTGGGCTAACCACCGAGCCTCCATCGTGCGCTGACCACCGAGCCTTCCATCCTGTGCTGACCACCGAGCCTCCATCCTGTGTTGACCACTGAGCCTTCATCCTGCACTGACCACGTTCCTCCATCCTGCTCTGACCACCGAGCCTCCATCCTGCGCTGACCACCGAGCCTCCATCCTGTGCTGATCACTCTATCCTGGGCTAAACACTGAGCCTCCATCCTGGTGCATCGACCCACCGCGAAGCCTCCATCCTGCTGACCACTCTGCCTCCATCCTCTGCTGACCACTCTGCCTCCATCCTGTGCTGACCACTGGCCTCCATTGTGCTGACCACTGAGCCTCCATCTGTGCTGACCACCGAGCCTCCATCCTGGCTGACCACCGAGCCTCCATCCTGCGCTGACCACCGAGCCTCCATCTTGTGCTGACAACTCTGCCTCTATCCTGTGCTGACCCCTCCATCCAGTCTGACCACTGAGCCTCCATCTGCGCTACCACCGAGCCTCACCCTGCACTGACAACCGAGCCTCCATCCTGCGCTGACCACCAGCGTTAATCCTGCGCTGACCATACCTCCATCGTCGCTGACCACTGAGCCTCCATCCTGCGCTGACCACCGAGCCTCCATTCTGCGCTGACCACCGAGCCTCCATTCTGCGCTGACCACGGAGCATCATCCTGAGCTGACCAAGAGCCTCCATCTGCGCTGACCACCGAGCCTCCATCTTTTGCTGACCACCGAGCCTCCATCTGTGCTGACCACTCGCCTCTATCCTGTGCTGACCACTCCATCCATGGTGATTACTGAGCCTCCTTCCTGCGCTAACCACTCTGCCTCCATCCTGCACTGACCACCAAGACTCCATCTTGTGCTGACCACTCTGCCTCTATCCTGTGCTGACTACTCCATCCAGTGCTGACCACTGAGCCTTCATCGTGCGTTGACCACCGAGCCTCCACCCTGCACTGACAACCGAGCCTCCATCCTGCACTGACCACCGAGCGTTAATCCTGCGCTGACCAATGAGCCTTTATCAGTCGCTGACCACCAAGCCTCCATCCTACGCTGACCACCGAGCCTCCACTCTGCACTGACCACAGAGCCTCCATTCTGAGCTGACCACGGAGCCTCCATCCTGTGCTGACCACGTAGCCTCCATCCTGTGCTGACCACTGAGCCTCCATCCTGCGCTGACCACCGAGCCTCCATCCTGCACTGACCACCGAGCCTCCATCCTGCGCTGACCTCCGAGCTTCCATCCTGCGCTGACCACTGAGCCTCCAACCTGCGCTGACCACCGAGCCTCCATCCTGCACTGACCACTCAGCCACCACGCAGTGCTAACACTGAGCCACTGCGCAGTGCTAACCACTGAGCCATCACGGTGTGCTAGCCACTGAGCCACCGCGCTGTGCAAGCCACTGAGCCACCGCGCAGTGCAAACCACTGAGCCACTGAGCCGTGCAAACCACTGGGCCACCGCGCTGTGCAAACCACTGAGCCACCTCGCTGTGCAAATCACTGAGCCACTGCGCTGTGCAAACCACTGAGCCACCGTACACTGCTAACCACTGAGCCACCGTATAGTGCAAACCACTGAGCCACTGCGCTGTGCAAACCACTGAGCCACCGCGCTGTGCAAACCACTGAGCCACCATACACACTGCTAACCACCGAGCCTCCATCCTGCACTGACCACCGAGCCTCCATCCTGCACTGACCACCGAGCCTCCATCCTGCGCTGACCATGAGCCTTCATCCTGCGCTGACCACTGAGCCTCCATCCTGCGCTGACCACTGAGCCTCCATCCTGCGCTGACCACTGAGCCACTGCGCAGCGCTAACCACTGAGCCACCGCGGTGTGCAAACCACTAAGCCACCTCACTGTGCAAACCACTGAGCCACCGCGCTGTGCAATCCACTGAGCCACCTTGCTGTGCAAACCACTGAGGCACCGCGCTGTGCAAACCACTGAGCCACCACACTGTGCTAACCACTGAGCCACCACACTGTGCTAACCACTGAGCCACCGTACAGTGCTAACCACTGAGCCACCGTATAGTGCTAACCACTGAGCCACCATATACACTGCTAACCACTGAGCCACCATACTGTGCTATCCACTGAGCCACCACTGAGTCACTGTATACAGTGCTAACTACTGAGCCAGCGTATACTGTGCTAACCACTGAGCCACCATATAGTGCTAATCACTGAGTCACCATATACAGTGCTAACCACTGAGCCATCATATAGTGCTAATCACTGAGTCACCATATATAGTGCTAACCACTGAGCCTCCATACAGAGTTAACCACTCTGCCACCATACTTTCCTAACACTGAGCCACCTCGCAATGATAACCATTGAGCCACCATACAGTGCTAACCACTGAGCCACCATACAGTGCTAACCACTGAGCCACCATACAGTGCTAACCACTGAGCCACCGTAAAGTGCTAATCACTGAGCCACCGTAAAGTGCTAACCGCTGAGCCACTATACAGTGCTAACCACTGAGCCACCGTACAGTGCTAACGACAGAGCCACCGTATAGTGCTAACCACTGAGCCACCATACAGTGCTAACGACAGAGCCACAGTACTGTGCTAATCACAGAGCCACCATACAGTGCTAACCACTGAGCCACCGTATACAGTGCTAACCACTGAGCCACCATACAGTGCTAACCACTGAGCCACCATACAATGCTAACCACTGAGCCAGCTTATACTCTGCTAACCACTGAGCCCCTGTATACTCTGCTAACCACTGATCTGCCGTATACTCTGCTAACCACTGAGCCGCCATAAAGTCTGCTAACCACTGAGCCCCCATATACTCGGCTAACCACTGAGCCCCCATATAGTCTGCTAAGCACTCTGCTGCGGGCAGGAGGGGGTCGGGAAACAGCGGCCGGGTGTGGGCAGGAGAGGCCCCCTGCTGTTCCCCAGCCCCCTCCTGCCCACACCCGGTCGCTGTCCCCCTGGCCCCCTCCTGCCCGCACCTTCCCGCTCTTCCCCGGCCCCCTCCTGCTTGCACCCGGCCGCTCTTCCCCTGTCCCTTCCTGCCCGCACCCGGCCACTCTTACCCGGCCCCTCCTGCCCGCTGTTCCCCGATCCCTTCCTGCCCGCACCTGGTCGCTGTCCCCGACCCCCTCCTGGACTGCACACTGGCACCGCTGCACACCGATACTGCTGTAGGTATCTACTATATAATTGTCTACATCTGTCTGTTTGTCTGTAACGCAAATCCTGCGTTGCTGATTGGTCAGGCCAGTCGCCCACGACCAATCAGCAACAGGGACAGTCCGCCCGCAAATTGGCGCGCGATTTCAACCACGCTTCGCTGATTGCTGGCAACCGGCCGTGCGCAACCAATCAGTGATACTGACGCAGGATTTAAACCCAGCTTCGCTTTGCATTATTCTTAAATCTTCATAAATAAACTACATACAGTCTAGAATACCCGATGCATTAGAATCGGGCCAACATCTAGTTACATATAATTATCTTAAAACTACATACATGTGGTACCTTTACATACAGTTTATATATCTTATAAACTTATCCCCATCTCTTTATACTCACATAACCATGCAATTCTCATATATATGAAACCACATGGGATATACTTAATTAGAGGCTGCAAGCTTGATTAATTCACATACTGGCATCATATTCCAGTCTTTCACCTTGTTACTATACATCCACCATGTTACACGTGTCCTCTCTGCCGGAAACTGCCGGATATACCCTAAAGAGGTATTATTGGAACATAAAGAAGGGTATTAAACAACAAGGAGGTCAAGAAAGATAGAAAACAAGTGGAAAAAAGGATTCCTCTGGTATTTCCTCTCTGCCAGAAACAACCTCGCGCATGCACATACGGAATGTTATCACTGGTTGCCTGGATACCACCAGATGTTTTGCTACACCGGCGCACGCGCATTAACCCTCCTGAGTCCGGCAGCCATTCTATACCCGTCTGTTATCGGCGCTCCGGCTGTTTGTGTGTTATATTAAGTGATAAGGTGATTTTTATGATAGTGTGCTAATATTATAAAGTGCATACAGTGCTTAAAATCTCATTATATAAAGGTATTAATAAAATTAATGTTAATAGACTTCCTATAAAATTATGGTCTGGGCATTATTCCAAACCTTTGGTGGTTCCTTTCTCACACTCATTGATCCCTTTATTCATATATATATACACACACCCCTTCACCTCGGGTTCACTAATCCGTCCCCTATAATAAGGTCCATGACCAGGTCACTTATCAGCCTATTATGGTGTTATGCAGCCATTCTAGCTACCATCCGCCAATCCATATGTGGGATACTATAGTACCGTATATAAAAGAGACAACATTTCATATTATTACAATGTGCATTACAGTACCCAAGTGACTGGTAATATACAAATATTATACTACATCAGATTCACTTTTCCAGAAGCTATATACAAAATCGGGTAATAACGCAAAATTTTACAACGCAATATTCAATCTATAGTCAACGTTCATACCTTCTGGTCTTAAAGTGTGTAATTCATGGATCCAATGTAGTTCTTTTATTTTTATCATCTTAGTCCTATCTCCTCCTCTTCTAATAGGTGGCACTGTATCTGTGGCACCCCAGAGTCATAGTGACACAATGTCACCATTGTTAGGTGTCACCAGAGAGCAGTAAAGGGTATTCCACTCAGGCAACACACAAACAACACCAACACCTCCAGGCCACAAGGGGGAGACTAAGCCCGGCTTCAGGGTGAGCTCCCCTATATATTCTGGTCTGAGGAGAAACAAGAGCAGTGCAGTGCCTGTGAGGACTGTGAAGAGGACAGTTCAGCTCCTGGGAGGGCTGTGAAGAGGACAGATTCTAGGCAAACTCAGGACCAGACCTGGGTGTAAACGAGCTGTGCCAGGCTCATCCCAAGAACCACTGCTGAACACCAGGCCTAAGGCTAGGGAGGAGAGAAAGAAACCTGCCGGGAGGCTGCACCACCCTGTGCTTCCCCTCCACGAGAGGAACAAAGCAAGAACGGACACCGAGTCCGACACTGTGCAGGTTCAGACACACACCGACAGTCAACACCGGAAAGTGGGGGACTCCAGATTCTCCAGCTACACGGTACCAGGGACACAGCAACGTACAGAATCCAGTAACACTGACTTCCCAGGGTGGGATAGAGAAGTGAAGGACTCGGGCTGTCTGTTATACTGGTAGACACAGACAGAGACTGGGCCGCAGCCTAGCTGAAGCAAATGCAAGGGCCGCAACACAAGCGCAGTGAGGAATCCAACACGACCCAGCCGCGTGAGAATTATCTCAAACTGCTCTCCAGACTCCGTGGACAGTGTATAACATCTGCCTTAACTCCAGTAAAGAGACTCAGAAAACGCATGTCAGTGAGTCTGCCTGTTGATTGCGCCTGTTGCCCTGTGCTCTATAACGGGACCTTATACCTGCAGAGCCACCGACTAACAGCACTGTGGAGAGCTGCAGCAAAGTAAGTGACTGTGTGAATCACGATCCCTCACAAAGTCCCGTCCAATACCACTATCACTACTGCACTGGGGACCCTCAGCCCTACCCGAGGAGGGCTTACCATCCACGCTGCCCCAAGTCACCGTCCCCAGCAGGAATATGGCAGCGGTGGTTCTATTAACCACATACCCCGGGTGGCGTCACGACAAATCCCTTGTAAATACCCCCTTTTTGGACTGATCCCAGGCCACGGGACCGGTTAGAACTACCGTGATACCCCAGGGAGACAGCGCCGGCATCATATCTATCAACCAAAATTTTAAATCTTTTTCTGTGTGCTTTAAGGGCACTGTCACACTTGGCGACGCTCCAGCGATCCCGACAAAGATCCGACCTGGCAAGGATCGCTGGTGCGTCGCTACGTAATCGCTGGTGAGATGTCAAACAGTCAGATCTCACCAGCGATGCAACAACGATACAGCGGTTGTTGGGACCCTGTCACTCTCGGGCGTAGTATGGAGATCGTTGGTTGCTGTCCCTGTCAAACACAGCGATGCACGCTGCCCAGCGGGAGCGCGACAATCAAAAAATGGTCCTGAATGATTTGTAACGATCAGCGATCTCACAGCAGAGGCCTGATCGCTGCCATGTGTCACACTGAGCGAGATCGTTAGCGAGATCTCTGTTGCATCACACAACCTGTGATGTTGCAGCGATCTCGCTAACCCTAAGGTGAAGTACCCCTAAGCTCTGTGAAGTGTTTCGGCACTGGACGATCACCTCTCTTTTTTCTAATAGAGTATCTGTGTTTATTGAATCTAGTTTTAAACTCTAATGTGGTTTCCCCCACATATTTCAATCCCCACGGACACTCCAATAAGTATATCACATGGTCACTAGGACATGGAAGGAGATGATGAATTTTATAATTAACTCCTTGATGGTTAAACTCTGCTCCCTTTATCATATGTGTGCAATTAATGCATGATACACATGGGTAACACCCTAATCTCTTGCTTTTTGTCAATGTGGGTTGTCGGCTAACTCTCATGGGTCCAAAGTCTGAGCTGACCAACATATCCTTCAGGCTCTTATGTTTCCTACTAGCTGGGTGCCCGATGCACATGCATCGGGTTTCTAGAAGAGCGAGTCTCTGACTCGCAATGGCCGCTTCGCGGCCAATGCTTCGCGCTGCTAAGGCGACTCGCCATGCCCGCTGCGCGGGCATAGCGAGTCGCCTTAGAACTGCTCGCAATGGCCGCTGCGCGGCCAATGCTTCGGGCGTATCCACATGACCACGCTGACTCGCAGCGTAAGCGGACTCAAAAGGGGCAAAAAACCCATTCGTGATTATATAATAGATATGACATAAGGGGTTTATTTGTAGATTCTTCTACAATCCCACAAAATATGCCCCTGTTTTTTCACCACCTTAGCTATATCAGGCGCCTCTTCCCCATATGTCAATACCAGAGGAATCCTTTCTTCCACTTGTTTTCTATCTTTCTTGACCTCCTTGTTGTTTCTTTATGTTCCAATAATACCTCTTTAGGGTATATCCGGCAGAGAGGACACGTGTAACATGGTGGATGTATAGTAACAAGGTGAAAGACCGGAATATGATGCCAGTATGTGAATTAATCACTTGCACCTGTAAGAGTAGCCTCTTATGGTACCTTTACACGCCGCTACAGGATGGTGGAAACAACCGGGTAGATGAGAGAAATGTGTCTTGCACCGCCAAATCAACCCGAGGTAGCGGCGTGTAAAGACGGTTGTTTCCACCCGTCACTTGCGGCACCTGTTTCAGAGCACTGCTCTAAAATAGGTTGATTTCAAGGCGATGGTTGCCTGTATCGGCATGTAAATAAGGAACAGGAGGGTTGTTTCTACACCATGCTATCTACCTGGGCGTGACACAAGCTCCGGGTTACCGCGCCCCATCAGCGATCATTGGAGGAAGCTCCTGCGTGACGATTGGTTGTCCCTGCATAGGGCGGCATATTTAAGGAGCTGACCAGTCACACTACACAATTGCTCGAGCGTCATGTATTAGTCAGCCTTCCTGCGCTGGCTGGCCAATCATGATGTTATTGCATTGTCCAATCATCGTACGAGCGTCTCGTAATCCACAATTGTGGCACGCCCATGTGTTGTCCCTGCTGCCTTTGTTCCGCCCATATTACCTTGTTATAGTGGCGTGTAAATGAGGTAAGGTGAGCTACAGAAGGTAACTTGTGGCACCCGGCGGTGTATCCAGAGATAGATGTAACCTACTGTAGCGCACCTTGTTGCGGCGTGTAAAGGTGGTGCAGTTACCGTTTTCAACCGTTGGTGCGTGCTCATGCACGTGAAGCACCCGGTTGTTTCCACCATCCTGTATCAGCGTGTAAAGGTACCTTAAGGGTGGCTTCACATTTGCGTTTCGCAACGCAGCAGACGCTGCGCATAAACGCAAGCGTATTGCACACTCATCTATAACATGGAGTGCGCAGTGACATTTTTGGCCATGCATATGGGTGCGTATGCGTACCGGCGCATCTAATTTCCGCGGCCGGGAAACGCAACATGTTGCGTTTTAGGAGTGTTGAAAAATGTGCAAGCTTCCGCATGCGCATGGATGTGGATAAACCAGGCATTATTGCAAATGCATATGCATTCGTACGCAAGGCCTTGCGGATGCCTGCGTTAGATCCACATGGGTATAAGCCAATGCGCATGCCCGGAAAGAGATCTCTTTCAGGCGGCTGATATGACGCCATCGCGTACACAACACCCGGGATGTTCTCGCTGCTCATTAATATTGTTGAAAAGAAAAATTTTACAACTAATTATAATAGAAGAATAAAGAGGAGGAAGGTGTGACTGTGTAATGCAGGAGGAGGGCGAGAGCCAAACCACAGACCGCTCTCTACATTACAAGTCCTTGTGTAAAACTTTTTCCTAGCATAGATCACCACAGGTAAGGGATGAAACCATTCACTACACTAGACCACCAGGGATCCTTAACTTCCTTCACTAACCTAGATGATCACGGATCTTTACATTATACCTTTCACTAACCTAGACCACCAGGGATCTTTACCCTACACTTGCCTAGAATAACTGAATTCCTAAAGTATCCCCTTCCAACCTTGGACCACCAGGGATGCATCCATTATCCTCTACACTATCCAGGACCACCCTGCATTAACCACTTCACTACCCTAGACCATCAGGGATCTTTAGCTTCTTTCCTTCACTAACCTAGAGGATCAATGATGCTTACATTATAGCTTTCACTAACCTAAACCACCAGGGATCTTTACCCTACACTTGCCTAGACTAACATGTTTCTTAACCTATCCCCTTCATTACCCTAGACCGCTAGGTTTCCTAAATTATTCTCTTTCATTAATCTGGGCCACCACCAGGGATCCTTACATCTTCCTTTACACTATCCAAGACCGCCACCATCTAATATATTAACACCTTAATGTCCCAAGATCATCATGGATCCTTACATTATTATCTCTTCACTATCTAGACCATCAGGTTTCCTAAATTAGCCCCTAGACTACCACGGCCCACCAGGGATCCTTATATTATCCTCTACACAATCCAGGACACCAGGCGAAGAGTTGCCTTTGAAGCAATATTGGCGGTCAACAGGATGGGACGTAACCAATATATGGTGTTCTTACCAATGTGACAGAAAAGGACGACTCAAGGTCTTATGATTTGCAGGATGTCGCTAAGACCAATGAGCTGCAGGCGGCCTGTAGGAATAATACGGGACAAATTATAACGGGAATTATTAATTATAAGTTACTAATGATTACAGCGGTCACATGACCAATCACCCAGGCCTCGGCTCAGTTCACACTGAGGACTCTGATATCAGATTATCCAGAACATAAAGTAAATGAAGCGTGAAAAGCGCATTATAGAGGTCACCGCCGCCGGAGTGGAACCAGACGGAGGAATGGCGGACGCTGACGGCACCGACACTCACAGATATAGCTGAACTAGTCATAAAATGACACATAAAATAAGTCACAGAAATCAGGGCGAGACCGGGGCGAGAACGCAGGAGGTCACCGAGGAGAAAGGAAAAACTCCGTCCTCTATCAGCGCAACTTCACTGCATTATAAACTGTGTTACCTGAAGTCACAGAAAACCAGAGACAGAAGAAAGAGCGAAAGACAAGATTTACACAAGATTCCTACTACTATCCAGGCTACAACCTGCTACACTGCTTACATTACACTGATCCTGAGTCACCTCTTGTATTATACTCCAGAGCTGCACTCACTATTCTGCTGGTGCAGTCACTGTGTACATACATTACATTAATGATCCTGAGTCACCTCTTGTATTATACTCCAGAGCTGCACTCACTATTCTGCTGGTGCAGTCACTGTGTACATACATTACATTACTGATCCTGAGTTACCTCCTGTATTATACTCCAGAGCTGCACTCACTATTCTGCTGGTGGAGTCACTATGTACATACATTACATTACTGATCCTGAGTTACCTCCTGTATTATACTCCAGAGCTGCACTCACTATTCTGCTGGTGCAGTCACTGTGTAAATACATTACATTACTGATCCTGAGTTACCTCCTGTATTATACTCCAGAGCTACACTCACTATTCTGCTGGGCAGTCACTGTGTACATACATTACATTACTAATCCTGAGTTACCTCCTGTATTATACTCCAGAGCTGCACTCACTATTCTGCTGGTGCAGTCACTGTGTACATACATTACATTACTGATCCTGAGTTACCTCCTGTATTATACTCCAGAGCTACACTCACTATTCTGCTGGTGCAGTCACTGTGTACATACATTACATTACTAATCCTGAGTTACCTCCTGCATTATACTCCAGAGCTGCACTCACTATTCTGCTGGTGTAGTCACTGTGTACATACATTACATTACTGATCCTGAGTTACCTCCTGTATTATACTCCAGAGCTGCACTCACTATTCTGCTGGTGCAGTCACTGTGTACATACATTACATTACTGATCCTGAGTTACCTCCTGTATTATACTCCAGAGCTGCACTCACTATTCTGCTGGTGGAGTCACTATGTACATACATTACATTACTGATCCTGAGTTACCTCCTGTATTATACTCCAGAGCTGCACTCACTATTCTGCTGGTGCAGTCACTGTGTACATACATTACATTACTGATCCTGAGTTACCTCCTGTATTATACTCCAGAGCTACACTCACTATTCTGCTGGTGCAGTCACTGCGTACATACATTACATTACTAATCCTGAGTTACCTCCTGTATTATACTCCAGAGCTGCACTCACTATTCTGCTGGTGCAGTCACTGTGTACATACATTACATTACTGATCCTGAGTTACCTCCTGTATTATACTCCAGAGCTACACTCACTATTCTGCTGGTGCAGTCACTGTGTACATACATTACATTACTAATCCTGAGTTACCTCCTGCATTATACTCCAGAGCTGCACTCACTATTCTGCTGGTGTAGTCACTGTGTACATACATTACATTACTGATCCTGAGTTACCTCCTGTATTATACTCCAGAGCTGCACTCACTATTCTGCTGGTGCAGTCACTGTGTACATACATTACATTACTGATCCTGAGTTACCTCCAGTATTATACTCCAGAGCTGCACTCACTATTCTGCTGGTGCAGTCACTGTGTACATATATTACATTAATGATCCTGAGCTACCTCCTGTATTATACTCCAGAGCTGCACTCACTAGTCTGCTGGTGCAGTCACTGTGTACATACATTACATTACACTGATCCTGAGTCACCTCCTGTATTATACTCCAGAGCTGCCCTCACTATTCTGCTGGTGCAGTCACTGTGTACATACATTACATTACTGATCCTGAGTTACCTCCTGTATTATACTCCAGAGCTGCACTCACTAGTCTGCTGGTGCAGTCACTGTGTACATACATTACTGATCCTGAGTCACCTCCTGTATTATACTCCAGAGCTGCACTCACTATTCTGCTGGTGCAGTCACTGTGTACATATATTACATTACTGAACCTGAGTTACCTCCTGTATTATACTCCAGAGCTGCACTTACTAGTCTGCTGGTGCAGTCACTGTGTACATACATTACATTACACTGACCCTGAGTCACCTCCTGTATTATACTCCAGAGCTGCACTCACTATTCTGCTGGTGCAGTCACTGTGTACATACATTACATTACTGATCCTGAGTTACCTCCTGTATTATACTCCAGAGCTGCACTCACTAGTCTGCTGGTGCAGTCACTGTGTACATACATTACATTACACTGACCCTGAGTCACCTCCTGTATTATACTCCAGAGCTGCACTCACTATTCTGCTGGTGCAGTCACTGTGTACATACATTACATTACTGATCCTGAGTTACCTCCTGTATTATACTCCAGAGCTGCACTCACTAGTCTGCTGGTGCAGTCACTGTGTACATACATTATATTACTGATCCTGAGTTACCTCCTGTAGTATACTCCAGGGCTGCACTCACTATTCTGCTGGTGCAGTCACTGTGTGCATACATTACATTACTGATCCTGAGTTACCTCCTGTACTATACTCCAGAGCCGCACTCACTATTCTGCTGGTGGAGTCACTGTGTACATACATTACATTACTGATCCTGAGTTATCTCCTGTATTATACTCCAGAGCTGCACTCACTATTCTGCTGGTGAAGTCACTGTGTACATACATTACATTGCTGATCCTGAGTTATCTCCTGTATTATACTCCAGAGCTGCACTCACTATTCTGCTGGTGCAGTCACTGTGTACATACATTACATTACTGATCCTGAGTTACCTCCTGTATTATACTCCAGAGCTGCACTCACTAGTCTGCTGGTGCAGTCACTGTGTACATACATTACATTACTGATCCTGAGTTACCTCCTGTATTATACTCCAGAGCTGCACTCACTATTCTGCTGGTGGAGTCACAATGTACATACATTACATTACTGATCCTGAGTTACCTCCTGTATTATACTCCAGAGCTGCACTCACTATTCTGCTGGTGGAGTCACTATGTACATACATTACATTACTGATCCTGAGTTACCTCCTGTATTATACTCCAGAGCTGCACTCACTATTCTGCTGGTGCAGTCACTGTGTACATACATTACATTACTGATCCTGAGTTATCTCCTGTATTATACTCCAGAGCTGCACTCACTATTCTGCTGGTGCAGTCACTGTGTACATACATTACATTACTGATCCTGAGTTACCTCCTGTATTATACTCCAGAGCTACTACACTCACTATTCTGCTGGTGCAGTCACTGTGTACATACATTACATTACTAATCCTGAGTTACCTCCTGTATTATACTCCAGAGCTGCACTCACTATTCTGCTGGTGCAGTCACTGTGTACATACATTACATTACTGATCCTGAGTTACCTCCTGTATTATACTCCAGAGCTACACTCACTATTCTGCTGGTGCAGTCACTGTGTACATACATTACATTACTAATCCTGAGTTACCTCCTGCATTATACTCCAGAGCTGCACTCACTATTCTGCTGGTGTAGTCACTGTGTACATACATTACATTACTGATCCTGAGTTTACCTCCTGTATTATACTCCAGAGCTGCACTCACTATTCTGCTGGTGCAGTCACTGTGTACATACATTACATTACTGATCCTGAGTTACCTCCAGTATTATACTCCAGAGCTGCACTCACTATTCTGCTGGTGCAGTCACTGTGTACATATATTACATTAATGATCCTGAGTTACCTCCTGTATTATACTCCAGAGCTGCACTCACTAGTCTGCTGGTGCAGTCACTGTGTACATACATTACATTACACTGATCCTGAGTCACCTCCTGTATTATACTCCAGAGCTGCCCTCACTATTCTGCTGGTGCAGTCACTGTGTACATACATTACATTACTGATCCTGAGTTACCTCCTGTATTATACTCCAGAGCTGCACTCACTAGTCTGCTGGTGCAGTCACTGTGTACATACATTACTGATCCTGAGTCACCTCCTGTATTATACTCCAGAGCTGCACTCACTATTCTGCTGGTGCAGTCACTGTGTACATATATTACATTACTGAACCTGAGTTACCTCCTGTATTATACTCCAGAGCTGCACTTACTAGTCTGCTGGTGCAGTCACTGTGTACATACATTACATTACACTGACCCTGAGTCACCTCCTGTATTATACTCCAGAGCTGCACTCACTATTCTGCTGGTGCAGTCACTGTGTACATACATTACATTACTGATCCTGAGTTACCTCCTGTATTATACTCCAGAGCTGCACTCACTAGTCTGCTGGTGCAGTCACTGTGTACATACATTACATTACACTGACCCTGAGTCACCTCCTGTATTATACTCCAGAGCTGCACTCACTATTCTGCTGGTGCAGTCACTGTGTACATACATTACATTACTGATCGTGAGTTACCTCCTGTATTATACTCCAGAGCTGCACTCACTAGTCTGCTGGTGCAGTCACTGTGTACATACATTATATTACTGATCCTGAGTTACCTCCTGTAGTATACTCCAGGGCTGCACTCACTATTCTGCTGGTGCAGTCACTGTGTGCATACATTACATTACTGATCCTGAGTTACCTCCTGTACTATACTCCAGAGCCGCACTCACTATTCTGCTGGTGGAGTCACTGTGTACATACATTACATTACTGATCCTGAGTTATCTCCTGTATTATACTCCAGAGCTGCACTCACTATTCTGCTGGTGAAGTCACTGTGTACATACATTACATTACTGATCCTGAGTTATCTCCTGTATTATACTCCAGAGCTGCACTCACTATTCTGCTGGTGCAGTCACTGTGTACATACATTACATTACTGATCCTGAGTTACCTCCTGTATTATACTCCAGAGCTGCACTCACTAGTCTGCTGGTGCAGTCACTGTGTACATAAATTACATTACTGATCCTGAGTCACCTCCTGTATTATACTCCAGAGCTGCACTCACTATTCTGCTGGTGCAGTCACTGTGTACATATATTACATTACTGATCCTGAGTTACCTCCTGTACTATACTCCAGAGCTGCACTCACTATTCTGCTGGTGGAGTCACTGTGTACATTCATTACATTACTGATCCTGAGTCACCTCCTGTATTATACTCCAGAGCTGCACTCACTATTCTGCTGGTGCAGTCACTGTGTACATATATTACATTACTGATCCTGAGTTACCTCCTGTATTATACTCCAGAGCTGCACTCACTAGTCTGCTGGTGCAGTCACTGTGTACATACATTACATTACACTGACCCTGAGTCACCTCCTGTATTATACTCCAGAGCTGCACTCACTATTCTGCTGGTGCAGTCACTGTGTACATACATTACATTACTGATCCTGAGTTACCTCCTGTATTATACTCCAGAGCTGCACTCACTAGTCTGCTGGTGCAGTCACTGTGTACATACATTACATTACACTGACCCTGAGTCACCTCCTGTATTATACTCCAGAGCTGCACTCACTATTCTGCTGGTGCAGTCACTGTGTACATACATTACATTACTGATCCTGAGTTACCTCCTGTATTATACTCCAGAGCTGCACTCACTAGTCTGCTGGTGCAGTCACTGTGTACATACATTACATTACTGATCCTGAGTTATCTCCTGTATTATACTGCAGAGCTGCACTCACTATTCTGCTGGTGGAGTCACTGTGTACATACATTACATTACTGATCCTGAGTTATCTCCTGTATTATACTCCAGAGCTGCACTCACTATTCTGCTGGTGCAGTCACTGTGTACACACATTACATTATTGATCCTGAGTTACCTCCAGTATTATACTCCAGAGCTGCACTCACTAGTCTGCTGGTGCAGTCACTGTGTACATACATTATATTACTGATCCGGAGTCATCTCCTGTATTATACTCCAGAGCTGCACTCACTATTCTGCTGGTGCAGTCACTGTGTACATACATTACATTACTGATCCTGAGTTACCTCCTGTATTATACTCCAGAGCTGCACTCACTATTCTACTGATGCAGTCACTGTGTACATTCATTACATTATTGATCCTGAGTTACCTCCTGTATTATACTCCAGAGCTGCACTCACTATTCTGCTGGTGCCGTCACTGTATTATCACTTTGTGGAGACCGAATCTCCAGTACAATCACTGTGCAGACAACTGAATGCTGAGAAATCTCAGCATTGAACTTTGCATAATTTTGAATGCTGCTCTGAAATATACAACAGGAACTAAAAATAAGTGTAAGGCTAGGGTCACACTTCAGGTTTTTTTTTCAAAACCTGATCCGGTTTTGAGCTTTTAAAAAGCTCAAAACCGGATCAGGAAACGCTCCCCATAGGAGTCTATTATAAAAACCGGAGCCTATTATAAAAACCGGATTGCTTGTGAAGCAATCCGGTTAAAGCCTCTAGAAACCTAGCACCCACTCAGGTGGGCATATAATGATTTAATATCTTATGTACAGCAGCCGGCTCCTGTCAGCTGCTTTACATTTTTATGAATGAAGGCGCCGGCTCCTCTGAGAGCAGCGCGCATACTATAGCTATTGTAGCTATAGTATGTGCGCTGTCTGAGGTTCTGAAGCCATTTACAGCAGATCTATAGGCAGCGCTGCTCATAGATCTTACTGTATAAGCCTTCAGGACCTCGGACAGCGCACATACTATAGCTACAATAGCTATAGTATGCGCGCTGCTCTCAGAGGAGCCGGCGCCTTCATTCATAAAAATGTAAAGCAGCTGACAGGAGCCGGCTGCTGTACATAAGATATTAAATCATTATAAGCCCACCTGAGTAGGTGGTATGTCTCTAGGGGCAGAATAGACACATTTATTAATAAAATTAAAGCTTTTACAACACAGAGAACAGTTTGCTCATCCCTGTGGTAGCAGGGATGAGCAAACTATCCGGTTCCCGGATTGCTGGTTGTCTGAAGCCAACCGAATCTGGATGCGGTGAACGCAATTCTATATTTAAGTGTGACCCTAGCCCAGGGGTCTCAAACTCAGCTGGGTTGGTGGGCCGCACATAGAAAAACATTTATAGCGGGGGGCCGCATCCCTTGTAGGACTAAGTGATATTTTTAGTAATACCAGAATTTTTTGCTCAATGTAGTAAAGTACAAATCCTGATCCCTTTCTTGTAGTAATGTCCCCATCCTGTAGTAATGTCCTTTTCTACTGATGTCCCCCATCCTGATCCCCTTTTCTAGTAATGTCCCCATCCTGATCCCCTTTTCTAGTGATGTCCCCATCCTGATCCCCTTTTCTAGTGATGTTCCCCATCCTGATCCCCTTTTCTAGTGATGTTCCCCATCCTGATCCCCCTTAGTAGTGATGTCCCCCATCCTGATCCCCTTTTCTAGTAATGTCCCCCATCCTGATCCCCTTTTCTAGTGATGTCCCCATCCTGATCCCCTTTTCTAGTGATGTTCCCCATCCTGATCCCCTTTTCTAGTGATGTTCCCCATCCTGATCCCCCTTAGTAGTGATGTCCCCATCCCGATCCCCTTAGTAGTGATGTCCCCCATCCCGATCCCCTTAGTGGTGATGTCCCCCATCCCGATCCCCCTTAGTAGTGATGTCCCCCATCCCGATCCCCCTTAGTAGTGATGTCCCCTATCCCGATCCCCTTTAGTAGTGATGTTCCCATCCTGGACCCCTTTTTTTAGTGAGGTCACACATCCTGGTCCCCTTTTGTACTGATGTCCCCCATCCTGATCTATTTTTAGAGTGATGCCCCCATCCTGTTTTACCTTCTTTTTACACACTCTCACACTCTCTCACACACACACACACACACACACACACCCTCATATACACACACACACACTCACACATCCTCATATACACACTCACACACTCATACATACACAAACTCCACACACACTTTCTTACACATATATCCTCACTCACATACTCACACCCTCACACACACCCTCTCACACACCCTCTCACACACTCTCACTTTTCTCACTTTAATGATGCATCGCTCCAGTGCAGGGGCCGCTGTGGTCCCCGCTGTGCTGACTTCCGCCTCCGCTGTGCTATGACTTCCTCCAGCTGCCGCTCAGACAAGCTCTGTTGCTCAGCAAAATCAATGCAATCTGCCAGCTAGAGGCCCGCATGTGACGTCATATTCCGCCACCAGCTGCGGACCTCTCATTGGCTGGCAGCTTGCATTGATCTGCTGAGTGGCAGAGTTTGTTAGTGCCGGGGGCAGAAGTCAAAACACAGCGGGGACAGCAGCGACCCCCTGCACTGGGGTGATGCATCATTAAGTTGTCCAAGGTGCCGCGGGCCGCATAGATGAAGCCCAGGGGCCGCATGCGGCCCTCGGGCCGCGTGTTTGAGACCCCTGCCTAGCCTAAGTGAACTAGAGACTTTTGAAGAGTCTGGTGAACACATTCCCTGCCCATCCCTCAGCAGTGCTGCACTCGCAATGATAATTGCATTTGCAGATGCAGACCCAAAGTTTTCCTATTATTACATTATTAGCAGTGAGATAATTTGCATTTAATGGTTCAGGTCTATCGGCCAAGGAGAAATGAAGGAAAGAGCAGCCGAGCTCATCTCATCTCTATAAGATATGTATATTCACAATCATCGCAGCCCCGGCACAAGTGTAGATGGTATATGTTAATCCGCGGACACATGATAAGTAATGTGCGGCGGTGACTCAGGGTCGTGTAGACGCCGCGCTCCGACCTTCATCACTCCTCCCCCATAAGCATTACCTGTGTATGAGCCGCAGATTAACACCTCCGGCGAAACCTCATCATATGTAAGAACAGTGTTCAACGTGCCGCCAGGAGGGCCTGTAATATCAGACATATGCAGGGTCTCATCATCAGATAGGGACAAGAGTCCTCCAAATCTCGGGGCTACAGAATGTATAGCACACAGGCGTCCTTATACAGGAGCATCTCAGTGAATTTAAATATCATCAAACAGTTAATTTATTTCAGTAATTCAATACATAAAGTGAAACACATATATTATATAGAGTCATTACACACAGAGGGATCTATTTCATGCGTTTATTTATGTTAATGTTGATGATTATGGAAACCCAAAGGTCATTATCTCAGAAAATTAAAGTAGGGAGGATGAAGGGTTAAAAACCACACTGCCGTATTCCACAAGACATCAAAGAGTGAATATAATATTGATTTATTAGTCCCTGAAACGCCCTGAAACATGGCAATATGATATAGATTTGTCCTAAGGAAGGGGCCAGGGAGCTCTGAAACGCATTCACTAATAAATCAATATTATATTCATCCTTTGATGTCTGGTGGAATACGGCAGCGCGGTGTTTAACCCTTCATCCTACGTACGTTAACTTTCTGAGATCATGACTGTGATGGTGGGATATGGTGAGTTATTCTTTACTGAATTTTACAAGTGTTGGTGCTATACTGTGTATACAGCCCTCCTCCTGTTTAGTCATTACACTCCAGAGTGTTTGACAATTGAAGTCTTGATGACATATCCTTACTTGGTCCTTCCAGCTCTCAGCCTGCAATTATTTGTAATCACCCCCTGGTGTGTGTCAATAGACCTGTTGTCTGCCAGCCCCTGGTTTGGCTTTTGGGAGGACAGCTCCCCAAAGAGACTAGAGAGACACCCTGAATACCTGGATATACAGTTGGATTGTTTTAAGGATTTTATGATGGATTGTTTTATGGATTTATATGTGTTCAAGCAATAAAGCTTCTTGGGCTGTGCACACATCTATCACTGATCACTCTGTTCTTTGTCGGATACCAGAGAAGGACCCCGTGACAATGACCTTTGGGTATTCATTTGCTGTAAGCCATAATCATCAACATTAACATAAATAAACACATGAAATAGATCCCTCTGTGTGTAATGACTCTATATAATATATGCGTTTTACTTTATGTTCTGAATTACTGAAATAAGGCAACTGTTTAATGATATTCTAATTCATTGAGATGCACCTGTGATATATAAATATATATACGCATATTTGGTAATGCTGCATTCAGAAATGCCTGATCTATCAAAGTATAAAATCAATTAACCACATCAGTAAACTGCATAACAGAAAAAAATAAAATGTAATTGTGTGCGATCAAAACATCACATCTACCCAAAAAAGGTGTCACTTGAAGCATCAGCTCAAGACGCAAAAAATAATCCACTACACAGCCCCAGATCCCAAAAAATGAGAACACTATAGGTCATGGGAAATGGCACCAAAAGTGCAATTCTGTTTCTGTAAAAACCTCCACCTTTTTTTTTCACCACTTAGATAACAGTAAATGTATACGTTTGGTATCTTGGTATCTATGAACTCGTACCAACCCGAGACATCACACCCACATGTCAGTTTTACCATATAGTACTGACCTGAGCATCATACCGACACATCAGTGTTTACCATATAGTACTGACCCGAGGCATCATACCGACACATCAGTGTTACCATATAGTACTGACCCTAGACATCATACCGACACATCAGTGTTACCATATAGTACTGACCTGAGGCATCATACCGACACCTCAGTGTTACCATATAGTACTGACCTGAGGCATCATACCGACACGTCAGTGTTACCATATAGTGCTGACCTGAGGCATCATACCGACACGTCAGTGTTACCATATAGTAATGACCCAAGGCATCATACCGACACATCAGTGTTACCATATAGTACTGACCTGAGGCATCATACCGACACTTCAGTGTTACCATATAGTACTGACCCGAGACATCATACCGACACTCAGTGTTACCATATAGTACTGACCCGAGGCTTCATACCGACACCTCAGTGTTACCATATAGTACTGACCCGAGATATCATACCGACACCTCAGTGTTACCATATAGTACTGACCTGAGACATCATACTGACATGTCAGTGTTACCATATAGTACTGACCCGAGACATCATACCGACATGTCGTGTTACCATATATACTGACCGAGCATCATACTGACAGGTCAGTGTTACCATATAGTACTGACCCGAGATATCATACCGACATGTCAGTGTTACCATATAGTACTGACCCGAGGCATCATACAGACACCTCAGTGTTACCATATAGTACGAACCCAAGCTTCATACTGACACGTCAGTGTTACCATATAGTACTGACCCGAGATATCATACCGACATGTCTGTGTTACCATATAGTACAGACCTGAGACATCATACCGACACGTCAGTGTTACCATTGTGAAGCACCGCCGGCATGATCCTTCCATGGCCGGGGGCATCACATGCAGGATCAGGGTATAATCCTGTTCACACTGGCTGGTTTTCCTGTGATGATGCTGTGTGAACCTACATGGAACACAGGTGTTAAATGTGAGAGTGACTGCTGTAGACGTGATACAATCATGAGCCTAATGAGCGGCTGTGAGTGGCTCCTGTGATCGATGGGGCCCTGAGAAAAGGAATGGGTGTTGATTGCTGACAGCCCAGGTGGGTGTGTCCTGAGGAATAGCAGCCCAGCTGGATGAGTCAGTGTGGGAGTGGCAGGCACGATAAGAGCCTGCCAGCTGAGTGTCTGAGTGATCATTATCATTGGAGACAGACTTCTGAGATCAGTCAGCCTGAGTCCAGAGAGAGAGGCAGATCCAGTCTGTGTGAGGGACTGGGAGTGACAGGAGTGACAGACCACCATAATGAGAGATGGTGAAGGGATCATGCTAGCTCCATACCGGTAGCCAGGACCGAGTTCGTTACAGCACCTGGTGTGGGGAAGCCGTGGCTGACCTGTCGGACGCTGGACTGGCCGTGGGGTGAAACATGTCCAGGAAGGAGCCCGAGGGAGGCTTGGCCAACCCGTTACCCAGGTTATTGAGACCCGGATCCGTGCCCGGTAAGACAGCAGTTCTCGTGTGATGGAGTGCTGTGTGTGATTAATGCCAGGTGGGCATAACCGCCATTGGGTCCGACTAGGTAGTCGGTAAAGGACCCGTTGATGTATGTGAGGGCTTAGGCAATTGCCCTGAATGAGAGACGATGGCCTATGTGAGAGCCATGTATAATAATGTGGGGAGAGAGTGACCCAGCTAGTATGGATGATATTGGAGATGTTCCGTCCCTGTGGGACGAGAGGGAGGCTTGCCCTGCTGCTTGCAGCGGGTACCTGTCCCTCAACCAAGACCTCTAATGGTGTGGGTGTGCCTGTGGCCAGACACAGGGGTCACAAAGGCTCCTAGAAGGGTAACCATGGCTGATCCGTTAGGGTGCTACTCAGACGCAGGGTACAGTCGTTGACCTGGAGACCTGCCATGAGATGGAGGTTTGGTGGCGACTGGTGGCCCGAACCGGGGTGAGTAGACCATGGTGACGCGTGGTTAGCCCGGATTCTACGGTTGACCCGGTCCCTGTTATGGTCATGGAGGAGCCACAGTCCATGGATGGATTATGATGGGCTGTGGGCGGGTGTGAGAATGCATGGGATCCAAGGAATATTGTATGATGGATCACATGTGATATGTAAGGTCCCGGTAAGGCAGGAATCCTGACTACGGGATATATATGGAGTCATCAGGCTGGGTGACTTAAGCCAGGCGGCTGGTACCGCCCTTGGGACCCACAGGGCCCGTTGAGGCGTAGGTAACGAAGGTCAGAAGCAGAGGTTGAAAAGAGCTCCTACAGTGGGGACACCATGGTTGAACCAGGTGGACTCTGACCGGGACGTAGGTTGAGATGCGTCCAGGAAGGAGCCCCTTGGGGATACATGACATACCCAGTACTCAGGTTGCTCAATCCCTGTTATGAACCCAGAGGGGTCATCGTTGAAAAGGTGGATACTTATGTGAGATATTTATCATAAATGTAGGTGTAAGGTATAGATAGGCCGGAGGCCGTCATCACCCCGGGAGCAGTTGATAGAGCTCCAATGGGGAGAGAGTCGTGGTGACGGGTCCCGGTTACTATATGATGTTATGTGCAATATTATATCTAATGTATTATGTGACGTGTTTGTGTTAAATGTTGAATGTTAAATGTACTACCCCGGTTATTGACATTGGTGAGAAATAAACGGGTAGTCATTTGAAAAATGATACACGTGTTGGCGTCATTACGCAGCAAGCGAGTCCCCCGGCTTGCTACCTTTACACCATATAGTACTGACCTGAGGTATCATACCGACACGTCAGTGTTACCATATAGTACTGACCCGAGACATCATACTGACACGTCAGTGTTACCATATAGTACTGACCTGAGGCATCATACCAACACGTCAGTGTTACCATATAGTACTGACGCAAGACATCATACTGACACATCAGTGTTACCATATAATACTGACCTGAGGCATCATACTGGCACGTCAGTGTTACCATATAGTACTGACCTGAGGCATCATACTGACACGTCAGTGTTACCATATAGTACTGACCTGAGGCATCATACCAACACGTCAGTGTTACCATATAGTACTGACCTGAGGCATCATACTGACACGTCAGTGTTACCATATAGTACTGACCTGAGGCATCATACCAACACCTCAGTGTTACCATATAGTACTGACCTGAGGCATCATACTGACACGTCAGTGTTACCATATAGTACTGACCTGAGGCATCATACCAACACGTCAGTGTTACCATATAGTACTGACCCGAGACATCATACTGACACCTCAGTGTTACCATATAGTACTGACCCGAGGCATCATACCGACACCTCAGTGTTACCATGTAGTACTGACCTGAGACATCATACTGACACCTCAGTGTTACCATATAGTACTGACGCAAGACATCATACTGACACATCAGTGTTACCATATAATACTGACCTGAGGCATCATACCTGACACGTCAGTGTTACCTTATAGTACTGACCGAGACATCATACGACACTCAGTGTTACCATATAGTACTGACCCGAGACATCATACCGACACCTCAGTGTTACCCTATAGTACTTACCCGAGACATCATACCGACACGTCAGTGTTACCATATAGTACTGACCCCAGACATCATACCGACACTCAGTGTTACCATATAGTACTGACCCGAGACATCATACCGACACCTCAGTGTTACCCTATAGTACTTACCCGAGACATCATACTGACACCTCAGTGTTACCATATAGTACTGACCCGAGACATCATACCGACACCTCAGTGTTACCATATAGTACTGACCCGAGGCATCATACCGACACCTCAGTTGTTACCTTATAGTACTGACCCGAGGCATCATACCGACACCTCAGTGTTACCTTATAGTACTGACCCGAGACATCATACCGACACGTCAGTGTTACCATATAGTACTGACCCGAGACATCATACCGACACCTCAGTGTTACCCTATAGTACTTACCCGAGACATCATACCGACACGTCAGTGTTACCATATAGTACTGACCAGAGACATCATACCGACACCTCAGTGTTACCTTATAGTACTGACCCGAGACATCATACCGACACGTCAGTGTTACCATATAGTACTGACCCGAGACATCATACCGACACCTCAGTGTTACCCTATAGTACTACCCGAGACATCATACCGACACCTCAGTGTTACCCTATAGTACTTACCCGAGACATCATACCGACACGTCAGTGTTACCATATAGTACTGACCCGAGACATCATACCAACACGTCAGTGTTACCATATAGTACTGACCCTAGATCATACATACGACAGCTCAGTGTTACCATAATATGATACATTGACCTGAGGTCCATCATATACTGAACCTAGTCAGTGTTACCATATAGTACTTACCCGAGACATCATACCGACACGTCAGTGTTACCATATAGTACTGACCCGAGACATCATACCGACACCTCAGTGTTACCATATAGTACTGACCCGAGGCATCATACCGACACCTCAGTGTTACCATATAGTACTGACCCTAGACATCATGCCGACACCTCAGTGTTACCATATAGTACTGACCTGAGGCATCATACTGACACATCAGTGTTACCATATAGTACTTACCCGAGACATCATACTGACACGTCAGTGTTACCATATAGTACTGACCCGAGACATCATACCGACACCTCAGTGTTACCATATAGTACTGACCCGAGGCATCATACCGACACCTCAGTGTTACCATATAGTACTGACCCTAGACATCATGCCGACACCTCAGTGTTACCATATAGTACTGACCTGAGGCATCATACTGACACATCAATGTTACCATATAGTACTGACCCGAGACATCATACCGACACCTCAGTGTTACCATATAGTACTGACCCGAGGCATCATACTGACACCTCAGTGTTACCATATAGTACTGACCCGAGACATCATACCGACACGTCAGTGTTACCATATAGTACTGACCCCAGACATCATACCGACACGTCAGTGTTACCATATAGTACTGACCCGAGACATCATACCGACACGTCAGTGTTACCATATAGTACTGACCCGAGACATCATACCGACACGTCAGTGTTACCATATAGTACTGACCCCAGACATCATACCGACACGTCAGTGTTACCATATAGTGATCATGGTGAGAAACAAAGCAAAAAACAAATGTGTAATTGCACTTTATTTTTTTGCAATTTCACCACACTTGGAATATTTTTCCCATTTTCCTGTACACTATATGGTTAAATAAATTATTTAATCTGAAACTACAACTCGCCCCGCAGCAAACAAGCCTCATATGTCTGTATTGATAGAAAAATAAAAAAGTTATGGTCCTTGGAAGAAGAAGAGGGAAAAACGGAAAACAGAAAATTGCTCGTGGGTGAAGGGGTTAAATACTTGTAAGACATGGAAGGTGTTAATGGCCAGGTCTCTTTCGGCTCTGGCCGGAGCCCCTGTCTTGTGACTTTTAGCAGTGTCTGCGCCCGTCGCGCTTCGCTTTCTTCCTTCTTCTTGTTGTCTTCAGATCTTGTAAATGTCAGGCATACAATCTCCCGACGCGTCTTGGAAGAATCCCGCACTTCTTTCAATTGTACAATGATACAAAGAGTCTATAAATAGCCGGCGTTACTCATTGTTTCTGCGGCAGGAATTTACATACGACTTAAGCAATCGTCGCTGTTAACCTTCTCTCAAAGAAGAAACGCGGAGGTGACAGACGAAATAAATATGTACGGAGGATGCATTCTCCTGTCCTCTATCCTCCCCGGAGCGTCCTCTGACCTTCACAGTAATTAAAGAGCCTTCAGCCAAAACACCTGAGATGTTACATCTTCTTAATGTTTCATAGATGTAGCAGACCCAAGTTTGTCATGTGACAGCGGTCAGCAGAGCTCCGTTTTCAGGATCCATGGGGTCAGCAGAGCTCCATTCTCAGGATCCTTGGAGATCAGCAGAGCTCCATTCTCCGGATCCTTGGAGATCAGCAGAGCTCCATTCTCAGGATCCATGGGGTCAGCAGAGCTCCATTCTCAGGATCCATGGGATCAGCAGAGCTCCATTCTCAGGATCCATGGGGTCAGCAGAGCTCCATTCTCAGGATCCTTGGAGATCAGCAGAGCTCCATTCTCAGGATCCATGAGGTCAGTGGAGCTCCATTCTCAGGATCCATGGGATCAGCAGAGCTCCATTCTCAGGATCCTTGGAGATCAGCAGAGCTCCATTCTCAGGATCCTTGGAGATCAGCAGAGCTCCATTCTCAGGATCCTTGGAGATCAGCAGAGCTCCATTCTCAGGATCCATGGGGTCAGCAGAGCTCCATTCACAGGATCCTTGGGGATCAGCAGAGCTCCATTCTCAGTATCCTCCGGGGTCAGCAGAGCTCCATTCTCAGGATCCTTGGGGTCATCATTGCTCTGCTCTCAGGATCCATGGGGTCAGCAGAGCTCCATTCACAGGATCCTTGGGGATCATCAGAGCTCCATTCCCTACACAAATTAACAAGGGTTAAAGTATGGTATTTGCCTTTTATTAACACAGGTTACCTGCCCTCTGGTGACTCATGACATGGAGAGTAATGGGATATGGATGCAATTTCCAGAAAATTACAAAAAAGCAACTTCCAGGACACCTACATCCCAGGCGGAGGATATCATGGTCATGTTTCTTATCACAATTTTATCTTTTCACACATATGAAGTATGGCATGGATAGCATCATCCAGTTGTCAAAATTTAATTTGGACCTTATAGGCATGTCTATCAGTTATGAAAAAATATTCTGTAGATTATGTTCTTCATTTTGTCATGATGCTGAAAATATATCTCCCATATCTGTAGGACCTATGCACACCCCAATATTCATAACTGGTTACAAAACTCCTTTGATGAAAGGAAGCTGATGTAGCTGAGAAGGCACTTCTCCTCCTCTGTGTACACAAAACCCGAACTGATATCCTGTTCCCAGAAAATTCCCTGCTGTAAAGGCCTTTCCAGGTCAGGAAGTCCAAGATTTAATGAAGATGCCCCATTTATCATTAACCCAATGTACTCAGTGTTGGGGGATGCATATGTCCTTTCTTTAGAGGCCAGAGATATGTCTTGGAGTTGCTAATTTTTACAAGGACTTTGCAATTTTTCCAATTAACTATGTTGAGACATCCCCTTTAAGCTTTATTCCCATTTAAGCCGTTAACCTTGAAGTTTTACTGTCCAGCAATTAAACAGTTTACTGCCTTGTTTTCCTCCATTCACTGTAGCCAAAATATCTGGGCTTTGATGGTAACGAAGGTAGACCTCGTGTTGCTTCCTATTTAGCTTCTCGGCCCTGACTTGTAAGTAGCGATCAGGTACAAAATTGGTAAATCTGGAGGATACAACATAACGTTCTGAGTCCTCCGAGCGCCTGTCACAATGTAGCAGGGAAGCTGGATGACACCGGATGACGAATTCACGGTGAAGCCAGGAACGCCGCTGCAGGTGCCGCCAAATTAATATTGACATTATAGGGATATAGGCGGTCTGGACCCAACCATAACTGGCAGTGACTTTGACGCCGGCGAAACACTTGTCATTTACTATACCTCTGGATGGAGCACTTTGAAGAAGTACGAGCAGCAACAGCTTTTCCTGCCGACATGTGGGACTGCGGATCCCAAGCCCCATAAATATGATTGTAGCTGCAGGGATGTAAAGTCATTTCTCTTCAAGTGTTGCGGCGTTATCACCAGTCCGGCGTTGCGCGCCGTTAAGACGAGGAGCTTGTCCTTGGCATTTAAATCAATGTAATAAAACAACAAGATTTCAAAGAAATTCTCCTGAGCAAAAAAAAAAAAATGTTTCCGCTCTTGGAAATTGTATTCTGGATGTGCGGCTTTATTTTAGAGGAGGTGCGGGGGCTTTATTTTAGAGGAGGTGCGGGGGCTTTATTTTAGAGGAGGTGCGGGGGCTTTATTTTAGAGGAGGTGCGGGGGCTTTATTTTAGAGGAGGCGCGGGGGCTTTATTTTAGAGGAGGCATGGGGCTTTATTTTAGAGGAGGCGCGGGGGCTTTATTTTAGAGGAGGCATGGGGGCTTTATTTTAGAAGAGGTGGGGATGGCTTTATTTTAGAGGAGGCATGGGGGCTTTATTTTAGAGGAGGCGCGGGGGCTTTATTTTAGAAGAGGTGGGGATGGCTTTATTTTAGAGGAGGCGCGGGGGCTTTATTTTAGAGGAGGAGTGGGTTTCTTTATTTTAGAGGAGGTGCGGGGGCTTTATTTTAGAGGAGGCATGGGGCTTTATTTTAGAGGAGGCATGGGGGCTTTATTTTAGAGGAGGCGCGGGGGCTTTATTTTAGAAGAGGTGGGGATGGCTTTATT
Organism: Allobates femoralis; assembly: GCA_033576535.1. Lineage (NCBI taxonomy): Eukaryota > Metazoa > Chordata > Amphibia > Anura > Aromobatidae > Allobates > Allobates femoralis. The sequence goes on from JARQOC010000010.1 coordinate 116,266,550, forward strand.
TTAGAGGAGGCGCGGGGGCTTTATTTTAGAGGAGGAGTGGGTTTCTTTATTTTAGAAGAGGTGGGGATGGCTTTATTTTAGAGGAGGTGGGGATGGCTTTATTTTAGAGGAGGAGTGGTGGCTTTATTTAGAGGAGGAGTGGGTGGCTTTATTTTGAAGAGGTGGGGATGGCTTTATTTTAGAGGAGGTGGGGATGGCTTTATTTTAGAGGAGGTGGGGTGGCTTTATTTTAGAGGAGGTGGGGGGGGCTTTATTTTAGAGGAGGTGGGGATGGCTTTATTTTAGAGGAGGTGGGGATGGCTTTATTTTAGAGGAGGTGGGGGTGGCTTTATTTTAGAGGAGGTGGGGGTGGCTTTATTTTAGAGGAGGTGGGGATGGCTTTATTTTAGAGGAGGTGGGGATGGCTTTATTTTAGAGGAGGTGGGGGTGGCTTTATTTTAGAGGAGGTGGGGGTGGCTTTATTTTAGAGGAGGTGGGGATGGCTTTATTTTAGAGGAGGTGGGGGTGGCTTTATTTAGAGGAGGTGGGGTGGCTTTATTTTAGAGGAGGTGGGGGTGGCTTTATTTTAGAGGAGGTGGGGATGGCTTTATTTTAGAGGAGGTGGGGGTGGCTTTATTTTAGGGGAGGCGCAGATGGCTTTATTTTAGAGAGGTGGGGATGGCTTTATTTTAGAGGAGGCACGGGTGGCTTTATTTTAGAGGAGGTGGGGGTGGCTTTATTTTAGAGGAGGTGGGGATGGCTTTATTTTAGAGGAGGTGGGGTGGCTTTATTTTAGGGGAGGCGCAGGTGGCTTTATTTTAGAGGAGGTGGGGTGGCTTTATTTTAGAGGAGGTGGGGGTGGCTTTATTTAGAGGAGGTGGGGGTGGCTTTATTTTAGAGGAGGTGGGGGTGGCTTTATTTTAGCGGAGGCGCAGGTGGCTTTATTTTAGAGGAGGTGGGATGGCTTTATTTTAGAGGAGGTGGGGCTGGCTTTATTTTAGAGGAGGTGGGGATGGCTTTATTTTAGAGGAGGTGGGGGTGGCTTTATTTTAGCGGAGGCGCAGGTGGCTTTATTAGAGGAGGCGCGAGTGACTTTATTTTAGAGGAGGCGCGGGTGGCTTTATTTTAGAGGAGGCACGAGTGGCATTATTTTAGAGGAGGCACGAGTGGCATTATTTTAGAGGAGGGCACGAGTGGCATTATTTTAGAGGAGGCACGGGTGGCTTTATGTTAGAGGAGGCACGAGTGACTTTATTTTAGCGGAGGCGCAGGTGGCTTTATTTTAGAGGATGAGTAGGTGGCTTTATTTTAGAGGAGGCACAGGTGGCTTTATTTTAGAGGAGGCACATGTGGCTTTATTTTAGAGGAGGCACATGTAGCTTTATTTTTAGAGGAGGCACGAGTGGCATCATTTTAGCGGAGGCGCAGGTGGCTTTATTTTACAGGAGGTGGGGATGGCTTTATGTTAGAGGAGGCACAGGTGGCTTTATTTTAGAGGAGGAGTGGATGACTTTATTTTAGAGGAGGCGCAGGTGACTTTATTTTAGAGGAGGCACGGACGGCTTTATGTTAGAGGAGGCACAGGTGACTTTATTTTAGAGGAGGAGTAGGTGGCTTTATTTTAGAAGAGGTGGGGATGGCTTTATTTTAGAGGAGTGGGTGGCTTTATTTTAGAGGAGGAGTGGGTGGCTTTATTTTAGAGGAGGCGCGACTGACTTTATTTTAGAGGAGGCACATGTGGCTTTATTTTAGAGGAGGCACAGATGGCATTATTTTAGCGAGGCGCAGGTGGCTTTATTTTAGAGGAGTCGATGACTTTTTTTAGAGGAGGCACAGGTGACTTTATTTAGAGGAGGTGGGATGGCTTTATTTTAGAGGAGGCACATGTGGCTTTATTTTAGAGGAGGAGTAGATGACTTTATTTTAGAGGAGGCGCAGATGGCTTTATTTTACAGGAGGTGGGGATGGCTTTATGTTAGAGGAGGCACAGGTGGCTTTATTTTAGAGGATGAGTAGGTGGCTTTATGTTAGAGGAGGCACAGGTAACTTTATTTTAGAGGAGGCACAGGTGGCTTTATGTTAGAGGAGGCGCGAGTGACTTTATTTTAGAGGAGGCGCGGGTGGCTTTATTTTAGAGGAGGCACGAGTGGCATTATTTTAGAGGAGGCACGAGTGACTTTATTTTAGAGGAGGCACGAGTGGCATTATTTTAGAGGAGGCACGAGTGGCATTATTTTAGAGGAGGCACGAGTGGCATTATTTTAGAGGAGGCACGGGTGGCTTTATGTTAGAGGAGGCACGAGTGACTTTATTTTAGCGGAGGCGCAGGTGGCTTTATTTTAGAGGATGAGTAGGTGGCTTTATTTTAGAGGAGGCACAGGTGGCTTTATTTAGAGGAGGCACATGTGGCTTTATTTTAGAGGAGGCACATGTGGCTTTATTTTAGAGGAGGCACGAGTGGCATCATTTTAGCGGAGGCGCAGGTGGCTTTATTTTACAGGAGGTGGGGATGGCTTTATGTTAGAGGAGGCACAGGTGGCTTTATTTTAGAGGAGGAGTGGATGACTTTATTTTAGAGGAGGCGCAGGTGACTTTATTTTAGAGGAGGCACGGACGGCTTTATGTTAGAGGAGGCACAGGTGACTTTATTTTAGAGGAGGAGTAGGTGGCTTTATTTTAGAAGAGGTGGGGATGGCTTTATTTTAGAGGAGTGGGTGGCTTTATTTTAGAGGAGGAGTGGGTGGCTTTATTTTAGAGGAGGCGCGACTGACTTTATTTTAGAGGAGGCACATGTGGCTTTATTTTAGAGGAGGCACGAGTGGCATTATTTTAGCGGAGGCGCAGGTGGCTTTATTTTAGAGGAGTCGATGACTTTATTTTAGAGGAGGCACAGGTGACTTTATTTTAGAGGAGGTGGGGATGGCTTTATTTTAGAGGAGGCACATGTGGCTTTATTTTAGAGGAGGAGTAGATGACTATATTTTAGAGGAGGCGCAGATGGCTTTATTTTACAGGAGGTGGGGATGGCTTTATGTTAGAGGAGGCACAGGTGGCTTTATTTTAGAGGATGAGTAGGTGGCTTTATGTTAGAGGAGGCACAGGTAACTTTATTTTAGAGGAGGCACAGGTGGCTTTATGTTAGAGGAGGCACAGGTGACTTTATTTTAGAGGATACTTAAAAGTTCTGGGATCAAACAGGTGTGCTACAGTCCGCGCTGCCCGGTCATCCAAGGAATCACAAGGGAAACGATGTTCCAAGCAAAGATTTCTTTATTCTTCAAACCTTTTGGTTTGGATTGGTTTGAAGAATAAAGAAATCTTTGCTTGAAACACCTGTTTGATCCCAGAACTTTTAAGTACCCACTATCGTGTGGAGGTGGAACTCCAGCAGCAGCCTACAATACTAAAACCTACGCCTTTATTCCAGTTGTGGGAATCACAACTGGACCAGGTTAGTGCAAACCTGATTACACCTATAAGTCTTTACTCAGTGATAGGGCACTATTGCGCCTCTGTTGTCTCCCCTTATATTTTATATAGTTTATTTTAGAGGAGGCACAGGTGGCTTTATGTTAGAGGAGGCACAGGTGACTTTATTTTACAGGAGGCACGGGTGGCTTTATTTTACAGGAGGCACGGGTGGCTTTATTTTACAGGAGGCACGGGTGGCTTTATTTTACAGAAGGCACGGGTGGCTTTATTTTACAGGAGGCATGGGTGGCTTTATTTTACAGGAGGCACGGGTGGCTTTATTTTACAGGAGGCATGGGGGCTTTATTTTACAGGAGGCGCGGGTGGCTTTATTTTACAGAAGGCACGGGTGGCTTTATTTTACAGGAGGCGCGGGTGGCTTTATTTTAAAGGAGGCACGGGTGGCTTTATTTTACAGGAGGCACGGGTGGCTTTATTTTAGAGGAGGCACGGGTGGCTTTATTTTAGAGGAGGCACGGGTGGCTTTATTTTAGAGGAGGCACAGGTGGCTTTATTTTAGAGGAGGCACGGGTGGCTTTATTTTAGAGGAGGCACGGGTGGCTTTATTTTAGAGGAGGCACGGGTGGCTTTATTTTAGAAGAGGTGGGTGGCTTCATTTTAGAGGAGGCACGGGTGGCTTTATTTTAGAGGAGGCATGGGTGGCTTTATTTTAGAGGAGGCAGTGGTGGCTTTATTTTAGAAGAGGTGGGGTGGCTTTATTTTAGAGGAGGCACGGGTGGCTTTATTTTAGAGAGGCATGGGTGGCTTTATTTTAGAAGAGGTGGGGTGGCTTTATTTTAGAGGAGGCACGGGTGGCTTTATTTTAGAGGAGGCACGGGTGGCTTTATTTTACAGGAGGTGCGGGTGGCTTTATTTTAGAGGAGGCACGGGTGGCTTTATTTTAGAAGAGGTGGGGTGGCTTTATTTTAGAGGAGGCACAGGTGGCTTTATTTTAGAAGAGGTGGGGTGGCTTTATTTTAGAGGAGGCACGGGTGGCTTTATTTTAGAAGAGGTGGGGTGGCTTTATTTTAGAGGAGGCACGGGTTACTTTATTTTACAGGAGACGCGGGTGGCTTTATTTTAGAGGAGGCACGGGTGGCTTTATTTTAGAAGAGGTGGGGTGGCTTTATTTTAGAGGAGGCACAGGTGGCTTTATTTTAGAGGAGGCACGGGTGGCTTTATTTTAGAAGAGGTGGGGTGGCTTTATTTTAGAGGAGGCACGGGTGGCTTTATTTTAGAGGAGGCACGGGTGGCTTTATTTTAGAGGAGGCACGGGTGGCTTTATTTTAGAAGAGGTGGGGTGGCTTTATTTTAGAGGAGGCACAGGTGGCTTTATTTTAGAAGAGGTGGGGTGGCTTTATTTTAGAGGAGGCACGGGTTACTTTATTTTACAGGAGACGCGGGTGGCTTTATTTTAGAGGAGGCACGGATGGCTTTACTTTAGAAGAGGCACGGGTGGCTTTATTTTACAGGAGGCACGGATGGCTTTATTTTAGAGGAGGCACGGGTGGCTTTATTTTAGAGGAGGCACGGATGGCCTTACTTTAGAGGAGGCACGGATGGCTTTACTTTAGAGGAGGCTCGGGTGGCTTTATTTTACAGGAGGCGCGGGTGGCTTTATTTTACAGGAGGCACGGGTGGCTTTATTTTAGAGGAGGCACGGGTGGCTTTATTTTAGAGGAGGCACAGGTGGCTTTATTTTAGAGGAGGCACGGATGGCTTTACTTTAGAGGAGGCACGGGTGGCTTTATTTTAGAGGAGGCACGGGTGGCTTTATTTTAGAGGAGGCACGGGTGGCTTTATTTTAGAGGAGGCACGGATGGCCTTACTTTAGAGGAGGCACGGATGGCTTTACTTTAGAGGAGGCACGGGTGGCTTTATTTTACAGGAGGCACGGATGGCTTTACTTTACAGGAGGCGCGGGTGGCTTTATTTTAGAGGAGGCACGGATGGCTTTACTTTAGAGGAGGCACGGGTGGCTTTATTTTAGAGGAGGCGCAGGTGGCTTGATTTTGGAGGAGAGACAGGTGGCTTTATTTTAAAGGAGGTGAAGGTGAGGGATTTTTCAAGATCTGGCTGTGATCATTCTAAACGTCAGGAATATTAAGTACTTTATTAGTTTACCATAGGTCTAATGAGATGTCATTGACTTAAGGGAGTGAAGATGCTGGTGTTAAAACAAACATTACAGGTAAACAAAAACACACAGTGTGACAAGTGACATCTATGTTAACCCCGTTAGATTACATAGTAAAAACCTGCAGTTTTTGGTTACAAAACTTCTTTGATGTAAAGAAAGCTAATGCAGTTTGAAATGCAGGTCTCCTCCCTTGTGTATACAAAACCCAGACCTGGTGTCCTGTTCTCACAAAATGTCCTGCTGTAAAGGCCTGTCCACGCCAAGGGGTCCTACCTAACAGTAATGTTATGATTGGAGATGTAGACAAGTGGGTGATAGGAGGAAGATGTCTTCAAGAGCACAGAGGATTTAAGGAAAAAAATAGAATAGGATGATCCTATAGGCAGAGGATGTATCCACTCATGTAATGATGTCAGTGAGGCCATGGCTGCCTGTGATAGGAAAAAAGAGACAAGTTGTGACTGCAAGCTCTATGGGGAAGAAGCAATGTCTGACTGCAGCACAGAGTATTACAGGAGATGGAAATAATGATGTGTTCACTCAAAGGTAGAAATATTCACTGCACGATGGAGATACACAGAGGTTGTGAAGCAGAAATGACCCTGACCGATGTCCGCACATCCATGGGCAAAGAGAACAGGCCGTCCACCCAGGACAACATAAAATATCCGGGGAAAAACATAAAAAGGGACCAGAAACATAATTGGATGATGTTATAATCTGCTGGAGTGGAAGAGCAGAATACAGACACCATCCGTCTGACCAGACACTATGCACTCACCGACATGGCCATCAATCCAGAGGAACGCAACATCTGACCCGCTCAGAGCCCAGGAGATGCTCAGCAAAACCCAGACAATGGTGGGGAATCCAGACTCATTACTATAGATGTAGCAGAGCTGAATGTGTCAGACACAGCAGAGCTGAGTGTGTCAAATATAGCAGAACTGAGTGCATCGAATGTAGCAGACCTAATTATAAGATTTAGCAGAGCTGAGTGTCAGCTATAGCAGAGCTGAGTGTGTTAGAGATCAGTTGTAGCAGAGCTGAGTGTCAGTATATAACAAGACTTAATACCAGATGTAGCAGAGCTGAGTGTGTCAGATATAGCAGAGCTGAGTGCCAGCTATAGCAGAGCTGAGTGTGATAGATATAGCAGTGCTGAATATCAGTTGTAGCAGAGCTGAGTGTCAGATATAGCACAGATGAATATCAAACATAGCAGAGCTGAGTGTCAGATATAACAGAATTAGTATCAGATGTAGCAAAGCTGAGTGTGTCAGATATAGCAGAGCTGAGTGTCTTAGATATAGTGGAGCTGAGTGTGTTAAATACAGCAAAGCTGAGTGTGTCAGATTCAGCAGAGCTGAGTGTATCCAATATAGCAGAGCTGAATGTCATATTTATAAGAGCTCTATGTTAGTTGTAGCAGAGCTGAATGTTATCATCCTGAGTGTGTTAGATGAAGCAGAGATGGGTTGTCACAGAGTAAGTAGATGAGTTATCTTGCTCTTTAAGAAAGATGGTCATGGGTATAGCTTTGCTGGTTATCATTCTAAAGCAAATTTCACACTGCTACATCTGTAAAGGTCCCATTATCCTCCAATATTCTTACCATTTCTGGAAAAGTCTGTATTTGATGTCTTATAAGATCCATCGCATATACTGGTAGCAGTAAAACTCCAGTTTGTGACACCTAGGGACCTGGGTCTCTTTGCTACAGATTGCAGCTCAACATGTGGCCCTTTCCCACTCTGTATACACTATACGTTTGTGTTGGACATGTCCTGGATGGAGGTTATGTGGTTCAGGTGAAGTTGTCTCCACACCAGTAGGCTGAGGTTCTGGCCCCATATCTGACCAGAGAACCTCAGAAGGCAAACTTTGACCTGGCCCTACTGGATGCCAGGGAGTACGATAAACTGAAGATGGAGATCATGGCTCAGCTCGGTGTAGCCCTGGCAGTCTGGATATGATGGGTGCACCACTGGGGCTTTTGTGTCATTCGCAAGGGCCAGATTACTCAACAACTGTGCCAGAGTTTGGTTCATGGTAGCCATGCCCAGCAGCTGTGGTCCTAACTGCATTTGTTAATGGATATAGTTTGTTCATGACGTCACTGCAGATGATCCTGGGGAGATAGGTGGTATTAGCAGCACATGTGTTTAACCCTTCCCAACTAGGACTGGCTCCCAGGAAGATGAGAGTGATTTGGGTGATGGAGTTGAGGTGCAGTGGAGGAAGGAGACACAAGGAGTTAGTCGTTGTTTTACCTTTTACTGCAGGTTTCTGAAGCAGAGTCAGGGAATAAAACAACCAATGGGCATGTGGTCTGGCCAGTCTGTTGATAACTGTAGTCCGCTCTACTAGGTGAGAAATATGGCCTTCCTGAGGTACTTCCCTTGTTTGTAGGTTTTATGACGCCTTTAACCCTTCAGTACTTCCTCTTAGTTCATGTGGGTTACCTCCTGCCAGGCTGGTAATGCGGATCCTGCAGGTATCTGTGCTACCAGAGCAGTTCCCTGATCCTCTGCAGTACTGTTGCCCCCACAGTTTGTGGTGTCTAGACACAGGACGCCTCACTATCGTAGGGTCAAGCCTTCCCAGTTACAAATGTTTGATCTCCTGCATTTGGTGCTATTTGATCTCCTGCATTTGGTGCAGAGTCTACGCAGCCTGAAACTTGTTTCCGCACATGGTGGCGTTGGTGGTGATGGACTGGTTTATACCCCTCACTGCCCAGGCCAATTAAATGTTGTGTTGTCTAGGGAAGTCCCGAGAATGCAGACAAACTGTTGGGCCTGGTGGAGAGGAACCTAGAGGTAAAAAATTCCCTGTCTGTTTAAGGTCACCTTACTATGGTTCCCAAAAGGGGGCTAATGCCCAAAACAAGACCGAATCCTCACCTGTGGAGTCTGCAAATTCCTGCTAGGGATTGAAGCCAGGTTCAAGGGGTGTATTTCAAGACATTATCTTTTGGAAGTACAACTTCAGCTTCTGTAGTGTACATTGGTTCTGCCCGAATCGCTTTCAGGTACCAAGATTATGTAGGTATCCTCCTACAGGCAAATGGCGCTGTCTCGCTTGGATCCAGATATTCCAGCTCACCATCCTGTTTTCTACAATGACCAAGCGCATGCTGGGAAGGAGTGTGTAGTTGTCTCTGTGCAAAAGAAGAATCAGTGCTTGCAAAAACTAGTGTGGGTATCCTGCACAAGATAAAACTGCTGAGGCCAGCCAGTCCAGCAAAGAGACTGTCAGGAGTGAACAATAGTCAGGACAGTTAGGGAGCAAAAGAACAGTAAAGAGAACTGACCAAGTACAGAACTCACCCCACTACCCATTACCTCACTGCATGAAAAAGGTACAGTGTGCTGCTCTGTGTACATACATGGTGTAAGGAGAAAGACTATAAGAAGTGAAGAATAGCAAGGAGAGCTCAGGAGCAAATTCTGATGTGCAGCAATAGGACAGTGGAGAGAAGTGACAAAGCACAGGGTTCTCCCCTGCCCCCCTCATCTCACTGCATGACGGGGTACATTGTGCTGCTCTGTGTACATACACTGTGTATTAAGAAAGACTGTAAAAAAAGAAGGTATTCTGCAAACAGACGGTCATGTATGTTATTCTGGAAGCTTTGTGTGATGATTATTAAAGCCTTCCCATCTACTACTGCCTGCAACAATGTTATATAGCAGTGTGCTTGCTTGAAACTGTTACATCACCTAATGTATGGAAGATTTGGTGTCCTGATTTAGTCCTCCAAAATCCAAAGAATTCATGTTCACTATGCTCATCCTCCCTAAACAGAGTGGCGGACATCTGACACTATACAACTAAGGACAGAGATACACTTTGCGATATGCATGAGAGTGTCTTGCATACATTTTGCATGACTCACCCAGCATGGCCCCTTCTCTCTGATGGGCATGTGAGCTACAGAAAAAATGGCCACCCTCCATCAGAGAGCCAGTGCAGCGGGTTATGCAAAATGCATCAGAACTCAATGCATTTTGCATAGTGTGTGTCGCAATGGTTACCATTACCTGGGAGACTTGTGACTGGTTTGGGGGCCTCTGTCTTTTTAATGTCTGTATTGGGACTTCATATTAAACGTGTTTCTTTCCTTGGCAGTTGAGGAGTTAATGTCAGTTTCAAGCTAGTTCTTGTCCAGGTGTGGCTACTCTGTGATTACTGCCATCCCCTTTTGTATGTTCACATGGTTCCAGCATGCTTTGCTGGTGATTGAATCCATTCCTGGGAAACGTCCTGATGTGAAGGAAGTTCTCTGGAGAGCTGACTACTGCCAAGCCGTTTCATGCCAAGGAACAAAGCAGCAGGCGTGAAGTTGCCTTGGTGTTCCTTGTCTGTCTCAACTTCCCTTTTGTTATTATTGCAGTGATTGGGACTTAGTGCTCCCTCCGGCCATTTCCTATTGAGGGCTAATATCAAGGCCAGTGAGGGACTAGGTATCCTGATTGAAAGAACCTGTATAGGGACAGTAGGGAGATCAGGGCACAGCCACAGGTGAGCACAGGAGGTGTCCTTTACCCTGTTCTATATGAGCAGGGCCCTCCACTGTATTTGTCCCCCCCTCCAGGGTGTTTCCCATTCTGTTATTTTGTGTAGTGCGCTGGACATTGTTGGTCCATGTGTCACTGTCATGCACGGTAGCCGGACATCCCCCTTAGTGTGTCTCTGTCCTAACACCTTACAAGTGCACTATAGTAAATGCACCATTAAAAAGACAAAGTGAGCTCTGCTATGTGACGAGCTCTTCTGTGCCGCACACATTGCCGTGGGCCCGGCCATAGACCGTGTGCTTGTAGCTACATCACGTCTGTTACAGCGTCTTAAGCTTTACCTGTTTCTTTTGAAAACAAAGTCAGATAATTCTTCTTACGTACGTGAAATGGCTTTAGGGTTCCTCCGGCAGATTCCTATTTCTAAGTTAAGATTAGTGAAAAAAAAATAAAAATCTGAAAGTAACCAATTAGAATGAAAGAAACCCAAAGCATTTCATCAGCCGATAAATATCTCTGTAATTTTGTGCTTGTGTGGGAAGCAATAGGATTAATCCAGTGTGAGCCAGCTTCTTTTAATAATAACTTTCCAGTAGCTTTGCATCTTTAATTAAGTACCTACTTGCCGGAGAGTCCGGGGATTTACATACTTATTCACCAGAAGAGAAGAAAGTTTCCTTATCTGAACTTTACACCCCGGCAGTGTAATTTGTTCTACAATTTGGCAGTTTTGGGTTGTTCAGGTAAATTCATATTATTTTTCTGTTCTGCTGCAGAATTTATTACGTTAAATTAAACTTATTACTCATTTCATTTACACAAAGAAAAACTATTAATATGATCATTACTGACTGGGTACAAGAAGAAAAATAGTTCCTTCTATGTAGAAAAATGTAACTACAATAATACTGCCAAACTATGTGCAAAAAAACAAATGCTATAATGCTGTTCAAATGTGCAAGAATATAATAACAATAATACTGACCCCCTATATACAAAGAAAAACCTTATATAATACTGCCCCCTATGAGCAAGAAAATAACTACTATAATACTGCCCCCTATGAGCAAGAATATAACTACTATAATACTGCCTCCTATGTACAAAAATATAACTACTCTAATACTGCTACAATGTACAAGAATATAACTACTATAATACTGCTCTTATGTACAAGAATATAACTACTATAATACTGCCCCTATGTACAAGAATATAACTACTATAATACTGCCCCTATGTACAAGAATATAACTACAATAATACTGCCCTTATGTACAAGAAATATAACTACTAAAATACTGCCCCTATGTACAGAATATAACTACTATAATACTGCCCTCTATGTACAGGAATATAACTACTATAATACTGCCCCCTATGTACAAGAATATAACTACTATAATACTGCCCTATGTACAAGAATATAACTACTATATACTGCTCCTAATGTACAAGAATATAACTACTATAATACTACCCCTATGTGCAAGAATATAATTACTATAATACTGTCCCTATGTACAAGAATATAACTATTATAATACTGCTCCTATGTACAAGAATATAACTACTATAATACTGCCTCTATGTACAGAATATAACTATTATAATACTGCCCTATGTACAAGAATATAACTACTATAATACAGACTCCTATATACAAGAATATAACTACTATAATACTGCCCCCTATGTACAAGAATATAACTACTATAATACTGCTCCTATGTACAAGAATAAACACTATAATACTGCTCCTTATTATACAAGAATATAATTACTATAATACGCCCCTATGTACAAGAATATAACTACTATAATACTGCCCCTTTGTACAAGAATATAACTACTATAATACTGCTCCTATTACAAGAATATAACTACTATAATACTGCTCCAATGTACAAGAATATAACCACTATAATACTGCTCCTATGTACAAGAATATAACCACTATAATACTGCCCTATTATACAGAATATAATTACTATAATACCTGCCTCCTATTTACAAGAATATAAACTACTATAATACTGCTCCTATTACAAGAATATAATTACTATAATACTGCCCTATGTACAAGAATATAACTACTAATAATACTGCTCCTATTATAAGAATATAACTACTATAATACTGCTCTATGACAAGAATATAACTACTATAATACTGCCCCTATGTACAAGAATATAACTACTATAATACTGCTCCTATTTACAAGAATATAACTACTATAATACTGCCCCTATTACAAGAATATAACTACTATAATACTGTCCCCTATGTACAAGAATATAACTACTATAATACTGCTCCTATGTACAAGAATATAACTACTATAATACTGCTCCTATGTACAAGAATATAACTACTATAATACTGCTCCTATTACAAGAATATAACTTACTATAATACTGTCCCTATGTACAAGAATATAACTACTATAATACTGTCCTATGTACAAGAATATAACTACTATAATACTCCCTATGTACAAGAATATAATACTATAATACTGTCCCTATGTACAAGAATATAACTACTATAATACTGTCCCTATGTACAAGAATATAACACTATAATACTGCTCCTATGTACAAGAATATAACTACTATAATACTGCCCTATGTACAAGAATATAACTACTATAATACTGCTCCTATGTACAAGAACATAACTACTATAATACTGCTCCTATGTACAAGAATACAACTACTATAATACTGCTCCTATGTACAAGAATATAACACTATAATACTGCTCCTATTTTACAAGAATATAATTACTATAATACTGCCCTATGTACAAGAATATAACTACTATAATACTGCTCCTATGTACAAGAATATAATTACTATAATACTCGCCCTATGTACAAGAATATAACTACAATAATACTGCTCCTATGTACAAGAATATAACTACTATAATACTGCCCTATGTACAAGAATATAACTACTATAATACATGCCCCTATTACAAGAATATAACTACTATAATACTGCTCCTATGTACAAGAACATAACTACTATAATACAGCTCCCATATACAAGAAATAAACTACTATAATACTGCCCAATGTACAAGAATATAAACTACTATAATACTGCTCCTATATAAAGAATATAATTACTATAATACGCCCCTATATACAAGAAAAACTACTATAATACTGCTCCTATATAACAAGATTATAACTACTATAATACTGTCTATGTACAAGAATATAACTACTATAATACTGTCCCCTATGATACAAGAATATAACTATATAATACAGCCCCTATATACAAGAATATAACTACTATAATACTGCCCTATGTACAAGAATATAACTACTATAATACTGCTCCTATTACAAGAATATAACTACTATAATACTGCTCCTATGTACAAGAATATAACTACTATAATACTGCTCCTATGTACAAGAATATAACCACTATAATACTTCCCCTATGTACAAGAATATAACTACAATAATACTGTCTCTATATGCAAGAATATAACTACTATAATACTGCCTCTATATGCAAGAATATAACTATTATAATACAGCCCCTATTTACAAGAATATAACTACTATAATACTGCTCCTATGTTCAAGACTATAACTACTATAATACAGCCCCTATATACAAGAATATAACTACTATAATACTGCTCCTATATACAAGAATATAACTACTATAATACTGTCCCTATGTACAAGAATATAACTACTATAATACTGTCCCCTATGTACAAGAATATAACTACTATAATACTGCTCCTATATACAAGAATATAACTACTATAATACTGTCCCTATGTACAAGAATATAACTACTATAATACTGTCCCCTATGTACAAGAATATAACTACTATAATACTGCTCCTATGTACAATAATATAACTACTGTAATACTGCTCCTATGTACAAGAATATAACTACTATAATACTGCTCCTATGTACAAGAATATAACTACTATAATACTGCTCCTATGTACAAGAATATAACTACTATAATACTGCTCCTTTGTACAAGAATATAACTACTATAATACTGCTCCTATGTACAAGAATATAACTACTATAATACTGCTCTCATATACAAGAATATAACTATTAATACTGCCCCTATGTACAAGAATATAACTACTATAATACTGCTCCCTATGTACAAGAATATAACTACTACAATACTGCTCCTATGTACAAGAATATAACTACTATAATACTACCCCTATGTACAAGAATATTATTACTATAATACTGTCCCTATGTACAAGAATATAACCACTATAATACTGCTCCTATGTACAAGAATATAACCACTATAATACTGCTCCTATTTACAAGAATATAACTACTATAATACTGCTCCTATGTACAAGAATATAACTACTATAATACTGCTCCTATGTACAATAATATAACTACTGTAATACTGCTCCTATGTACAAGAATATAACTACTATAATACTGCTCCTATGTACAAGAATATAACTACTATAATACTGCTCCTATGTACAAGTATATAACTATTATAATACTGCCCTTTGTACAAGAATATAACTACTATAATACTGCTCCTATGTACAAGAATATAACTACTATAATACTGCTCTTATATACAAGAATATAACTACTATAATACTGTCCCTATGTACAAGAATATAACTACAATAATACTGCTCCTATGTACAAGAATATAACTACTATAATACTGCTCCTATGTACAAGTATATAACTATTATAATACTGCTCCTTTGTACAAGAATATAACTACTATAATACTGCTCCTATGTACAAGAATATAACTACTATAATACTGCTCTTATATACAAGAATATAACTACTATAATACTGCCCTATGTACAAGAATATAACTACTATAATACTGCTCCTATGTACAAGAATATAACTACTACAATACTGCTCCTATGTACAAGAATATAACTACTATAATACTACCCCTATGTACAAGAATATAATTACTATAATACTGTCCCTATGTACAAGAATATAACTACTATAATACTGCTACTATGTACAAGAATATAACTACTATAATACTGCTCCCTATGTACAAGAATATAACTACTATAATACAGCTCCTATATACAAGAATATAATTACTATAATACTGTCCCTGTGTACAATAATATAACTACTATAATCGTGCTCCTATGTACAAGAATATAACTACTATAATACTGCCCCTATGTACAATAATATAATTACTATAATACTGTCCCTGTGTACAAGAATATAACTACTATAATACTGCCCCTATGTACAAGAATAGAACTACTATAATACTGCTCCTATATATAAGAATATAATTACTATAAATACCTGCCCCTATGTACAAGAATATAACTACAATAATACTGTCTCTATATGCAAGAATAATAACTACTATAATACTGCCTCTATATGCAAGAATATAACTATTATAATACAGCCCCTATTTACAAGAATATAACTACTATAATACTGCTCCTATGTTCAAGACTATAACTACTATAATACAGCCCTATATACAAGAATATAACTACTATAATACTGCTCCTATATACAAGAATATAACTACTATAATACTGTCCCTATGTACAAGAATATAACTACTATAATACTGTCCCTATGTACAAGAATATAACTACTATAATACTGCTCCTATGTACAAGAATATAACTACTATAATACTGCTCCTATGTACAAGAATATAACTACTATAATACTGCTCCTATGTACAAGAATATAACTACTATAATACTGCTCCTATGTACAAGAATATAACTACTATAATACTGCTCCTATGTACAAGAATATAACTACTATAATACTGCTCCTATGTACAAGAATATAACTACTATAATACTGCCCCTATGTACAAGAATATAACTACTATAATACTGCTCCTATGTACAAGAATATAACTACTATAATACTGCTCCTATGTACAAGAATATAATACTATAATACTGCCCTATGTACAAGAATATAACACTATAATACTGCTCCTATGTACAAGAATATAACACTATAATACTGCTCCTATTACAAGAATATAACTACTATAATACTGCTCCTATGTACAAGAATATAACTACTATAATACTGCTCCTATGTACAGAATATATATACTACTAATACTGCTCCTATGTACAAGAATATAACTACTATAATACTGCTCCTATGTACAAGAATATAACTACTATAATACTGCTCCTATGTACAAGTATATAACTATATAATACTGCTCCTATGTACAAGAATATAACTACTATAATACTGCTCCTATGTACAAGAATATAACTACTATAATACTGCTCTATGTACAAGAATATAACTACTATAATACTGCCCTGTGTACAAGAATATAACTACTATAATACTGCCCTATGTATACAAGAATAAACTACTATAATACTGCCCCTATATACAAGAATATAACTACTATAATACTGCCCCTATGTACAAGAATATAACTACTATAATACTGCTCCTATATACAAGAATATAACTACTATAATACTGCCCCTATATCAAAGAATATAACTACTATAATACTGCCCTATTTACAAGAATATAACTATATAATACTGCCCCTATGTACAAGAATATAACTACTATAATACTGCTCCTATATACAAGAATATAACTACTATAATACTGCCCCTATGTACAAGAATATAACTACTATAATACTGCCCTATATACAAGAATATAACTACTATAATACTGTCCCTATGTACAAGAATATAACTACTATAATACTGCTCCTATGTACAAGAATATAACTACTATAATACTGTCCCTATGTACAAGAATATAACTACTATAATACTGCCCCTATGTACAAGAATATAACTACTATAATACAGCCCCTATATACAAGAATATAACTACTATAATACTGTCCTATGTACAAGAATATAACTACTATAATACTGTCCCTATGTACAAGAATATAACTACTATAATACTGCTCCTATGTACAGAAATATATAACTACTATAATACTGCTCCTATGTACAAGAATATAACTACTTAATACTGCCCTATGTACAATGAATATATACTACTATAATATGCTCTATTTTCAAGAATAAACTACTACAATACTGCTCCTATAATAAGAATAAATTACATATATACCCCTGTGTACAAGAAATAAACTACTATAATATGTCCTATATACAAGAATATACTACTATAATACTGCCCTATGTACAAGAATAAACTACTATAATACTACCCCTATGTACATAATAAACTACTATAATATGCCCCTATGTAAAAGAATACAACTACTATAATACTGCCCCTATGCACAAGAATATAACTACTATAATACTGCTCCTATGTACAAGAACATAACTACTATAATACTGCCCCCTATGTACAAGAATATAACTACTATAATACTGCTGCTATGTACAAGAATATAACTACTATAATAATGCCCCTATGTACAAGAATATAACTACTATAATACTGCCCCTATGTACAAGTATATAACTACTATAATACTGCTCCTATTTACAAGAATATAACTACTATAATACTGCCCCTATGTACAAGAATATAACTACTATAACACTGTCCCTATGTACAAGAATATAACTACTATAATACTGCTCCTATGTACAAGAATATAACTACTATAATAATGCCCCTATATACAAGAATATAACAACTATAATACTGCTCCTATGTGCAAGAATATAACTACTATAATACTGCCCTATGTACAAGAATATAACTACTATAATACTGCTCCTATGTACAAGAATACAACTACTATAATACTGCTCCTATGTACAAGAATATAACTACTTTGTACTTGAATAATGCATTTTGCTTTATAGACTGTTCCAAATAAAGCACAAAATGTAAAGTTAATACAAATCATTCATGTAATCTT
Organism: Allobates femoralis; assembly: GCA_033576535.1. Classification (NCBI taxonomy): domain Eukaryota; kingdom Metazoa; phylum Chordata; class Amphibia; order Anura; family Aromobatidae; genus Allobates; species Allobates femoralis. Next base: position 116,284,583 of record JARQOC010000010.1, read on the forward strand.
CAGAAATGACAGGTTATCAGTAATCTCAGGTTTCCATTACAATCACCAAGGTATAAAAACACAAAGAAATAACATATATAAATCCTCTGCAGTTATTGCCCTTTTTAACTTTGAAAGTTTGTAGGAAAGAGCCATTATGCAAACTTTAAATGACAGTAATAGTCTGCAGAAAATAATAAGCGATGGCATTTTGCTTAAGGGTAGTCAATAAATCATCACAATACAAAGCCGGATGTTTGTACAGAGCTGAGAATGCTAATATTAGAGAGCAGATGTGAGTGTCCTGTGTATATATAATTATACCTGCAAACCACCGCATTCCAGGGCGACCCAACGTAGAACACGATCACTCGGCCTAGGTTATACCATGTACTACTGAGCTGGGCACACTACAACACCCAGCAATACAGGACTAAACACAAGATTCAGCTGTACATATATAATTATATACAGGAGATGCCCAGGTTATACTAGCTGTACATATATAATTATATACAGGAGATACCCAGGTTATACCAGCTGTACATATATAATTATATACAGGAGATGTCCAGGTTATACCGCTGTACATATATAATTATATACAGGAGATGTCCAGGTTAACGCTGTACATATATAATTATATACAGGAGATGTCCAGGTTATACCAGCTGTACATATATAATTATATACAGGAGATGTCCAGGTTATACCAGCTGTGCATATATAATTATATACAGGAGATGTCCAGGTTATACCGGCTGTACATATATAATTATATACAGGAGATGTCCAGGTTATACCAGCTGTACATATATAATTATATACAGGAGATGTCCAGGTTATACCAGCTGTGCATATATAATTATATACAGGAGATGTCCAGGTTATACCAGCTGTACATATATAATTATATACAGGAGATGAGTACCAGGTCATTATATATACAGGAATGCCGGTTATACCGCTGTATATATAATTATATACAGGAGATGTCCAGGTTATACCAGCTGTACATATATAATTATATACAGGAGATATCCAGGTTATACCAGCTGTACATATATAATTACATACAGGAGATGTCCAGGTTTATAACCGGCTGTACATATATAATTATATACAGGAGATGTCCAGGTTATACCAGCTGTACATATATAATTATATACAGGAGATGTCCAGGTTATACCAGCTGTGCATATATAATTTTATACAGGAGATGTTCAGGTTATACCAGCTGTGCATATATAACGATATACAGGCGATGTCCAGGTTATACCAGCTGTACATATATAATGATATATAGGAGATGCTCAGATTATACCAGCTGTACATATATAATTACCGTATATACAGGAGATGTCTAGGTTATACCAGCTGTGCATATATAATTATATAGTGGAGATGTCCAGGTTATACCGGCTGTACATATATAATTATATACATGTTAATACTTATAATTATGTTAATGAACCAGTGGGCTACCGTTGCTAGTCCCCCTGGGCATCCTCTTTTGTCCGACTCCCCACCTCCAGGAGTCTTTATCACGCCCAATGGGTGTGATATTGAAATCAAATTTTGCACCCCTTGCCTGGCTCGCTCCTCTCTGCTGTGCAGCCTTCCTGTGGTATGATGCCGAATGCGTCATTTCCGATACTGTAGGGCCCATAGCAACCCGATATTTACCTTAGCAGCAGCGCTTTGCACTGCTATGCGGGACCCCATAGAAACCCGATGTTTACCTTAGCAGCTCTGCTAAGGTAAACATCGGATTTATATGGTGCTCCGCATAGCAGCGCACAGTGCTGATGCTAAGGTAAATATCGGGTTGCTTGTGGGTCCGGAAATTATGTGTTCGGAGTCATACCACAGGAAGGCTGCACAGCAGAGCGAAGCGAGCCAGGTTGGGGACGCAAAATTTGATTTCAATATCACACCCATTGGGGCGTGATAAAGAGTCCTGGAGGCGGCAAGTGGGACAAAAGAGGATGCCCAGGGGGCTAGCAACGGTAGCCCACTGGTTCATTAACATACGCCCCAATAAGGTATAAATACATTTTATTACACACTAACAAAACACATTTAGCACAGAAAGGGATAGTTAGAGTAGTAATAGGAAGATGCAGGGACAGGTAGTGATAGCCTGGGAAGCTTTATGTAGGTGACAGGTTCCTTTAAGTCACTTTGCAATCAGCTTGGCAGTAGCTTCGGGTCATATGCCAATTAGAAGACCCATTCCCGCTCAAGCTTTAACTTCCTGGCTGATGTCTTCAGTATTGCCACATAATCGTCTTTCCTCATGATTCCATCAATATTGTGAAGTACACCAGTCCCTCCTGCAGCAAAACAACCCCACAACATGATGCTGCCACCCGAATGTTTCACAGTTGGGATGGTGTTCTTAGGCTTCCAAGCTTCTCCCTTATTCCTCCAAATGTAACGATGGTCATTATGGGAAAACAGTTCAATTTTAGTTTCATCAGACCACTGGACATGTCTCTAAAAATGTAGGTCTTTGTTTCTGTGTGCAGTTTCAAACATTACTCCGGCTTTTTTGGAGCAATGTCTTCTTCCTGGCAGAGTGGCCTTTCAGCCCATGTTGATACTCGTTTCACTGTGGATAATGACACAATCTTATCAGCTTCCGCCATCATCTTTACAAGGTCTTTTGCTTTTCTTCTTGGGCTGACATGCACATGTCGGACCAAAGCACATTCATCTCTGGGACACAGAACCCATCTCCTTCCTGAGAGGTATGATGGCTGGACATTCCCATCTTGTTTGTTCTTGTGTATAATTGTTTGTACAGATGAACAAGGCACTTTCAGGAAATTGCACCCAAGGATGAACCAGAGCTGTGCAACTCCACAATTCTCTTCCTGATATCTTGGATGATTTCTTTAGACTTTACCATGACGCTACACAAAGAAGCAGTGTGTTTCAGGTGTGCATTAAAATACATCCACAGGTGTGGGATCCTGCTGTTTACTGGGGGCTGTGTGTGGCCTCCTGCTATATACTAAGGGTTGTGTGTATCCTCCTGCTGTATACAGGGGGTTGTGTGCAGCCTCCTGCTGTATACTGGGGGTTGTGGGCAAACTACTGCTGTACGCTGGGGACTGTGTGCAGGCTTCTGTTGTATACTGGGGTCTATTTGCAGACTTTTCATTATACTGGTGGCTGTGTGTGGCCTCCTGCTTTATTTTGGGGGCTGTGTGCAGCCTCTTGCTGTATATTGAGGGCTGTGTGCAGGCTTCTTCTGTATACTGGGGTTATGTTCATGCTCCTGCTGTATTTTTGGGGGCTGTATGTGGGCTTCTGCTGTATACTGGGGATTCTGTGCAGCCTCCTTCTGTATACAGAGGGCTGTGTGCAGGCTTCTTCTGTATACTGGGGTTGTGTTCATGCTCCTGCTGTATACTAGAGGTTGTGTGCGACCTCCTGCGGTATACTGGGTGCTGTGTGCGGCCTTCTGTTGTATACTGGGGGCTGTGTGGTACCTCCTGTATACTGGGGGCTGTGTTTAGCAGGTTGTTAGAAGAATAGAAAAGAGGTAACATAGTAACATAGTATTTAAGGTTGAAGGAAGACTTTAAGGGTACCTTTACACACGGCTACATTTGTAGCTTGTCACCAGGTAACTTACAGGTTGCAGTGAAATCATGGATACATGATTCCATTTGTACAAAGCAACAAGATAGAACCATCTATCCATGATTTCACTGCAACCTGTAAGTTACCTGGTGACAAGCTACAAATGTAGCCGTGTGTAAAGGTACCCTTAGTCCATCTAGTTCAACCCATAGCCTAACATGTTGATCCAGAGGAAGGCAAAAAAACCCATGTGGCAACACTAAGCTCCACATTGGGGAAAAAAATTCTCCCTGACTCCAGATATGGCAATCAGACTAATTCCCTGGATCAACGCCCTATCAAAGAATTTAGTATGTATAACTGGTAATATTATAGTTTTCAAGAAAGGCATCCAGGCCCTTCTTAAATGTTAGTAGTGACTCACTCATTACAACATCATGTGGCAGAGAGCTCCATAGTCTCACTGCTCTTACAGTAAAGAATCCACGTCTATGATTATGATTAAACCTTCTTTCCTCCAGACGTAGAGGATGCCCCCTTGTCCCAGTCTCAGGCCTAAGAGTAAAGAGATCATTAGAAAGGTCTCTGTACTGCCCCCTCATATATTTATACATTATTATAAGATCACCCCTAAGCCTTCGTTTTTCCAAGCTAAATAACCCAAAGTTTAATAACCTGTCTTGGTATTGCAGACCCCTCAGTCCTCTAATAACATGTATTGGTATTGTAGACCCCTCAGTCCTCTAATAACCTGTCTTGGTATTGCAGACCCCTCAGTCCTCTAATAACCTGTCTTGGTATTGCAGACCCCTCAGTTCTCTAATAACCTGTCTTGGTATTGCAGACTCCTCTGTCCTTTGATAACCTGTCTTGGTATTGCAGACCCCTCTGTCCTCTAATAACCTGTCTTGGTATTGCAGACTCCTCAGTCCTCTAATAACCTGTCTTGGTATTGCAGACCCCTCTGTCCTCTAATAACCTGTCTTGGTATTGCAGACTCCTCAGTCCTCTAATAACCTGTCTTGGTATTGCAGACCCCTCTGTCCTCTAATAACCTGTCTTGGTATTGCAGACCCCTCAGTCCTCTAATAACATGTATTGGTATTGTAGACCCCTCAGTCCTCTAATAACCTGTCTTGGTATTGCAGACCCCTCAGTCCTCTAATAACCTGTCTTGGTATTGCAGACCCCTCAGTTCTCTAATAACCTGTCTTGGTATTGCAGACTCCTCTGTCCTTTGATAACCTGTCTTGGTATTGCAGACCCCTCTGTCCTCTAATAACCTGTCTTGGTATTGCAGACTCCTCAGTCCTCTAATAACCTGTCTTGGTATTGCAGACCCCTCTGTCCTCTAATAACCTGTCTTGGTATTGCAGACTCCTCAGTCCTCTAATAACCTGTCTTGGTATTGCAGACCCCTCTGTCCTCTAATAACCTGTCTTGGTATTGCAGACTCCTCAGTCCTCTAATAACCTGTCTTGGTATAGCAGACCCCTCAGTCCTCTAATAACCTGTCTTGGTATTGCAGACCCCTCTGTCCTCTAATAACCTGTCTTGGTATTGCAGACTCCTCAGTCCTCTAATAACCTTGGTCGCTCTATGCACTCTGCAGGTGTATTAGTGTATTTGGTGTCTGTGTGGCTGCTTCAATGACAGTCATGTCCCAGTGTACGTCATTTTCCAGAAGTCCTTGTTCTTTGTCAGCTTCCCTGAATATTTTACAGACATGCATCAGCTGTCTTAGGGTACTTTCACATCAGCGTTTTTTTTAAATCGCGGCAGATGCGGTGAAAAAACAGCATCTGCCGTGATTACCGCATAACGCTGATGTGAAAGCAGCCTTAGGGTATGTGCGCACTGGTCGGGTTAGGGCCGGATTAGGTGTGTAAACCGCCGGTCGGTTTACATAAATTTCATGCAAATTTATGTTAATCCAAACCGGCGTTTGGATTAACATAGAAACCTATGTAAACCGACACCCGCTGTGCACACAGCGGCGGTTTACACATGCTCATCCGTTGCTAACCCGCTGGGTTCCCAGCGGGTTAGCAAAGAATGAGCTTGCTCTATATTCCGGCCGGTTCTGCAGCGGCTGCAAGCAGAATCATGTGCTGCCTCCAGCCGCCGCAACACCGCCGCCGCTAACCCGCCCGTCACCCGCCCGTCTCCCGCCGCACATACCCGACAGGAAGCCGGTGGACGGCTCCGGAGCTTCCTGTCGGGTCCCGCCCAGCCGCTGCCGCCACTAACCCGCCCCCGTGTGCACATACCCTTATACTATGAATGTCCTTTGTTTCTTATAGCAAAAAATCAGACACAGAGCTGTGATTGGTTGCTATAGGTCACCTGATAAATATCCAGGCTAACTGTCAGTACAGGCAAATCAGTATCTATTAGCTAGTAGATACAAACAGTATATATGCATTTTTTTGGCGACTGATTGTAAAGCGCAGGGTTAACATTTTCCCTAAAAACAGTGTATGATGTCCGATGTCCAATGAGGTGACTGTGTAAAATTTGTGATTGTAACTGTGACGATATGGTTTTCTTTAGTGGATATACACACATGCTTATATATACAAACACATGCATACACGCTCATACATACACACACACATACATACATACACGCTCATACATACACACACATACTTACACTAACACACATACATACATACATACATACAATCACACACACATACATACACTCACACACATACAGTACATACACTCACACACATACATACACTCACACATACATACACTCACACACACATACATACACTCACACACACATACATACACTCACACACACATACATACACTCACACACACATACATACACTCACACACACATACATACACTCACACATATATATACAGTCACTCACACACATACATACTGTGGTATCGCGTTCACGGACCGAGTTGGGGTTCACTCACTTGGCAGCTATAGTTAAACACAGCGACAGTCTCTCCATTTAATTAAAAGTCAAGTTGTTTTATTCTGTCAGCATAAACCACCTTCCAGCACATAAACAGGAGCCTTTCTTCGGCTTACAAGTACATACCGCCTGGTATACAGTCTGTTGAACGTCACAGGTTCAGATACACTTCTGCCGCTGTATCCCAGCCTCCACTCGGGCGTGTTGTCAGTCCTCACAGGGCCTCTGAGACACTGCTCCTTCAGACTGGATGTCTGACTTCTGCCCACAGCCCAGCAGCCTGCAGGCACTCCATGTCTCAATCACTGTCAGTCTCTCACATGTCAAACACAGACTCCATTAACTATCCTGAGACACACCCACATCTCCAGCAAGTTGCAAGCTTAACTCTTGCTATGCTGTTAAGCAGACTTGCTTCCAGGTACTGGCAAGACATTCATAAAATCAGTGCAGCAGACTTCTGCCTGTGCAAAACACACCGGCCATGCACAATGCCGCCACTCACTACATCACAACACACACATACAAACACATATATACCCACAAACACATACATGCACACATACCCTCACACACATACATACATACATGCATATATACACTCACGCAGATAAATACATACATACAGTTGTGGCCAAAAGTATTGACACCCCTGCAATTCTGTCAGATAATATTCAGTTTCTTCCTGAAAATGATTGCAATCACAAATTATTTGGTATTATTATCTTCATATAATTTGTCTTCAATGAAAAAAACACAAAAAGAATTGTCCTAAAGCCAAATTGGATCTAATTCCACACCAAACATAAAAAAGGGGGTGGACAAAAGTATTGGAACTGTTAGAAAAATCATGTGACGCTTCTCTAATTTGTGTAATTAACAGCACCTGTAACTTACCTGTGGCACCTAACAGGTGTTGGCAATAACTAAATCACACTTGCAGCCAGTTGACATGGATTAAAGTTGACTCAACCTCTGTCCTGTGTCCTTGTGTGTACCACATTGAGCATGGAGAAAAGAAAGAAGACTAAAGAACTGTCCGAGGACTTGAGAAACCAAATTGTGAGGAAGCATGAGCAATCTCAAGGCTACAAGTCCATCTCCATAGACCTGAATGTTCCTGTGTCTACCGTGCGCAGTGTCATCAAGAAGTTTAAAGCCCATGGCACTGTGGCTAACCTCCCTAGATGTGGACGGAAATGAAAATTGACGAGATTTCAACACAAGATTGTGCGGATGATGGATAAAGAACCTTGACTAACATCCAAACAAGTACAAGCTGCCCTGCAGTCCGAGGGTACAACAGTGCCAACCCGTACTATCCGTCGGCGTCTGAATGAAAAGGGACTGTATGGTAGGAGACCCAGGAAGACCCCACTTCTTACCCCGAGACATAAAAAAGCCAGGCTGGAGTTTGCCAAAACTTACCTGAGAAAGCCTAAAACATTTTGGAAGAATGTTCTCTGGTCAGATGAGACAAAAGTAAAGCTTTTTGGGCAAAGGCATCAACATAGAGTTTACAGGAGAAAAAAGAGGCATCCAAAGAAAAGAACACGGTCCCTACAGTCAAACATGGCGGAGGTTCCCTGATGTTTTGGGGTTGCTTTGCTGCTTCTAGCACTGAACTGCTTGACCGTGTGCATGGCATTATGAAGTCTGAAGACTACCAACAAATTTTGCAGCATAATGTATGGCCCAGTGTGAGAAAGCTGGGTCTCCCTCAGAGGTCATGGGTCTTCCAGCAGGACAATGACCCAAACACACTTCAAAAAGCACTAGAAAATGGTTTGAGAGAAAGCACTGGAGACTTCTAAGGTGGCCAGCAATGAGTCCAGACCTGAATCCCATAGAACACCTGTGGAGAGATCTAAAAATGGCAGTTTGGAGAAGGCACCCTTCAAATATCAGGGACCTGGAGCAGTTTGCCAAAGAAGAATGGTCTAAAATTCCAGCAGAGCATTGTAAGAAACTCATTGATGGTTACCGGAAGCGGTTGATCGCAGTTATTTTGGCTAAAGGTTGTGCAACCAAGTATTAGGCTGAGGGTGCCAATACTTTTGTCCGGCCTATTTTTGGAGTTTTGTGTGAAATGATCAATGTTTTGCTTTTTGCTTCATTCTCTTTTGTGTTTTTTTTCATTGAAGACAAATTAAATGAAGATAATAAAATACCAAAGAATTTGTGATTGCAATCATTTTCAGGAAGAAACGGAGTATTATCTGACAGAATTGCAGGGGTGTCAATACTTTTGGCCACAACTGTATACTCACATACATACATACACACATACATACACACTTACATACACAAACACATACATACACACACTCTCAGCTTTACATATTAGCTTTTATGTACCAGCTGTATCAAGGTATCTAAGTACCGTATATACTCGTGTATAAGCCGAGTTTTTCAGCCCAAAATTTGGGCTGAAAAGTCCCCCCCTCGGCTTATACACGGGTCATATACGGTACATGGAGTGGGGGGCTGTGTCCCGGGGCTGTGGAGGCTGGAGGAGGCGGGGGGAGGCTGCTGTATGAGCGGCCCCGTCACGTGGGGCCGCTCATTATATATGCACTGCTTCCCCCTGTCAGTCAGCGGCAGGGGGAAGCAGTTCATATAAGCCCCCCAAAAGCTGGCACTGTCCCCCCTTGTAAGGGCTTCCCCCCCGCTGCTTATACATTACCATCCCGGTGTTCTGATCGGCGCCGCTCCTCGGTGCGTCTTCATCCTCTCGTCCGCGCTGGCTGCATCCGGGATCTCCGGCTGTCGCAGCGATATGACGTCATCGTGCGACGGCCGGAGATCCCGGATGCAGCCAGCGCGGACGGGAGGATGAAGACGCAGCACCGAGGAGCGGCGCCAATCAGAACACCGGGATGGTAATGTATAAGCAGCGGGGGGGGGGCCCTTACAAGGGGGGACAGTGCCAGCTTTTGGGGGCTGTTGGTACCCCTGGGGGCTGTTGGTACCCCCAGGGGGCTGCTGGTACCCCCAGGGGGCTGCTGGGTACCCCCAGGAGGCTGTTGGTACCCCCAGGGGGCTGTTGGTACCCCCAGGGGGCTGCTGGGTACCCCCTGGGGGCTGTTGGTACCCCCAGGGGGCTGTTGGTACCCCCAAGGGGCTGCTGGGTACCCCCAGGGGGCTGCTGGGTACCCCCTGGGGGCTGCTATATGTACCACTGGGGCTGCTGGGGCTCCTGTATACTACCACTGGGGCTGCTGGGGCTCCTGTATACTACCACTGGGGCTGCTGGGGCTCCTGTATACTACCACTGGGGCTGCTGGGGCTCCTGTATACTACCACTGGGGCTGCTGGGGAATCTGTATACTACCACTGGGGCTGCTGGGGCTCCTGTATACTACCACTGGGGCTGCTGGGGAATCTGTATACTACCACTGGGGCTGCTGGGGAATCTGTATACTACCACTGGGGCTGCTGGGGAATCTGTATACTACCACTGGGACTGCTGGGGAATCTGTATACTACCACTGGGGCTGCTGTATACTACCACTGGGGGGGGCTGTATACCACACTGCTGGGGGCTGTATACCTGTGCTGGGGTCCACCCTCGGCTTATACACGAGTCAATAGGTTTTTCCAGATTTTTGGGGCAAAAGTAGGGGGGTCGGCTTATACACGGGTCGGCTTATACACGAGTATATACGGTATATAGATCATTATAGCCAAAATATGAGTGCTGTCCTGAAATAACATGGGCTTTAATCACAGTGTTTATATGTTGCTTATTATATGATTATGACGTTTGTGCCGCCAGACCTGTATAACCTGCAATCATTCTCCGGACCGCGGCTCTACACAATATTTTACTTTTATTATATGGAGAGAATAATTTGAGCGTTTGGCTTGTTTTTCATAAATAATGATTATTTTGGTCATTAATTGCGGAGTTGATTGTAATTGGAGGGATATTAGCAGGTCGGATTTGTTTCGCTCCCGCCATGTTCGTTTGTCTTGCTGTTATGTTTTCTATCTATGAAAGGTCAGAAGAGGAAATCAGGAAAAACATTGTATTGTGATTCCGAGAACACTTAGTCATTAATTGATGTTTACTCCAGTCTGTGCGTATTACGCTCCAGGTGTAATTTCTAACAATGCAAACATACTAGAGCATCTCAATAAATTAGAATATCATCAAATAATTTATTTCAGTAATTCAATACATAAAGTGAAACACGTATATTATACAGAGTCATTACACACAGAGGGATCTATTTCATGTGTTTATTTCTGTTAATGTTGATGATTATGGCTTACAGCCAATGTAAAACCCAAAGGTCATTATCTCAGAAAATTAGATTCTATAAGACCAACTGAAATAATGATTTGTAACTCATAAATATTGGCCTACTGAAAAGTCTGTATAGTGAATGCACTCAATACATGATCGGGTCCTTTTGCATGAATTACTGCATCAATGTGGCGTGGCATGGAGGCGATCAGCCTGTGGCATCAATGTGCTGTGGCATGGAGGCGATCAGCCTGTGGCATCAATGCGACGTGGCATGGGGGCGATCAGCCTGTGGCATCAATGCGGCGTGGCATGGAGGCGATCAGCCTGTGGCATCAATGTGGTGTGGCATGGAGGCGATCAGCCTGTGGCATCAATGCGGCGTGGCATGGAGGTGATCAGCCTGTGGCATCAATGTGGTGTGGCATGGAGGTGATAAGCCTGTGGCATCAATGCGGCGTGGCATGGGGGCGATCAGCCTGTGGCATCAATGTGGTGTGGCATGGAGGTGATAAGCCTGTGGCATCAATGCGGCGTGGCATGGGGGCGATCAGCCTGTGGCATCAATGCGACGTGGCATGGAGGCGATCAGCCTGTGGCATCAATGTGGTGTGGCATAGAGGCGATCAGCCTGTGGCATCAATGTGGTGTGGCATGGAGGTGATCAGCCTGTGGCATTAATGCGGCGTGGCATGGAGGTGATCAGCCTGTGCAATCAATGTGGTGTGGCATGGAGGTAATCAGCCTGTGGCATTAATGCGGCGTGGCATGGAGATGATCAGCCTGTGGCATCAATGCAGCGTGGCATGGAGGCGATCAGCCTGTGGCATCAATGTGGTGTGGCATGGAGGCGATCAGCCTGTGGCATCAATGCGGCGTGGCATGGAGGTGATAAGCCTGTGGCATCAATGCGGCGTGGCATGGAGGCGATCAGCCTGTGGCATCAATGTGGTGTGGTATGGAGGTGATCAGTCTGTGGCTGCTGAGGTGTTATGGCAGCCCAGGTTGCTTTGATAGCACCTTCAGCTCGTCTGCATTGTTGGGGCTAGTGTTTTTCATAGATCCTCTATGGGGTTTATGACTTTCCCACCAGGGCCATGTGGTACTCGGAACCGTGCGGCAGCTTCTGCTGGGGTAGTCACTGGGGCGAGACACGGCTACGTGACCCATGGCGGTCAATAATAAGACGGGGGAAAATAATTGAGAATTAATGTGACTCTACCCATGGTGTGCGCCTCTGGGTAGCCAATGCTGCAGTCGGGACCTCTGGGGATGATGGGAGTATCAGCGAGGATGTTGAACACTCCATTGGTAGAGCTGGTCCCCAGGGCAACTGTAAAGTCAATAGATAAGCAGGGATGCAATGTTCACATTCACAGACAGCCTCCAGCTGCCGGATTCCCAAATCAGTCTACCTCCTCTCAGGCGCAAGAAATACAGTCTCAGACAGCATAGAGCTTTAACCAGGTTTACTCTCTTTTCTCAACTGATGGTACCGCTTACATCAGTGGACAGGGACTAAACTAACCAGTGCTTTGGCCACACCAGTGGGTTTTTGAGTATTGTGCTCACAAGTGCAATTGTTCATTCAAGTGCAAAATGTTCACATACACGTTATAAAAGTGTACGGTAAAACCAATAGGAAGCACACCGGAATGCACCAACTATATACAATTCTAGTCCCGATCAAGCACAGTTCATTGATCAATGTCCATAATCAACAAGGGAGAAACACAATCAGGAAAGGCTGGTGATTCCTCCAAGACTGTGGGAACACAAAAACTGATGGTATGGTGTGGTATATGGGGTACAAAGATAGTAGGGCCATTCTTCATCAATGGAAACCGCAATGTCACTGGATATCTGAATCATGTAGCAGTTTTATAGTAGTTATATCATATCACTACATATATAGTACTGTAGTTGATATCACCAACCAGGGCCGGACTGGGACTGAAATTCAGCGCTGGAACTCAAACCAAAGCAGCCCACATGCAAAATCGCTTTACATACATATATATATATATATATATATACATATACATACACACATCTAGCCACAGCCCCTATGTATGCCAGTAGTAGGCCTGCCTCATAGAGTATATGCCATTTACACAACCAGCCTCAGCCTAGGCTGTATTAGGTCCATATAGTATATGGAACTACCACAGCCTAGGCTTGGGCTGGCTGTGTATATGCCATATTCTATATGGGCCTACTATAGGGACCGGTGGTGGCCCATATAATATATGCTAATCAAATATCGAAGAAAAAGCCGCACTCACCGGTCTTGAAGAACGTGTCTGGATTTATTCCAATTCAAGGGTCATTGTGCAGGGAGGGTGGGGGTGCAGAGGAGGACGACGGTACACCGTTTCGCGCTGGAGGCGCTTATGTACAGGACCTGCAGGAAGGAGTTTGGGATATGACTCTGAAACGTGTCGGAAAATAAACAGCTACTACTATACCCAGACATTCCGCTGTATCTGGTTTTTACATCATACGAACACAGCAGCTCGGACCACGAGGTACTTTGTCCTATTGGAAACTTTATCATCTGAGGCACTATCATCATCTAAGCCTCAGATGATAGTGCAAATGCTTCAGATGATAGTGAATGTGCCTCAGATGATAGAGAAAGTGCCTCATATGATAGTAAAAGTGCCTCAGATGATAGAGAATGTGCCTTAGATGATAGAGAATGTGCCTCATATGATAGTGATAGGCACTTTCTCTATCATCTGAGGCACATTCATTATCATCTGAGGCACATTCACTATCATTTGAGGTACTTTCTCTATCATCTGAGGCACTTTCTCTATCATCTGAGGCACTTTCTCTATCATCTGAGGCACATTCACTATCATATGAGGCAGTTTCACTGCTGCTGGGCTGCTGTGTATGTAGCTGGCACAGCATGAAACATTATCATATACTATGGGCCTATATACTCCCAGTGCATATGCTGGGGTTGGGGCTGGTTTGAATGTGTATTAGCATATATTACAGTCCAAAAGAAAGAAAAACCGAAAGAGAAAGTGCCTCAGATGATAGAGAAAGTGCCTCAAATGATAGAGAAAGTGCCTATCACTATCATATGAGGCACATTCTCTATCATATGAGGCACATTCTCTATCATCTAAGGCACTTTTACTATCATATGAGGCACTTTCACTGTCATCTGAGGCACATTCACTATCATCTGAAGCATTTGCACTATCATCTGAGGCTTAGATGATGATAAAGTGTCTCAAATGATAGAGAAAGTGTCTCAAATGATAGAAAAAGTGCCTCAGATGATAGAGAAAGTGCCTCAGATGATAGAGAAAGTGCCTCAGATGATAGTGAATGTGCCTCAGATGATAGAGAAAGTGCCTCAGATGATAGAGAAAGTGCCTCAGATGATAGAGAAAGTGCCTCAGATGATAGTGAATGTGCACTTTTACTATCATATGAGGCACTTTCTATATCATCTGAGGCACATTCACTATCATCTGAGGCACTTTCTCTATCATCTGAGGCACATTCACTATCATCTAAGGCACTTTTACTATCATATGAGGCACTTTCACTGTCATCTGAGGCACATTCACTATCATCTGAAGCATTTGCACTATCATCTGAGGCTTAGATGATGATAAAGTGTCTCAAATGATAGAGAAAGTGTCTCAAATGATAGAAAAAGTGCCTCAGATGAGAGAGAAAGTGCCTCAGATGATAGTGAATGTGCCTCAGATGATAGAGAAAGTGCCTCAGATGATAGAGAAAGTGCCTCAGATGATAGAGAAAGTGCCTCAGATGATAGAGAAAGTGCCTCAGATGATAGTGAATGTGCACTTTTACTATCATATGAGGCACTTTCTATATCATCTGAGGCACATTCTCTATCATCTGAGGCACTTTCTCTATCATCTGAGGCACTTTCTCTATCATCTGAGGCACATTCACTATCATCTGAGGCACATTCACTATCATCTGAGGCACATACACTATCATCTGAGGCACATTCACTATCATCTGAGGCACATACACTATCATCTGAGGCACATTCACTATCATCTGAGGCACATACACTATCATCTGAGGCACATTCACTATCATCTGAGGCACATTCACTATCATCTGAGGCACTTTCACTGTCATCTGAGGCACTTTCTATATCATCTGAGGCACATTCACTATCATCTGAGGCACTTTCTATATCATCTGAGGCACATTCACTATCATCTGAGGCACTTTCACTATCATCTGAGGCACTTTCACTATCATCTGAGGCACTTTCTATATCATCTGAGGCACTTTCACTATCATCTGAAGCATTTGCACTATCATCTGAAGCATTTGCACTATCATCTGAGGCTTAGATGATGATAGTGCCTCAGAGGAGCTGTGTATATACTGTGTGTTGTCACCTTCCTAACAAGTCGCCTTTTGTTCTTTATATGTTTTTGAATGTGCCTAAAATACATTTCAAAACTGCACCTGTGACATTAAAGAAGATATCCGGGATTTATCTAAAAAATAAATTGTGTGTAAGCACGAGCAGGCATGAGGCTGACCCCGACCTGCCTGATGTGCTCGGCACCAGTCACCGCTGTCCTGAGCTGTCACTGGCCGCTCCTGTCAGTGATTTTGCAGCTTCCACTGACGTCACACTGATTGACAGTCAGTTCCCCCAGTCAGGTAGTAAGGAGCCGGCTGTCCATCAGCAGGCTGTCCCGTCACTTCCACAGACCAGTGCTGTTGCTGGCAGGAGCGGGCTGTGGCGGGGCTCAACAGTGGTGAACGGTGTCAGGCACAGCAAGCGGATAAAATTCCCGTTTAACCCCTAATCCCGCATAATCAGTGGTGACTAGTCATGGAAGATTTGTTACCCCGGACCTAGGCCATGTTCACACAGGGTGTGTTTCCTGTGGTTTTGGTGAATGTTTTGTTTGTTTTTTTACCTTGTTTTTTGCGCATATAAACTTGCATTTTTTCATTCCCAGCAAAGCCTGTGTGATTCCGGAGAGGTTGAGCGCGCATATTGCTGCTGCACAGGGTTTTGCTGCATTTTTAAAAGAATGAGCGTCAATAGTCTGTGGTTTAGCTGCAGAAAAAAAATCAGCAAAAATGCCCAGTATGAACATAGCCTTAAGTGTTCCCACTAATGTTATGTCCCAGTGTGTGTCAAGATTTACAATAGCCGCGTCACCACCAGCTCTGCCTTCCTTGATGAATACAGGGCAAATGTCTGCACCCCGGCTTCACCAGCGCAGGGTGAGCGTCTGCACCCCGGCTTCACCAGCGCAGGGCAAGCGTCTGCACCCCGGCTTCACCAGCGCAGGGCGAGCGTCTGCACCCCGGCTTCACCAGCGCAGAGCGAGCGTCTGCACCCCGGCTTCACCAGCGCAGGGCGAGCGTCTGCACCCCGGCTTCACCAGCGCAGGGCGAGCGTCTGCACCCCGGCTTCACCAGCGCAGGGCGAGCGTCTGCACCCCGGCTTCACCAGCGCAGGGTGAGCGTCTGCACCCTGGCTTCACCAGCGCAGGGCGAGGGTCTGCACCCGGCTTCACCAGTGCAGGGCAAGCGTCTACATCCCAGCTTCACCAGCCCAGCCCCAATAAGAGCATAGGCCTATATAGTGCACATACACAGCCCAGCCCCCACAGGCCCATATAGTGCACATAAACAGCCCAGCCCCCACAGGCCCATATAGTGCACATACACAGCCCAGCCCCACAGGCCCATATAGGACACATAATATACACAGCCCAGCCCCCACAGGCCCATATAGGACACATAATATACACAGCCCAGCCCCCACAGGCCCATATAGGACACATAATATACACAGCCCAGCCCCCACAGGCCCATATAGGACACATAATATACACAGCCCAGCCCCCACAGGCCCATATAGGACACATAATATACACAGCCCAGCCCCCACAGGCCCATATAGGACACATAATATACACAGCCCAGCCCCCACAGGCCCATATAGGACACATAATATACACAGCCCAGCCCCCACAGGCCCATATAGGACACATAATATACACAGCCCAGCCCCACAGGCCCATATAGGACACATAATATACACAGCCCAGCCCCCACAGGCCCATATAGGACACATAATATACACAGCCCAGCCCCCACAGGCCCATATAGGACACATAATATACACAGCCCAGCCCCCACAGGCCCATATAGGACACATAATATACACAGCCCAGCCCCCACAGGCCCATATAGGACACATAATATACACAGCCCAGCCCCCACAGGCCCATATAGGACACATAATATACACAGCCCAGCCCCCACAGGCCCATATAGGACACATAATATACACAGCCCAGCCCCACAGGCCCATATAGGACACATAATATACACAGCCCAGCCCCACAGGCCCATATAGGACACATAATATACACAGCCCAGCCCCCACAGGCCCATATAGGACACATAATATACACAGCCCAGCCCCCACAGGCCCATATAGGACACATAATATACACAGCCCAGCCCCACAGGCCCATATAGGACACATAATATACACAGCCCAGCCCCCACAGGCCCATATAGGACACATAATATACACAGCCCAGCCCCCACAGGCCCATATAGGACACATAATATACACAGCCCAGCCCCAGCCCATTCAGACTTACAGAGCAGATGAAAGTGAAAGTGCTTTTCCTGCTGTCTGTGTCCCGCACTGGTGGCAGCCCCGGGTCTGCAGCTGAGGTAGGAGGAGAGAGAGAGGAGAGAGAGAAGTTGCCGGCTGCTGAGCTGACTGCTGGATCCAGAGAACGTGCTGTGCTGTCGCTGTCTTGATGTCATCACACACAGCACTGCCGTATATTGCGTGGTCCGCGTCCGCCCCTCAGCCGCTGATTGGTGTGCGTGTGTGCCAGCGTGACAGTGCTTCAGTGTGCGACACTGCGGCTGGCGACGAGTGAGTCACTGACAGTGACTCACTCTCCTCCTGACTCTGAGACTGAGTCTCTCTCTCTCCTCTCCTCATCATGACGCATAATACCGGCGGGACCGGGGCAACTTGGCGGCCGGCCCCGCTCCCCGGACCCCGCTATACCGGCGGGAGGCGGCGGCCGCAAAATCAATTATAAACAAACAGGCAGACCAGCTGCGGCGGGAGGAGCGGGCGGCCCCCGCACCCCGCCACCGGCCGGCCCATAGGGAGAAGTCCCGGTCCTCCCGCCTGCCAGTCCGGGCCTGTCACCAACCATTCCCATTTTATGTAGGTGCATCAATATAAATGACCCACAATGTGGTTATAATCTTGCATATAGAGGCAGTATTATAGTAGTTATATTCTTGTACATAGGGGCAGTATTATAGTAGTTATATTCTTGTACATAGGGGCAGTATTATAGTAGTTATATTCTTGTACATAGGGAGCAGTATTATAGTAGTTATATTCTTGTACATAGGAGCAGTATTATAGTAGTTATATTCTTGTGAATAGGAGCAGTATTATAGTAGTTATATTCTTGTATATAGGGGCAGTATTATAGTAGTTATATTCTTGTGAATAGGAGCAGTATTATAGTAGTTATATTCTTGTATATAGGGGCAGTATTATAGTAGTTATATTCTTGTGAATAGGAGCAGTATTATAGTAGTTATATTCTTGTATATAGGGGCAGTATTATAGTAGTTATATTCTTGTACATAGGGGCAGTATTATAGTAGTTATATTCTTGTACATAGGGGGCATTATTATAGTAGTTCTATTCTTGTACATAGGAGCAGTGTTATAGTAGTTATATTCTTGTACATAGGAGCAGTATTATAGTAGTTATATTCTTGTACATAGGAGCAGTATTATAGTAGTTATATTCTTGTACATAGGGGGCAGTATTATAGTAATTATATTCTTGTACATAGGAGCAGTATTATAGTAGTTATATTCTTGTACATAGGAGCAGTATTATAGTAGTTATATTCTTGTACATAGGGGGCAGTATTATAGTAATTATATTCTTGTACATAGGAGCAGTATTATAGTAGTTATATTCTTGTACACAGGAGCAGTATTATAGTAGTTATATTCTTGTACATAGGAGCAGTATTATAGTAGTTATATTCTTGTACATAGGAGCAGTATTATAGTAGTTATATTCTTGTACATAGGAGCAGTATTATAGTAGTTTATATTCTTGTACATAGGAGCAGTATTATAGTAGTTATATTCTTGTACACAGGAGCAGTATTATAGTAGTTATATTCTTGTACACAGGAGCAGTATTATAGTAGTTATATTCTTGTACATAGGAGCAGTATTATAGTAGTTATATTCTTGTACATAGGAGCAGTATTATAGTAGTTATATTCTTGTACATAGGAGCAGTATTATAGTAGTTATATTCTTGTACATAGGAGCAGTATTATAGTAGTTATATTCTTGTACATAGGAGCAGTATTATAGTAGTTATATTCTTGTATATAGGAGCAGTATTATAGTAGTTATATTCTTGTACATAGGGGCAGTATTATAGTAGTTATGTTCTTGTATATAGGAGCAGTATTATAGTAGTTATATTCTTGTACATAGGAGCAGTATTATAGTAGTTATATTCTTGTACATAGGAGCAGTATTATAGTAGTTATATTCCTGTACATAGGAGCAGTATTATAGTAGTTATATTCTTGTACATAGGAGCAGTATTATAGTAGTTATATTCTTGTACATAGGGGCAGTATTATAGTAGTTATATTCTTGTACATAGGGGCAGTATTATAGTAGTTATATTCTTGTACATAGGAGCAGTATTATAGTAGTTATATTCTTGTATGAAGGAGCAGTATTATAGTAGTTATATTCTTGTACATAGGGGCAGTTTTATAGTAGTTATATTCTTGTACATAGGAGCAGTATTATAGTAGTTATATTCTCATATATAGGAGCAGTATTATAGTAGTTATATTCTTGTATATAGGAGCAGTATTGTAGAAGTTTTATTATTGTACATGGTAGTAGTATTATGATAATTACTGTACAGTATTATTCATAGGGGACAGTTTGATTGTTCTACTTTTTCTCGTCTTTTGTTATACAATAGTTGACAAATCACTGATTTGGCGACACATTAATTTGATTTACACTGTATTATAACAATATTGTGAATCGCTGTTAAACTCTTTGCTTATGGTGTGGTATTTATACATAATACCGGATTAATTTTACAGATGGAAAATGTACTGGATATTTATAAGCTTCATCCTGCCAAGCTCTTCTGGATATTTGGCGGACAGTCCTCGGTGCAGTAAATGCCAGTCTGAGGCTGTCACTCACATTCCCTGCTGTTTGTATGATTGTGTGGCCACTCATGGGTTAAATCTTTTTGTCTTCTAGTATTGGGGTGTGTATACGATGGTGCTTTGGAAAAAAAATACAGCAGATATATTATTAACTCACACCTGCCTTTAGATACTGATCAATGATGTAAATGTTGAGCCCCAGGCCCGGGGGGTACTCGGGTATCAGGCTCAGAGGGGATCACAGGGATGTCACGGGTGGCGGTGCCTGAGCCCGTGGCCTGGGTGATACTTCAAAGAGGGTTATGTACAAGGGATAAGAGTTGTTGTCATGTGATGCCACCTGTAGTACCTGGTGATGGGTCACCAGCCCCACCACAGTCCTCCGGAGGATAATGGTATTGCAGCAAGGATGGCAAAGTCCCCTACAGGTGGAGCTGGTCCTCCGGGGCAGCGTTGCTGTAAGCAAAAAGGTTGAATTTTGGTAGCACAAAGACACGGAGGCAAAGTCACTCTCCCGGTTACTTTACTGTAAACAGTCAGCAGCAGTGTACAATGTCCACAGTTCAGCAAGATGTTAAGCAAACAGGTAGCCCTGCGGATGGCTGCAAGTGGATGCCAAGTGGTATGGAGGTACCCGTGGTATGCCTTAGTTGACGAACCTGTGTCCTTTCTTCCCCACCTAGGATTAGTCCAGACTCATTTAGTCCTTGAAGGTACTTTAGGGGCTCCCCTTCCCTCGCAGTGAAGAAGCAGGTGGACCACTCTATGTGGCAGGGTGCTCCAGCCAGTTGACGACTTAGAGGTGGACTTAGAGGCGTTCCCATGGTGGACTGGGGAATTCCCTGGAGTATGGTGGCACTACACTTGGGTTCCCCTTTCTCTCTCGGGCCCAGACTCACGCGTCGGGCACCCTCTCTCAGGATCCCCTTTCATCTTTCCTCAGGATCAGCCTGGAGCTGTCCTGTTAGACCGTCCGCCTCGCTCCACACTCCTCCTCGACTTTCTTCCTTCAACTACTCTCACTACTCCCCCTAGAGGTGACTATATCCCTCCCAGGAGTAACCTTCCACCACTACTCTAGTGTGGGAGTGCAGGATGGGTCCCACCCACCAGCCCAGCATCCACTTGCAGATGGGGAAAATTACACTGCTTTTATGAGTGTAATACCCCGGTATGACGCCTGACCATCGGGGACGCAACGTAAAGGGAGTCATCAAAGAGTTGGATCGAGAAAGAGATTTTACCCAAAATTCACCAAATCGTGCACCACGGTGATAAATCCTGTGAATTTGCTGAGTGCATGGATGATGTTTAGGCAATGGACTGACCAGATAGGGAATGTGAGCGAATGTCTATACAATGTGTGATTACTGATGAAGACAAACGTGAAGAAGTATTTAGAAAACATGAAGAACATAAAGAAAGAAGATGAAGGAGGAAAAGACGGTGGTGAAGAAGATCGAGAAATAGAAGGTGGTGAAGTACGAGGAAGTATAGAAGGTTGTGAAGAAAGAGGAGAAATAGAAGGTCATGAAGAAGGAGTAAGAATAGAAGGTGGTTAAGAAGGTGAAAGGAAGAAGAATAGAAGGTTGTGAAGTAGGTGAAGAAGGAGAAGAAATAGAATGTGGTGAAGGAGAAGAAATAGAAGGTGGGGAAAAAAGGAGAATGAATAGAAGGTTGTGAAGAAGGAGGACTGTAGAAGGTGATGAAGAAGGTGAAGAAGGAGGAATAGAAAGTGGTGAAGAAGGAGAAGGAACAGAAGGTGGTGAAGAAGGTAAAGAAGGAGAATTAGATGGTGGTAAAGAAGATGAAGAAAAAGGAGGAATAGAAGGCGGTGAAGAAGAATAGAAGACGTGAAGAAGGTGAAGATGGAGGAGGAAAAGAAGGAGGTGAAGAAGAAGAAGGAATAGAAGGTGGTGAAGAAGAAGGAGGAATAGAAGATAGTGAAGATGGTGAAGAAGGACGAGGAATAGAAGGTGTAGAAGAAGGTGAAGGAAGAGGAACAGAAGGTGGTGAAGAAGGAGGAGGAATAGAAGGTGAAGAAGAAGGAGGAATAGAAGATAGTGAAGATGGTGAAGAAGGACGAGGAATAGAAGGTGTAGAAGAAGGTGAAGGAAGAGGAAACAGAAGGTGGTGAAGAAGGAGGAGGAATAGAAGGTGGTAAAGAAGGAGGAGAATAGAAGGTGGTGAAGAAGGTGAAAAAGGAGGAATGGAAGCTTATGATGAAGGTGAAGAAAAAGGAGGTATAGAAATTGGTAAAGAAGATAAAAAGAGGAATAGATAATAATAGAAATAGGTAAAAATAGAAGGGGAATATAAAGTGGTGAAGAAGGTGAAGGAGGAATAGAAGGTTGTGAAGAAGGTGAAGAAAATAATCAATAGAAGGTTGTGAAAAAAGGTGAAGAAGAATAGAAGGTGGTGAATAAGGAGGAGGAATAGAAGGTGGTGAAGTAGGTGAAGAAAGAGGAGGAATAGAAGGTGGTGAAGAAGGAGGAGGAATAGAAGGTGGTGAAAAAGGTGAAGGAGGAGGAATAGAAGGTGGTGAAGAAGGAAAAGGAATAGAAGGTGGTGAAGAAGGTGAAAGAAAAGGAGAAATAGGTGGTGAAGGAGCAGGAATAGAAGGTGGTGAAAAGGTGAAGAAGGAGGAGGAATAGAAGTTGGTGAAGAAAAAGGAGGAATAGGGGTGAAGAAGAAAGAGGAATAGAAGGTGATGAAGAAGGAGGAGGAATAAAAGGTGATGAAGAAGGTGAAGAAAAAGTAGGAATAGAATGCCGTAAGTAAAAAGGATCATATTGAAAAATAAGGAACATTTAACAAAGAAAGTTAGATAAAATGTGTAAGGCAATGTTGACATGCAATGTTTTTGTAACATTTTGCACCCTGTTCTGTTAACAGTAAAAGCACAACATTCCAAGCGCAGATTTTGCCTCATTGCTTTTTTTTCTTCTTTTTTTGTTGTGTTTTTATTGGGGGAAGGAGGGGGGCTGATTGTATTTGTGATTTACCTTCCATGTTTAATAAAGTTAGAAAAACATTTTCAAAAGCATAGCAAAACCTGTTTACTGCATTTTTTGCTTTTTTCATTGCTTTCTATGGGTAAAAAAAAGTTGCAAAAATGCTAAAAGTGGATATGGTGCAGAATTAAAAGTGAGCGCATGAGATTTCTAAAATCAAATGGCTTTTGCTGGTCCTATAGAAAAACAAACGCTGCATGTGAATAGTGATGGGCGAATCCTAAATTACTCGGAATCGCTTGACTCTAGCGAGTCCGAGCACAGGACTCGCTACTCGTTGCGAGTCTAGCGAGTCCAATGTTAATGAATGGGGAAGCGAGTAATAGCGAGTAGTGTGAGATTTACAAATCGCAGATGTGTCTCGGAAGCTTCAGCCTGAAGCAATCCTAGTTTTGTCATTTATTTGCATTGCTCGTTTACTTTGTAAGTAATCGCTGACTCGCACAGATAAGATCCTGTCTCCTCTGTACAGGCTGCCAGCTCCAGGGTCCTAGAGCCCGCCTGCTGCCTGATGTAGCAGTGCTGAGATTGTTCTCAGTCTGCTCATTCCCTGTGTACAGACATGAATGTCTGTGCACAGAGATGATGTAGCAGAGCTGAGATTGTTCTCAGTCTGCTCATTCCCTGTGTACAGACATGAATGTCTGTGCACAGAGATGATGTAGCAGAGCTGAGATTGTTCTCAGTCTGCTTATTCCCTGTGCATAGACATCTATATCTATGCACAGGGATGAGCAGAGAGGACATCGCGTTTTGGACTGCGTCGGACGGAAGAGGATTTTTTTAATTAAAGATGGAGTCCCTAATGGCTTTTTTTTTTATTTCTAATAAAAAATTTTCCTTGTGTTGTGTTTTTTTTAAAACAATTTAATAGAAATTCATGGCGGTCATGTCTAATATTGGCGTGACCGCCATAAATTTCGGGCTTAGGGTCAGCTGATAATACAAAGCTGGCCCTAACCTCTATTACCCAGCGTGCCACCGCTACCAGGGCCGCTGGAAGAGCGGGGTTCAGCGCCAGAGGATGGCGCTTCAATGAACGCGCCATCTTCTGGGGCGGCTGCGGGCTGCAATTTGCAGCGGGGGGTGCCCAGAAAGCTTGGGCATCCCTGCGCTGCGGATTCCAGCCCCCAGCTGCTTAGCTGTACCTGGCTAGACATAGAAATTGCGCGGAGCCCCACGCATTTTTTTTTAATTATTTCATGAAATTCTGAGATTCTGACTCTGAGACTCTGACTCTGAAATTCATGAAATAATTAAAAAAAAATGCGTGGGGCTCCGCGCAATTTCTATGTCTAGCCAGGTACAGCTAAGCAGCTGGGGGCTAGAATCCGCAGCGCAGGGATGCCCAAGCTTTCTGGGCACCCCCCGCTGCAAATTGCAGTCCGCAGCCGCCCCAGAAGATGGCGCGTTCATTGAAGCGCCATCCTCTGGCGCTGAACCCCGCTCTTCCAGCGGCCCTGGTAGCGGTGGCACGCTGGGTAATAAAGAGGTTAGGGCCAGCTTTGTATTATCAGCTGGCCCTAAGCCCGAAATTTATGGCGGTCACGCCAATATTAGACATGACCGCCATGAATTTCTATTAAATTGTTTTAAAAAAAACACAACACAAGGAAAATTTTTTATTAGAAATAAAAAAAAAAGCCATTAGGGACTCCATCTTTAATTAAAAAAATCCTCTTCCGTCCGACGCAGTCCAAAACGCGATGTCCTCTCTGCTACATCCCCTGTGCATAAATATAGATGTCTATGCACAGGGAATAAGCAGACTGAGAACAATCTCAGCTCTGCTACATCATCTCTGTGCACAGACATTCATGTCTGTACACAGGGAATGAGCAGACTGAGAACAATCTCAGCACTACTACATCATCTCTGTGCACAGACATTCATGTCTGTACACAGGGAATGAGCAGACTGAGAACAATCTCAGCACTGCTACATAATGTCTGTGAGCAGGCGGGCTCTAGGACCCTGGAGCTGCACAGAGAAGACAGCTGGACTCGGCTCGCAAAGAAACAGCAGTTATCTGCGAGTTTCCCTGCTATCACTGGCACAGTAGCCAGTGATTACTCGCACGAGTCTAATGCAAACAATGGCAATCCTAGTTTTGTCAGCATTTCTGACAAAACTAGGATTGATATTGATTTGCATTGGACTCGTGAAAGTAATCACTGGAAAACTCGCAGAATACCGAGTCCTGCGAGTCCCTTACTACTCGCCGAGTAACGAGTCCTAGCGAGTAGATTCGCCCATCCCTACATGTGAACATAACCTAAGAGTGTGAAGAAGATGATGAAATAGTGAAACAGACAAAGAAGAGCATGAAAAAGAAGTAAATGAAGAAGAGGAAAACAAAAAGTAAATAAAAAAAAATGAAGAATGAGAAATGCGATTTTTTTGTTTATGTTCATTTTTTCCTTCCCTTCTTCAAAGAGCCATAACATTTTTATTTTTTCCATTAATATAGACATATGAGGCTTGTTTGTTGCAGAACGAGTTGTACTTTTGAATTAAATCATTTATTTTACCATACAGTGTACTGGAAAACAGAGGAAAAATTCCAAGTGTGGTGAGATTACAAGAAGAGTAAAATTCCACAAAGGTTCTGGTGTTTTTTATTCCCTATGTTCACTATATGGTAACACTGATGTGACGGTGTGATGCCTCGGGTTGGTACGAGTTCGTAGATACCAAACATGTATACTATTACTGTTATCTAAGTGGTGAAAAAAGATTCAGAAATTGTTTGCTTTTGATGCCATGTTCCGCGCCCTGTAGTGTCATTTTTCAGGATCTGGGGTTGTGTGATGTCTTAATTTTTGAGTCTTGAGCTGATGTTTCTAATGAGACTATTTTTGGGTAGATGTGATGTTTTGATCGCCTGTTATTGCATTTTATTGCAATGTTGCGGCGACCAAAAAAACGTAATTTGGTCTTTTTTACTTTTCTCCATTATGAAGTTTACCAATGAAATTAATTGATTTTATATTATGATAGATCAAATGTTTATTAACATGGTGATATGTGTATTTTTTTATTTTTAAATTGTTTTATTCTCAATGGGGCAAAAGGGGGTGATTTAAACTTTTAGGTTTTTTTATTTCTGAAATCTTTTTTTTTCACTGATTCTTTATTTTACTTTACCCCTTAGGGCACCTCAACATTGCACAGTCCAATGGCTTGTTGTAGTGCAGAAATAATTACCTCCTGTGAACACTGGCGCTCAGCAGGCATCCACAGGAAATGAGTCATGACAGCAGGGGACGGACATACCATTGGTGCATCCTGTGAAGCCACACAGGGGCCCAAGAGGTGAAGGGGCCCATTTCTACTTCCAAATCAGGTGGAGTTATGCATTTTGATGAGCTCTTGGGCTGCAAAGACCCATATATGACTCTTGCACAGGAGTCCATTAGTGTCTGGGTCCACCAGTGCATGACAGCGACAGGGGAAATGCTTCAACACATTGACACCCCATGATTATGGCACAGGTTTGCTAATGGAGGCGGGGAATAGCACAATCCCAGCCGCTGTGTCTTCTCAGGGTTTGACAGCACTATCTCAGGGTTTAACCGGTGAAGATGGTTCACCTGTTAGCTGCACGTGTCGGCTGATCAGATCATCTGTTAGCTGCACATGTTGGCTGATCAGATCATCTGTTAGCTGCACATGTCAGTTGATCAGATCATCTATTAGCTGCACATGTCAGTTGATCAGATCATCTGTTAGCTGCACATGTCAGTTGATCAGATCATCTATTAGCTGCACATGTCAGTTGATCAGATCATCTGTTAGCTGCACATGTCAGTTGATCAGATCATCTGTTAGCTGCACATGTCGGCTGATCATATCATCTGTTAGCTGCATGTGTCGGCTGATCAGATCATCTATTAGCTGCACATGTTGGCTGATCAGATCATCTGTTAGCTGCACATGTTGGCTGATCAGATCAACTGTTAGCTGCAGGTGTCGGCTGATCAGATCATCTGTTAGCTGCACATGTCGGCTGATCAGATCATCTGTTAGCTGCACATGTCGGCTGATCAGATCATCTGTTAGCTGCACATGTCGGCTGATCAGATCATCTGTTAGCTGCACATGTCGGCTGATCAGATCATCTGTTAGCTGCACATGTCGGCTGATCAGATTATCTGTTAGCTGCACGTGCCGGCTGATCAGATCATCTGTTAGCTGCACATGTCGGCTGATTAGATCAGCTGACATGTGCAGGAAAGGATGCAAGCCTACAGCGTGAGCTCAAATCAAAGAGAGGGAGGTGACCAAGGGCAGAGTTATACATCCTTGGTTGTGAAGGGGTTAAGAAGATGAGCAAGTAGAGGAAGGGGAAGAAATAGATAAAGACGAGGAAAATGGTGATGATGAAGGCATAAAAGAACACACGATCTTCCTATACAGGATATTAATGGAGGATTCTGTACTAATGAGATATAAATGGTGGGGGCCGACCTCAGATAGACCCAGCGTCCACCGCCGCACAAGATGAAATCCTGTATTTGTCTATGTTTATCCGGCTAAATAATCAGCATAAATGTTAACATTTATCGATTCTGCACACGTCAATGGCCGCCCGAGACGAGGAGCCTGCACACAAGAACACTTGGCACGAAGAAAAAGATATATTGATTGAAATAAAGAGAGGTGTGAATTTCAGCGTCCGCGTTCAATACATATTATATAGCTTCTTAGTCGGAAACAAAACCTCTGCGGGCCCTCACATCCAGGCAGGCACTTCTCCAAATGTCAAATCGTGATCTTGGCTTGATGAACACTTGTCTCTCTCATTTCTTTCATTTAGCCAAAGACTTAGGGGAATCCTGGAAGCAAAATGAAAAAAAAAAACGGGGGAAAAAAATTCTCCTTGCTTTCTTGGATCCGCCAATCGGTATGAAGATGAAGGACGTGGGGAATCTGATGTGAAGGAATAACATAATTGGGAACTTCATATTTGTAACTTTGTTACCGGTCCCTTCATTAGATGGGTTGTCATCAGATCTCTTGGTGATTTTAGTAGCAGAAGATGCGGCCGGTTCATCACTGACTCAGAAGTTAAGCAGTGGTGGCACCAGTTTGCTTTTGTCAACGATGGTCGCTTTTGTCTCCTAACCTTGTTGTCTGTTGCCCAAATAGTGTTTTTTTATTGGGAAATGTTATGTAGGTACCCCTACACAGGTAAAGGGGGTATAAATCTAATCACACTGCAACCACACTAACACCCTACTTTTTCCTGTACAGACTAGTGTCTGGCACACAACACAACACACAAGGGTATACAGGGGCACAATAATAACAGTGGGCACTGTCGAAGGGAGTAGGGTACTACTACTGCACTTAACTGCAGCTGTGTCATGATCTCCCATCGTCCCTATACAGGTTCTTTCATCCTGTCGCTGAGCAGGATACCCAGTCCCTTGCTGGCCCTGCTCTTATCCCTCACTAGGCAGCTGATCTGGCAAGAGCACTAGTCCCACTGCAGCAGTAATCAATACTTAGGAAAGAATGCATACAGTGGAAAACGCCAAAGGAACAACAGTAACTTCATGGCAGCAGACACACTCCTAGCCAGCAGGTGGCTAGGCACCGGTTAGTCCACCAACAGTTCCTTCCTCTGAGGTGGCTTGCACAAAGTGAGATTCTATCAACAGCAATAGCTGATGAGTCATGTGACTATTTGAAGAAGATGTGGGTGGTCACAGAGTAGCTGCACCTGACCAGGACTACTAAGATGTTGCTAGCAGCAAAATTGACATTAACCCTTAGTGGACCAAAAGAAAGGAAAATACATTTAATTTGAAGAGTTTCATAAAAAAAATGAAACTCAGGTTTAAAACCTGTCAAAAGTCAAAGCATGAGAGACCATTGTGGCAGTATGTCCACAGAAGGCAAAGAAATGAGACCAGTTGACCAAAGACAGTTCTCTCTTGCCTCCAATATGGCTGACTGTAAGGGCCCCTTACACAGGAAGGAATTTCCCTATTTACACGCCGCCATTTCATAGCAATTTCATGGCAACAGGCATAAATATCCCCAATGCCAGGCAGTTGCTACCTTGCAGTGGTGGCGTGTAAAGGGGCCCTAACAATTATAATGGATAACTCAGGAGTCTTTTTGCGTGGAGTAAAGACACAACAGAGCACAGCTTATAGGTGAAAATGTCTATATTATAACAAATGGTAATAAACAACAAGATGAAGAGGAAAACTCAAAGTCCATAAACACAGTGTAGATATTGAATGAACCTTAACAAAAAGTCTGTTGAAAATGCAACCAGCGGTGTAGTCTATTTTAGTCCAATTTACACTTGGAGATGCTGTTAATGGAAAGTCTATGGCAAGTCCAAACTAGAAGAAGTTGATTAAACTGTCCAGGAAGGCCTCGGAGAGGAAGTCTCTTAGAAAGTCAAGAACCAGATGCAGAGCAAATTACTAAATCTAGAAGAGTCTCATGCTCTGCATCTATTTGAACGTAGGAAGTGACAGAGCACATAATAAGCAACCCGCTTATGTGTCAGTAAAGGCAGGTGAAGCAAAAACTGCAGCAGAGGGAGTAGCACAAGAAGCCAGAGCAGAAGGAATGCTGGTAACAGGTATAGGTAGGAGAACCTCTGAAGAGCAGCAACAGGAAATTCACACAGGATTTGCAGGAGTAGGCAGAGAACTTGAGAAGCCACTAGGAGCAGGAAATCAGGCAGAATACTCTAGAAATGACTAGAGGCTGGGGTGGGGTTTATAAAGACAGGCAGTCAAAAGACACATGAAGTAAAGGACACCCTCTTGGAAGAGGGCAAGAATGCCCAAAAGGTAATCAAAATATTCAGAGTCCTGACACCAACTTTGGTTGAAATTTCCTGTACTCTACTGAAGAGCAGCTCTGAAACACAAACTTCTGCTCTAAAAGAGGAACATACAAGAGCGATCTTATATCCAGCAACATGAATAACAAGATATTTATCTTTTCCCACATCCCAAGCACAAAATTCTCAACTATTAATGTTAATGTTGGGTTCAAGAAGCTTTTGAGAAGTCCCTACATTTGAATAATACGTGATTGACTTAAAGGGGTTGTCTCAATGTTATTTCTTCAGGAGCAAAATGTTCCCTGCCCCCTGATATCCTCCTGGGCTTATCATTCCTCAAGATTGACATTTCAGACCAGCGAGCTCCATACCTAGGTGACTGACCACCTCTGATAGACTTCATGGTGGCTGGTAACCTTGGAAATGAGCTGTACACTATCAATTTTTTGAGAATTTTTGACAATAAGGAAGTTGTAAATTTGTTTTAGCAAGCATTTTGCAACTTTAACCACGTAAGACATTGAGTTTAACATTTAGATAAAAAATTTGGGACCACCGACTACTGAGAAGGGTTCATTGTGTCTTGGGGTGAAGGAGCGGTAGTGCATCTGTGTGACCACTAGGGATGGGCGAATCTACTCGCTAGGACTCGTTACTCGGCGAGTAGTAAGGGACTCGCAGGACTCGGTACTCTGCGAGTTTCCCAGTGATTACTCGCACGAGTCCAAAGCAAATCAATATCAATCCTAGTTTTGTCAGAAACGCTGACAACACTAGGATTGCCATTGTTTGCATTAGACTCGTGCGAGTAATCACTGGCTACTGTGCCAGTGATAGCAGGGAGACTCGCAGATAACTGCTGTTTCTTTGCGAGCAGAGTCCAGCTGTCTTCTCTGTGCAGCTCCAGGGTCCTAGAGCCCGCCTGCTCACAGACATGATGTAGCAGTGCTGAGATTGTTCTCAGTCTGCTCATTCCCTGTGTACAGACATGAATGTCTGTGCACAGAGATGATGTAGCAGTGCTGAGATTGTTCTCAGTCTGCTCATTCCCTGTGTACAGACATGAATGTCTGTGCACAGAGATGATGTAGCAGTGCTGAGATTGTTCTCAGTCTGCTCATTCCCTGTGTACAGACATGAATGTCTGTGCACAGAGATGATGTAGCAGTGCTGAGATTGTTCTCAGTCTGCTCATTCCCTGTTTACAGACATGAATGTCTGTGCACAGAGATGATGTAGCAGAGCTGAGATTGTTCTCAGTCTGCTCATTCCCTGTGTACAGACATGAATGTCTGTGCACAGAGATGATGTAGCAGAGCTGAGATTGTTCTCAGTCTGCTCATTCCCTGTGCATAGACATCTATATTTATGCACAGGGGATGTAGCAGAGAGGACATCGCGTTTTGGACTGCGTCGGACGGAAGAGGATTTTTTTAATTAAAGATGGAGTCCCTAATGGCTTTTTTTTTTTATTTCTAATAAAAAATTTTCCTTGTGTTGTGTTTTTTTTAAAACAATTTAATAGAAATTCATGGCGGTCATGTCTAATATTGGCGTGACCGCCATAAATTTCGGGCTTAGGGCCAGCTGATAATACAAAGCTGGCCCTAACCTCTTTATTACCCAGCGTGCCACCGCTACCAGGGCCGCTGGAAGAGCGGGGTTCAGCGCCAGAGGATGGCGCTTCAATGAACGCGCCATCTTCTGGGGCGGCTGCGGGCTGCAATTTGCAGCGGGGGGTGCCCAGAAAGCTTGGGCATCCCTGCGCTGCGGATTCCAGCCCCCAGCTGCTTAGCTGTACCTGGCTAGACATAGAAATTGCGCGGAGCCCCACGCATTTTTTTTTTATTATTTCATGAATTTCAGAGTCAGAGTCTCAGAGTCAGAATCTCAGAATTTCATGAAATAATTTAAAAAAAATGCGTGGGGCTCCGCGCAATTTCTATGTCTAGCCAGGTACAGCTAAGCAGCTGGGGGCTGGAATCCGCAGCGCAGGGATGCCCAAGCTTTCTGGGCACCCCCCGCTGCAAATTGCAGCCCGCAGCCGCCCCAGAAGATGGCGCGTTCATTGAAGCGCCATCCTCTGGCGCTGAACCCCGCTCTTCCAGCGGCCCTGGTAGCGATGGCACGCTGGGTAATAAAGAGGTTAGGGCCAGCTTTGTATTATCAGCTGGCCCTAAGCCCGAAATTTATGGCGGTCACGCCAATATTAGACATGACCGCCATGAATTTCTATTAAATTGTTTTAAAAAAAACACAACACAAGGAAAATTTTTTATTAGAAATAAAAAAAAAAGCCATTAGGGACTCCATCTTTAATTAAAAAAATCCTTTTCCGTCCGACGCAGTCCAAAACGCGATGTCCTCTCTGCTCATCCCTGTGCATAGATATAGATGTATATGCACAAGGAATGAGCAGACTGAGAACAATCTCAGCTCTGCTACATCATCTCTGTGCACAGACATTCATGTCTGTACACAGGGAATGAGCAGACTGAGAACAATCTCAGCACTGCTACATCAGGCAGCAGGCAGGCTCTAGGACCCTGGAGCTGCACAGAGAGACAGGACTCTTCTCTTATCTGTGCGAGTTTCCCAGCGATTACAGTTGCAAAGTAAACGAGTCCAATGCAAATCAATGGCAAAACTAGGATTGCTTCAGGCTGAAGCTTCCGAGACACATCTGCGATTTGTAAATCTCACACTACTCGCTATTACTCGCTTCCCCATTCATTAACATTGGACTCGCTAGACTCGCAACGAGTAGCGAGTCCTGTGCTCGGACTCGCTAGAGTCAAGCGATTCCGAGTAATTTAGGATTCGCCCATCACTAGTGACCACCACTGCCATGGACCGTAATCAAGCACTGCTACTACATCTGCAACCCTTGCTTTACCAGACCCACCCCAACTTCTGCTTCACCGGTCCCACCCCAACTCCTATCCACCAAATGTATCCCAACACCTGCTCTACCCTGACCCCTGTTGCTCCGGATTCACTCTGACCCCTGCTTCTCCAAATCCACCCTGACCCCTGCACACCTGGATCCACCCCAACCTCTGCTCTACTGGACCCCCTAAATTCTTCTCCACTGGACCTACCTCAACCCCTGCTCCACTGGATCCACCCAGACCCCTACACCCCCAGATCCACCCCAACTCCTGCTCTACTGGATCCACCCTGACCCCTGCTGCTCTAGATCCACCCTGACCCCTGCTCCACCAGATCCACCCAAACCCCTGCACCACAGTATCCACCTCACCCCAAGGGTGATCCCAGCAATCTGATCCCCAGGGAACATTTATCACACACCCTATGATTAGTGCCAGACAATAAAGAATAAGATCATCTTTTTTGGCAGTTTTAAGAATTTTATGCCTCATTTTCAGCTCTATACTTCCAAGATAGTCCTGCTATATTAGCACTACTATATGATGCCCAATATAATCCTACATCCATATTACGATACAATAGTACAATACTGCCATAAAGCGCTAAATTCTAAAGGCATGTCAGTCTCCACACTGCCTTTGACCTTTACTAGGTAGTTGGAGGATTGTCAGTCTGAGCTGGCTCTGTGCTGCAGATCACCTGCATTCAGACTCACTAGTTTGCTGCCCTATTCTGTGTCAATTGTACATGTGCCTTTGGATGTGTAGGATTGATCTCTCTGTGCTCTGAGCCAGACCCTGCTTGATTAGTTACCTTACCTGGACTTGACTCTCTGCTTGAGACCTGATTCATCTTTCTGCTTTCTCCTCTGTATTCTGTTTTGTCCCTTTGGTTTCCTGACTTCGGCTTGAATTGGACTTTGCTTCTGGATATCCCTAGTTATTACTGCACCATTTCGTGGACCTGACCCTGGATTGTTTTGATCTCTCTTTTTCTACCAGTAAATAGTATTATTATATTTACTTTCTGTTATTACAGTCTGTTTTCTGCACATCAGAGATTAGTTATTACTGTAGTGACTCGCGTCACAATGTGATTTTATTTGCTCCCTTGGTTTGACCCTCAGAGGCCACCTTATCAAAAGTGCCTGATTCCTGCAGAATAGATAGTATAACCGCCAGATCTACATTTTCACCGCCCTCTTCTGTCGCGTGACTTCTATATCTGTCAGGATGCAGTAACTTTTATACTTGTTTGCAGCGACCATAAAGCGTCATCAGCCCTTACTCCGCGCTCCGCAGCCGTTCCCTTTGTCTTCCCTTTAATGATCACACTTTAAATCTTTTTTTTCTTTCTTATTTCACAAACTAATTGGTATTAAAATAAAAAAACGAACCGGCTTCGTAGACGGGGTTTTATGACGCCTGACACAAAACTTTCACTCTTCAAGACATTTTGGCAACAGGGCGATAAAAAGAAATTGAATCTTTAAATATCACAATAAAGTATATTTACGAATGGTTAAAAATGGTAGCGCGAAGCGTCTCATAAAACACGCCACATAGCGCCATTCCCCCCGGTCTGTGATATTAATAGATCTACCAGTAAAAGTTTTTATTCCTCTGCAGATCATTGAAAATCCCTGCAGATGTAGCAGAGTCGACTGTGTGCTCAGACTGTACACAGTGACTGCGTCCCAAAATGAGGATCCACGAGCCATCAGCTAATTCCTAAAAATGTGATATGACATTGTGCCCCTCTGGATGGGTGATTAAGGACTGCACTGATTGCTCTTTGTGTCTGATAGATACAGGTCCCACCTCTGGGACTCCATCCCATGTCCATAATGGACGTCTCTCGGGCATCAACCCAACTAGCCAATCGTAGTGGAGACTGATTGTAGAGATTGTCCTCCTTTTCTAGACCAGGATCCAGCCCAACCCTTGCTCCACCGGACCCAGCAAAACCCCTGCTCCACCGGACCCACCACAACCACTGCTCCATTGGATGGTTTGGACCCATCCCAATCCCGACTCCACCAGACCCATCTCACCAGATCAACCACAACCCCTGCACCACCAGACGCACTCCAACCCTTGCTCCACCATACCCACCTCATCTCTTGTTCCAGCCGACCCACTTCAACCCCTGCTCTACCAGACCCACCTCAACCCCTTCTCCATTGGACCCATGCCAACCCCTGCTCCCCAGACCTACCTCAACCCCAGCTCCATTGAATCCACCCCAATCCCTGCTATCCACTGTATCCACCAGAACCACTATTCCATTGGACCCATCTCAATCCCTGCTTCACCAGACCCACCCCAACCACTGGTTTACTGGACCCATCACAAACCCTGTTCCATTGGACCCATCTCAGCCCATGCTCCATCAGACCCATCCCAACCCTTGCTGCACTGGACCCATCCCAACCCCTGCTCCGCCGGACCCATCACAACCCCTGCTCCACTGGACCCACCCCAACTTTTGCTCCATCGGACCCACCCCAACCTCTGCTCCACTGGACTCACCTCAACCTTTGCTCCACAGGACCCATCACAACCCCTGCTCCACTGAACCCACCCCAACTTTTGCTCCACCGGACCCACCCCAACCTCTGCTCCACTGGACTCACCCCCAACCTTTGCTCCACTGGACCTACCCCAACCCCTGGTCCACCAGCCCCCCCCAACCCCTGCTGCACCGGAGCCACCCCAACCCATGCTCCACTGGATCCACCCCAACCCATGCTCCACCGGATCCACCCCAACCCATGCTCCACCGGACCCACCCCAACTTATGCTTAGTAGAACACACCCCAACCTCTGCTCCACCAGACCCACCCCAACACCCGATCCATTCACCCCCATGGGATGTGTATCTTGTCTATGACCCCTTTTTTCCTATCCTGTATTTATAAGTGCATATACCCCTTAATAAAATCAATGTGCCTCTCATAGGAACCAACAGACAGCAGCTATCCAATTAAAATACCATAATACATTGGGTTTACCTGCATCAGAAAATACATTGCAGTAAGATTGGCTCTGCTACATGCATAAATCTGGATTTCTGCACTACATTCTCCATAGGGTGTCACAACTGCAGCAAAATTGTCCATAGTAATGTATTAGATCACTGCCCAGGCCGGGAGAATATATGGTGTGACGGTGGTGCAAACTCATGACTCGGGATCCCCCATCATATCCTAAATGAGCAAGGACGTCTCTTAGTTTCATCTACAGAGAAGTGAGTGGTCATAAGTGCTCAGCGGGAGCCCCGAACACCCCGGATATTGCTGCTGTAAATGTCAGCCATGAATCAGCCGTCCGCCAGGCTGAGCAGAATCCGATGGGGAATAACATTAACCACATACATTAAAGTGCATTTCTTCATTGTATATCGATTCCAGCAAGAAATCATCTTTTTCCTTCCTTCCTTCCTCCCATCCTCTTCCCTCATCCAATATCAATAGTTACACATCTGCAGCCATTTATTATCTGGAGAGGCAGATGCATCTTCTGCCACTTACATCTTCTGCCACTTACATCTGCCACTTACATCTTCTGCCACGCCCAGTGTCATACAATGTAACAGGATCTGAGCTTTTTGGTAGAATGTTGCTACTTACGATGTGTTTATTTAGCAAAATGCATCTAATATAAGCTTCCTGTGTGCATTGTCAGCAAGCTGCCAATCATTGCTGGGGGCGGAGTTACACAGAGCAGGAGGAGGACCAGAAGGCACGAGACACCTAGTCCTGTAGTGATAATCTCCTGCTGATAAATTACTGATTTTATTGAAACAATAACACACTGCCTATGATGTGATACATTCTTGGAATGAAGCACCTACAATATGCTTTTCTCAAATTACATTGCAAAAATGTGCTGACTGATTCCCTATAATGCAGTTAGTGGTTACCTCACTGACTCATTTTCCATTAAGATTACACAGGAGGCAAGTAGAAGGGAATGGGTGTTCAGATAGATTGGGATCTGTCGGCATGAAGGCACAAAGTGTGCTGTGGTAGATCAACTCACTATGCCATTCTTGGGAGGAACAGGAACGTTTTTCGCTTACATTTTTATAATCCAACCCAACAAAGTAAAACAAAAACAGATTTTCTGGCACAAAGAAAATAAAATGGAATAAAGACAGTCCATACATCTACGGGTTCTTCCCAAGAAGCATCAGGGTTCAGCTCTGTTCTGTGTTTGGAGGTAGCAGACCTCCAGAGTGGTTCTCTGAGCACACAGGTCTCACTTGTACCTGCTGGATCACACCCTAAGGAGGAGATATAGTAAGCAGCCGTCCCACCCATCTCTTTAGCTGATCACAAAATCCAAACTCAGATTAAAATCCTTAACCCTCTCTGTACCTAACATACTGGATCATATATCCAGGTTTACATCACTCAGGGAATCATACCTCCCTCTTGTATTTTACCAGTGGCCACCTAACACTGCATACATTATATATATGTTTCAAGAGAATATGTTTCTTACAAGGATGCAAAAAAAGGAAATATTTTGTATTAACCCCTTCACAACCAAGGACATATGGGTACATCCTTGGCCATGTTCCTTCTTTTTGATACAAGCTCCCGCGCTGAGCTCACATCATTCCCTGCACATGTAAGTTGATCAGCTGACATGTGCAGCTAACAGGCCTGAGCAGATCAGGGATCCACCCAACACTTAACCCCGGAGATCGCGCTGTCAATCACTGACAGTGCGTACCAAAGCACCGCAACATGGATGGTGCCATTCCTTGCCAGGATTGGCAGCCTCATGATGCAATCACAGGGCCTCATTGCATTGGCCTGATAGCGCGGGATCAACTGATGACCCCAAATTACGTCATCAATCACTTCCTGCCGGTGATGCCCGGTTGACATTACTGGCAGACAGTGATCATTTGTGCTGTGCAGAGGGATGCTGAAACATCTCTTTGCATAACCCAAGCAATTGCACTGTGTAGTTTTGAGCCCCCTTAAGAGGCAGTGAAAAATTATAAGAAAAGTGGTAAAACAAAGTTTTTAAAAATATACAAAAAATGAAAACAAA
Organism: Allobates femoralis; assembly: GCA_033576535.1. Lineage (NCBI taxonomy): Eukaryota > Metazoa > Chordata > Amphibia > Anura > Aromobatidae > Allobates > Allobates femoralis. Next base: position 116,322,415 of record JARQOC010000010.1, read on the forward strand.
ATTAAAAGTTAAAATCACCCCCCTTTTGCCCCATTAAAAACAAAACTATTAAAAAATATATACATATTTGGGTTTAGAATTTCCCGATCTATCAAAATAAATCAATTAATCCAATCTGTAAACTGTGAAACGGAGAAAAAAGTCCAAACGCCAAAATTTAGTTTTTTTGGCCGCTGCTATACTGCAATAAAATGCAATAACGGGCGATGAAAACATCACATCTACCCCAAAATGGTATCATTAGAAACATCAGCTGAAGCCGCAAAAAATAAGCCATCACACAGCCACAGAGCCCCAAAAATGAGAACACCACGGGGCAGAACATGGCGCAAAAGTGCAATTCTTTTTCTATAAAAACTTTTCAATTTTTTCTTGTCACCACTTAGATAACAGTACTAGTAACATGTTTGGTATCTACAAACTCGTACCGACCCGAGGCATCATACCGTCACGTCAGTTTTACCATATAGTGAACATGGTGAACAAAGCCCAAAAAACAAACGTGTAGTTGCATTTTTATTGCAATTCCACCTCACTTGGATTTTTTTCCCCATTTTCCAGTACACTGTATGGTAAAATAAATGATTTAGTCTTAAAGCACAACTCATCCAACAAAAAACAATATGTCTATATCGATGAAAAAATAAAAAAGTTATGGCTCTTGGAAGAAGAGGAGGAAAAACGATAAATCGCCAAAAATCGTGAAGGGGTTAAGGCATAATGTAATGACCAGGAGATAGCTGAATTTGCAGTAAATTGTTCTTCTGCTGTACTGGCCATTGCTTTGATGTCCCTCATGTGCTTTGTACAATCTCATTGTCTGGTGCCCCCTGTTGATTGTCCACTTGAGTGAAAAAGCTGAATTTTTAGGGAAATTTGACAGCACCACCACAGGCCAGATGATGAATTACATGGCTCCCAGTTGACCATAATGGACATGCCCCAGACAAGAGATGCTCGTTGTTCCTCCACCCTGGAGCTCAGGCATGGATTCTCTTCATCAGATAGCTCCTTTTACTTTGGAAGATGGCCGTGAAGAGAGGCGGTGCACCGGCCGTGGACTTTATGTCTCCAGTAGGATGTCTATTTTAATTAAGAACAGGCTCTCGGCCAAGAACGGTCCTAGAAGAGTCTTAAGGGGACAACAAAGAAAGTTGATCATTCTCGTATACGCTGATCTACATTTTCTTCTTCTCTCAGGGAGATTCATTTGCACAGACCCCTCCTGGGCTTCGCCGTTGATTATGGTCATTTGTATTCTTGTCACTTTGGAGACGCAGGAACCAGATTCAATTAGACGGCTCGTGTTTACACAAAATAAAGCTATCGTGGCCGGTATTTTACCTATGGATCAAGTTTGGGGAATCTATTTCTTTGGTGTTGGGTTCTACTGCTCGTCTTCACTGGAAAAACCCTTTTAAGAATGGCTTCACACTTGCATTTTTTTGGCCAGTGCCCTAATCCGGCAGAAACCCGATGCTACCTGATCAGGTCTGCCGTTTTTTGTCATCCGTGTGTATCCAGTTTAAATTGGATGCATCCACATCCATTTTTCGCCCGTTTCACTGTCAAAGAGGCTGCACTGTCAAAGAGGCCCCTTTCACTGTCAAAGAGTGACATACACGTCAGGGCCGTGGGGTACTGGAAACTGTCCAAAATAGTTATTTGGGGGGTCACGGGCAGTGACCCGACTTCGTGACCCTGGCCGTGTCTTAAATGGGGGGTATTTATTTGGAATGGAGTCATGACGCCACCCGTGGTATTCGGAAAGGGATGGCCGACACTGCAGTTAAGGACCACTGGAGCAGTTGGTCCCGCGGCAAAGATGGAACTGCTCCCCACGGGTGCAGCGGGCCCCAGGGTGACTGGTACAGTTTATGAAAGGGGTAATGAACATTGAGGTGAAGGACTGAGGGTGCAGAAAATGACCGGAGGACACGGGGGTGATGGTTTCCTTTACTTATACTTGTTAGTTGAAGATGCAAACCAGAACACCGGTAATAGGTAGTAATGGAGATCCGGGCAGCCGGGAGGCAATTGGGGATTCACCAAACCAGGTGGGTTCGGAGGCCTTCCTTCTACCCTGTCCCCTTTGTTCCCTGCTCCTTAAAGCTATGCTGCGGCCCTCTTTCTGCATGCTGGTTCCTCACCTGTATGGCAGGCAGCTTGAGCCTTTTACAGGTGTTACTTCTCTGTGGCGGCTCCGAGATCTGGTTTGCTGCTGTGCCACCGGGCGTTTGGGGTGGCCAGGAGACTTACAACCTTCTGCCCTCTGGATTTAGCTGTCGGGACTTCAGTACCCCTACAACCATGGACTCTGGCGTCCTGTTTCTAGCGCTCTGCACTGAGGTGAGCTCAGTCACAGCTCCACTCCCCAGGCTTTCCTCGTCTTCTCACTTCTCTTCACTCTCACTCGCTCTCCAGCCTCCCTGGGACAAACCTCTTGGTGGCTCCAGTCCCCAGGACGTCTGTCTAATTCCGTCTCTAACTCCTTTCTCCTCAGACATTCTCCAATAACCCCTCCCCTGGGCCAGAATTTATAGAGAAGCTCCCCTGATTCCGGGTGCAGAGCTCCTCCTTTGCTGGTGTTACCTAGCATGAGAACCTCTTCTTGCTTACAGGCATGACATCACTCCCTTTGAGTGGCAACCGAACTCCTGGGGTGCCACACAAGCACTAGTCGGGTGCATCTGATTTTGTACTTTTTTCCCCTGATCTGTTTGGTCACGTTTTTTTTCCCGAGATCAAAAACAAAACATGGTGCATTTTTGGTGTCTGTGCCAAAAAAACGTGACCACCCGGTTCCGGGGTAATGCAGGATGAATTAAAATAGGGCTTTATGTAACCTGGATCCGGGGGACTCTGGATCCCATTGGATCTGGACCTCAGATCCAGTTTTTTGGTCTGCACATGCCCAGAATACAGTTATAAATGACACGTCCCCTAGATGGTGTGTCATTTAGAACTGGATCCAGGAAAAACAGGTAATTATCTGCTCCCGTACCATAATATCACTGATCCATTGGCCTGGATCAATGATAATACTGGTGTGGGTGCATATAGTTGCATCATTTTAGGGGGGAAGCCAGGGGAATCCAGGGGGTTAAAAGGTTTTGCCTGCATCCCCCGGATTGCAAAAAATGGTCATGTGAAACCAGCCGGCATATGCGGTGGAATAAACATTCTGCTGGGTCCTAACTAATGTGTCCTATTTTCCTCCTCCCCGGACGCACGAAAGTTGCAATTTTGTAACTGGTTGAAAAGCCTGATGTTACCGGATGTGGCGCACTGAATTGACTTCAATGGGGCCGGATACGGCCAAGCTGGATCCGACTTTTACACTGAGCATGCCCAGAGCCCCTCACAACACCTTCCCTTTAGGTGTGTCCTATGTAAAGTGTACAACTCTCTGATGGGTCAGGCAAAAAAACATATGCAAGAGCAGCAGTTTTTTGCCTCATCCAACATTCAGATCAGGCATCACACCGCTGCTGTGGCACAAACAACCTGGATACGGTCAGATGCATGTTCAGCCTGATCACACCTGAACATAAGAGTGAAACCAGCCTTAGGGCAGAGACACCCTCATGTGAGCTGCGTGGGAGATACCCACATGCCTCCCGCATGACTTACCAGTCTGCCATCAATCTGGACAGGAGCGTGGAGCTGCATAGCAACACAATCAGCTGACTTGCTCCTGTTCAGAGAGGCAGGAGCCGAGCCAGGAGAGTCATGCGAGATATCAACCGGCATGGAGCTCGTCATACACCACTCACACTCATACATAATCATCAGCTCCTCCTTGGAGCACTACAGTGCTCACTATTCCTGCTGTCCTGCCCTGCTCACCATTCCCCTCACTCCTGAAGGTCGCAGCGTGATGACGTCTTTACACACTTCTACATGTCGGACTGCATTTACGGTATTTTTAGTTAACCATTTCAAAGCTGTAAAAAGTCTAATGCCATGAAATCAGATGCAGGATGTTGTGTAGCCAATCAGATATTGGCGCGCGGTAAAGAACGGCGTCCGTCTCCCTCATCTTCTGCGCCGCGCGGTATCACTAATTCAGGATCTTGGCATCCACCAATCCTTCATCCGCGGTGACATTGTAGTATTTGTCCTGGTAATGTTCCCCGCGCTCAGACATCACCTCTCAACGATCATTGAGTCGTTTTCATTTGACAGTTATTTAACAATATCCAAGCCCCAAATAATTACATTACATTAAATAAAAGTGCGGCCGCATCAGTAGAATTATGGGAAAATTTAAATCCCGGCTTTCTCTTTTTTTTTCCTAGCAGTTAAAGTCGTCTGGTTATTTATGAGATTCTTATTTCGATTAAAACAATACATCATGAAGTGCGCCTGCGAGAGTAATTAAATTGTGGCCGCATTGTTAGCCAGGGAGAACATCCGAACATGTTATTGAGCGATCCGTACCGGGGGGACGCTGCAGTGATGTAGCCCAGAGCGCTGGATTCTGCAGAGAATATCACTAGGAAGGGAAGAAAGGAGTAAAGGGAGGGTTACACTCAGACAATAGCGGAAAATGAACAGACTCATTAATGTATATGGCAGGATCGCCGTCACCAGTGCAGGCTCCCACATCTGCAAAGAGGCTGTAACTGTGACTATTACATGAAAAGGGATAAACTGATATATTAGTCCACTAGACACATATACATAGCATACACTGACTGGACCATAGACTACACTGGGCCATAGACTACACTGGGCTGTAGAGTATACAGAGCCATAAAGTACACTGGACCATAGACTACACTGGGCCATAGAGTATATAGAGCCATAGAGTGCACTGGGCTGTAGGATATACAGAGCCATAAAGTACACTGGGTTGTAGGTATACAGAGCCATACAGTACACTAGGCCATAGAGTACACTGGGCTGTAGGATATATAGAGCCATAGAGTACACTGGGCTGTAGGATATACAGAGCCATAAAGTACACTAGGCCATAGAGTACACTGGGCTGTAGGATATATAGAGCCATAGAGTACACTGGGCTGTAGGATATACAGAGCCATAAAGTACACTGGGCTGTAGGATATACAGAGCCATAAAGTACACTAGGCCATAGAGTACACTGGCCTGTAGGATATACAGAGCCATAGAGTACAATGGGCTGTAGGATATACAGAGCCATAAAGTACACTGGGCTGTAGGATATACAGAGCCATAAAGTACACTGGGCCATAGAGTACACTGGGCTGTAGAATATACAGAGCCATAAAGTACAATGGGCTGTAGGATATACAGAGCCATAAAGTACACTGGGCTGTAGGATATACAGAGCCATAAAGTACACTGGCCATAGACTACACTGGGTCATAAAGTACACTGGGCCATAAAGTACACTGGGCCATAAAGTACACTGGGCCATAAAGTATATAGAGCCATAGAGTGCACTGGGCTGTAGGATATACAGAGCCATAAAGTACACTGGGTTGTAGGCTATACAGAGCCATACAGTACACTAGGCCATAGAGTACAATGGGCTGTAGGATATATAGAGCCATAAAGTACACTGGGCTGTAGGATATACAGAGCCATAAAGTACACTAGGCCATAGAGTACACTGGGCTGTAGGATATACAGAGCCATAGAGTACAATGGGCTGTAGGATATACAGAGCCATAAAGTACACTGGGCTGTAGGATATACAGAGCCATAAAGTACACTGGGCCATAGACTACACTGGGCCATAAAGTACACTGGGCCATAGACTACACTGGGCCATAGAGTATATAGAGCCATAGAGTGCATTGGGCTGTAGGATATACAGAGCCATAAAGTACACTGGGCCATAGACTACAATGGGCCATAGACAGTACACTGGGCCATAGACAGTACACTGGGCCATAGACAGTACACTGGGCCATAGAGTATGACTCACCATAGCCGGGTCTTCACGGCGCAGGCGTTGCTTCTCCTGTCACGGTTCCACGCCTGCGGCTGTGGGGCCCGGTGGTCCAGATCAAAAGGGGTTGTGTGAACGGATAGGGGTTAATTCTTAGTTGTCGTGACGCCACCTGCAGGAATTCCGGTGACCTCACCGGTGCTGCTTGGGCCTCCGAGGGATGTACGGCAGCAAGATGGGATGCTCCCCACAGGACGAGCGGGAGTCCCCGGGCCAGGAGCTGCACTTGATGGTGTGTGGCATCTTTGTAGTACTTAGCATGCGGAGTTAAGAAGTTCTGAAGAAGTACAGACACCAGTGTTTTCTGTAACGGGTCTTTTACTGTAACCGGTGGATGATACAGGGTATACAGATGCTCCCTAGGAAGCGATTCTTCAACCTGGTTTGCAGAGCTGCGGTGAAAGACTTGCTCGCCTCGGAACCAGTGATCCGGTGGTTATGGGCACGGGTATAATTGGACCCATTTGGTAGTGCCCGTGTTCAGGTATGGGTCACCGCTTGATGATGCCCTGCCGGTGAGCTGGATTTCAGGGCTGCACGGGACTGTGCAGAGCCCTGCTCCTTCTTCCTTCCTCTCCAGCCACGTTCTGACTTCTCTTCCTAACTTCCCCCCACACTATTCCTGACACTCCTCGCACCAGGACCTGATTGGCCCTCTACCTCTAGTGTGTTGTGTGTGGTTTGGAGCTCTGAGGTTAACCATGTCATTACTGAGGCAGAGAATATTGCATCTGCAGTATGGGATGCAATACCCTCCTGTGATGCACTCGTTGCGGGGCGCCACTGTGCGTCACAGGAGGGTATTGCAGCCATAAATGCAGCAGCAATATTCTCTGACCCAGCAGTCATCTGGTTAACTTAGAGATCCAAACCCTGCATGCAACACTAGTAGAGGGGACCAACCAGGGTCCTGGTCGGCGGAGTGCAAGGTAGAGTGTAGAAAAAGTCAGAAAGACACAGACTAGAACTTGGAGAAGAAGTAACGTAGGAGCGGGGGCTCTGCACCGCTGTGCAGCCCCCGGGCCGTCACCGGTCGGGTGTTAGCACCTGAGGCCTGAACAACCGGGATCGGGCATCATCAAACATGGGTTCCAAAAGACTCCCGTGCCCCAAATTACAGCCGGTTCACTGGTAGCAGCAGTTCACCTCTGCTACGCGAACCAGAAGAGTGGAGGAGCAGCTTCACAGGAGCACCCCACCACCCGCCAAATTCCAGTCGTCTAACCAACGGTGTACCCACCGAGGGATCCAAGGCTCCCCAAAACATCCATCACGTATAGGGATGGGCGAATCTACTCGCTAGGACTCGTTACTCGGCGAGTAGTAAGGGACTCGCAGGACTCGGTACTCGGCGAGTTTCCCAGTGATGACTCGCACGAGTCCAATGCAAATCAATATCAATCCTAGTTTTGTCAGAAACGCTGACAAAACTAGGATTGCCATTGTTTGCATTAGACTCGTGCGAGTCATCACTGGCTACTGTGCCAGTGATAGCAGGGAGACTCGCAAAGTAACTGCTGTTTCTTTGCGAGCCGAGTCCAGTTGTCTTCTCTGTGCAGCTCCAGGGTCCTAGAGCCCGCCTGCTGCCTGATGTAGCAGTGCTGAGATTATTCTCAGTCTGTTCATTCCCTGTGCATGTAGCAGAGAGGACATCGCGTTTTGGACTACGTCGGACGGAAGAGGATTTTTTTAATTAAAGATGGAGTCCCTAATGGCTTTTTTTTTTATTTCAAATAAAAAATTTTCTCTGTGTTTTTTTAACCCTTTATTGGAGATTCTTAGTGGCTGGGTCAAACGTGGCCTGACATTAAGAATCTCGGGCTTAATACCAGCTTGTATAACAAAGCTGGTATTAACCCCTTTATTACCCAGCGTGCTACCGCCACCAGGGCCGCTGGAAGAGCGGGTTCAGCGCCAGAGGATGGCGCTTCAATGAACGCGCCATCTTCTGGGGCGGCTGCGGGCTGCAATTTGCAGCGGGGGGTGCCCAGAAAGCTTGGGCATCCCTGCGCTGCGGATTCCAGCCCTCAGCTGCTTAGCTGTACCTGGCTAGACATAGAAATTGCGCGGAGCCCCACGCATTTTTAAAAATTATTTAATGAATTTCAGAGTCAGAGTCTCAGAGTCAGAGTCAGAATCTCAGAATTTCATGAAATAATTTAAAAAAAATGCGTGGGGCTCCGCGCAATTTCTATGTCTAGCCAGGTACAGCTAAGCAGCTGGGGGCTGGAATCCGCAGCGCAGGGATGCCCAAGCTTTCTGGGCACCCCCCGCTGCAAATTGCAGCCCGCAGCCGCCCCAGAAGATAGCGCGTTCATTGAAGCGCCATCCTCTGGCGCTGAACCCCGCTCTTCCAGCGGCCCTGGTGGCGGTAGCACGCTGAGTAATAAAGGGGTTAATACCAGCTTTGTATTATCAGCTGGCCCTAAGCCCGAAATTTATGGTGGTCACGCCAATATTAGACATGACCGCCATGAATTTCTATTAAATTGTTTTAAAAAAAACACAACACAAAGAAAATTTTTTATTAGAAATAAAAAAAAAGCCATTAGGGACTCCATCTTTAATTAAAAAAATCCTCTTCCGTCCGACGCAGTCCAAAACGCGATGTCCTCTCTGCTACATCCCCTGTGTATAGATATAGATCTCTATGCACAGGGAATGAGCAGACTGAGAACAATCTCAGCTCTGCTACATCATCTCTGTGCACAGACATTCATGTCTGTACACAGGGATTGAGCAGACTGAGAACAATCTCAGCACTGCTACATCAGGCAGCAGGCAGGCTCTAGGACCCTGGAGCTGGCAGCCAGCACAGAGGAGACAGGACTCTTATCTGTGCGAGTCAGCGATTACTTACAAAGTAAACGAGCAATGCAAATAAATGACAAAACTAGGATTGCTTCAGGCTGAAGCTTCCGAGACACATCTGCGAGTTGTAAATCTCACACTACTCGCTATTACTCGCTTCCCCATTCATTAACATTGGACTCGCTAGACTCGCAACGAGTAGCGAGTCCTGGGCTCGGACTCGCTAGAGTCAAGCGATTCCGAGTAATTTAGGATTCGCCCATCACTAATCACGTATACTTTGGATAGGGATTGAAGCAGCCTCCCCGTACCCGTTCTGGTATTCCTGGGCGACACTGGCAACCACTTAGCTAGAGTGGAGGAACACCGCGGATCTCTGAGGGACACCTATCACTGCTGAGTCCACCCGGTCCACTACCCGTCAACTGTATGCCATGTACTGCTTGCTTGTTACAGTAAAGACCCGTTACAGAGACTTACAGTGTCCGTGCTTCCTTATGAACTGCCTGTCCGCATTTCAAGGTAACCGCAGCTGCCGCACAACATCTTAAGCAGCTCCAGCCTCCGGGGATCATCGCTTAGCCTGTGGGAGCGTTCCATCTTGCTGCATTCCATCCCCCGGAGGCCTCGCAGCGTCGGTAAGACTTACCGAACTACTCATAGGTGGCGTCTCGAATAAATGAACCCCTTAATCTGTTCCCACAAGACGTCTTCAACTTTTGATCTGCACTCAACCGGGCCCCACTACCGGCAGGCTCGGTCCACCCGTGACAAAGAGGAAGGAGCTACAGCCTGTCTAAACCGGAGTCCCCGGCCACGGTGAGTCACCACACTACACTGGGCTATAAAGAATACTGAGGCATACCATACACCATGCTATACAGCACAATGACATACACAGTACAAATAGTCAGAGAATTCAGCGATTCACACATTATAAAGGGACAATCAGTTCCCTACTGTGAGGTAGCACCTGGGGAACCCGCTTGCATAACGACAAAACACGTGTTTATAATTTAACCAATGTCTACCCGTTTATTTTTTACATATAAACAACATAACCCGGGTAGCATGTTTGACACATATCACATTGATTATAAACACACCATACATTTACATATAACATTACATTACACCTACATTGCACATCTAACTCTTACGATCACCGGGACCTGTCACCACGACTCTCTCTCCCCATTGGAGCACTACTGACAGCTCCCGTGGTGATCACGGCCTCCGGCCTACACACACACACACACGGTAACTTATATATGTATCAACTGGCCTTGTGGGTCCCAATGGCAGAACCAGCCGCCTGGATTTAGTTACCCAGCTCGATGACTCAATATTTACCCCGTAGTCAGGATTCCTGCCTGACCAGGACCTTACATACCACATGTGATCCATCCTACAATATTCATGGACCCCATGCATCCTCACATACGCTCACAGCCCATCATAATACATCCATGGACTGTAGCTCCTCCATGACCATAACAGGGACCTGGTCAACCGCGAAATCCGGGCTAACCACATGTCACCATGGCCTACTCACCACGGTACAGGCCACCAGTCGCCACCAAACCCCCATCTCGTGGCAGGTCTCCAGGTCTACGACTGTACCCTGCGTCTGAGTAGCACCCTAACGGATCAGCCATGGTTACCCTTTCTAGGAGCCTTTGTGACCCCTGTGTCTGGCCACAGGCTCACCCACACCATTAGAGGCCGTGGTTGAGGGACAGGTACCCGCTGCAAGCAGCAGGGCAAGCCTCCCTCTCGTCCCACAGGGACGGAATGCCTCCAATACATACACTCCAGCTGGGGCTCTCCCACAGACACCGTTCATGGCCTTATTATCCTAAGCCATACCCTACACTTATAGTTCAACAGGTCCCTCACTGACCTAAGGGCACATTTCACACATAGGGTGCACAGATCACTCAAGCATAGGGGACCTGCTTTTCTTACCGGGCACAGATCCGGGTCTCACTACCTGGGCCACGTGTCCACCAGGCGTCCCCCAAGGGCTCCTTTCCCGGACGTGTTTCGCCCCACGCCCGGACCAGTATCCACCGGGTTCCCCACACCAGGAGCTATCATGACCTCGGTCCTAGGCATTGGCATGGAGCTAGCACGCTCCCTTCATACACACAGAGCCCTGGACTGCTCTGCACTCTGGCTGGTAATCAGGATCACCATGCTCTCAGGCTGATCTCTGGCTGATAATGATCTCACAGGTCTCTCTCTCAATCAGCTGGCAGGCTCTTTATCGTACCTGCCACTCCCACTCTGACACATCCACCTGAGCTGCTACTACTCAGGACACACCCTCCTGGGCAGTCAGCAATCAGCACCCATTACTTTCCTCAGGGGCCTCATCGATCTCATGAGCCACTCACAGCCGCTCATTAGGCTCATGAATATTTCAGATCTCCAGCACTCACTATCACATTTAACGCCTTGTGTTTCGGACAGGTTCACACAGCGTCATCCTATATAATAAATGCCATTTTCTGGCATCCGGCCACTGTGCCGCTAGTCCGGCATGCACCGCGGCCGGATGCCAGCGCCGCGAGCGATGGCGCACATGCGCACCATCGCGAGCCGCAATTACCGGCCAGCGCCGACCGGCGCCTCACGCACACGCGGCACGAGTGATGGTGCGCATGCGCCATCACGAGCACCGCGTTACTGACGACCGACCAGCCGCTGCCTCCCAGCGCGCACTGCATGCGCAGTGGGCAGGGAGACAACGGGTTACCAGAATGACTGAAGGGGAGCAGAGAGACATAAGGGGGGACCAGAAAGACTGAAAGGGGCCAGAGAGATGAAGGGGGGAGGAAACAAACAGATGAAAGGGGGGTGGGAGGAGCAGAGAGGGAAGGGGGGGCAGAGAGATGAATAGGGGAAACAGAAATACTGAAGGGGAGCAGAGACACATAAGGGGGGACCTTAAATACTGAAGGGTAACAGAGAGACATAAGGAGGACCAGAAATACTGAGGGGGGAGGGAAAGAAACAAGGGCAACCAAAAAGGCTAAAGGGGGGCAGAGAGATTAAAGGGGGGTAGCAGAGAGGTAAGGGGGGCTGAGAGACATAAGGGGGACCAGAAATACTGAAGGGGAGCTGATACACATAAGGGGGACTAGAAACACTGAAGGGGGGTGGCAGAGAGATGAAGGGGGGCAGAGACATCTAGGGGGGACATAGAGACAAAGGGGGGGGGGAGCAGAGAAGGAAGGGGGGCTGAGAGACATAGGGGGGTCCAGAAATACTGAAGGGTTGCAGAGAGACAAGGTGGGGACCTGAAATACTGAAGAGGAGCAGAGAAACATAAGAAGGTCCATAAACACTGATGGGGCGGGGCAGAAATAGGGAATAGGGAGCAGGGAGACATAGGGGGGACCAGAAACACTGAAGTATTGCAGAGAGACGAAAGGAAGGGGGGCAGAGATGAAAAGGGGCAGAGATACATAAGGGGGGACCAGAAAGATTGAAGGGGGGTAGAGACACAAGGGGAGACTAGAAGGTCTGAAGGGGGGCAGAAAACAAGGGGGACCAGAAAGACTGAAGGGGAGAGCAGAAAGAAGAAAGGGGGGAGCAGAGAGTGGAAAGGAGGGTAAAGAGATAAAAGGGGAGAGCAGAGTAAGGGACAGAGAGCAGAGAGATGAAAGGAAGGGCAAAGAAAGGGAAGGGGGCAGAGAGACGAAAGGCGGTAGCAGAGAGAGGGAAGAGGGGGCAGAGACATGGGGGAGAAGAGAGAAGGAACGGGTGGCAGAGACATGGGGAAAAAGACAGAGAGAAGGGGGGACAAAGACACAAGGAGAAGCAGAGGGTCAAAGAGAGCACAGGGTGGTCAAAGGGAACGCAGGGGGGCCAAAAAGAGCACAAAGTGGCAGTGACGCCCTCCCGATGCGATAGCATCGGGCCTATTTCTAGTCCACTATAAAACCGGCCAGTGTGAACAGGATCATACCCTGATCCTGCATGTGATGCGCCACGGCCATGAGCACTACATATTTCCTTTGATCCATCATAAGCCCATTGTGAACACAATGAAGTGATGGTGATCAGAAGGATCTATGAAGACCTCCACATTCAGGGGGATCTGATGTGCCGACCCCCCAGACACAACCCGCCTCCACCCCGCAGTGCAACATGCTCCTGCAGCTTCTGTTTGGCCCCTAATTGTAGGAATACATAGGGCTCTAGCTGGATTAATAATAATAATAATAATAATAGTACTCAGTAGGTAACATGGATATTTCCTCGCGCTGTCTATAGCACATGGGCGCAGGCCGCCCCTCTTCTCCTCCGCAGATGATTCCTGGCCGTGTCTTATTATCTACAATGGGAATAATACCTGTAATATCTTTACACAGAAACTTTCCCAGACAAACACTTCACAGAAGCTGAAATGCAAATAATCAGGCGCTGGGAAGACGCTGTAATAACAGATTAAGTGAATTAAGAGGCAATTCATCTTCTTAATGTAATTACAAAGAAACAATATCTGATTATCTGGCGACTTCACTAGATCATGTGGATCAGATTATCAGCGATGTACTCTAGCGTCGGATTACTGGGTCAATGTTTGCATTGATCGGAGACGAGACGCAACAGAATTTTAAAGACTGCAAATTCTTGTGGGATTAATCCTGTCTGGAGCGAGGAGACGACTCGGATCGATGTCACCAACATGAGCTTTATGAACAGAAGAATACAGAATAATATACATATGTTGTGTATTTTCCCCATATACAATGTATGTAGAGATTTTCTTATAAAAAGTTTGCACCATTTACTTTCTACAGCTTCTGTTTTGCATTGGATACAGAATGAGTTACCTGAGAATCTGTCAGTGAGCTTCATCTGATGAGGAGTTTGTAGCTCCTTCTCCAAACATTTGCACCATTTACTTTCTACAAGCTCTTTTATGCATTGAAAAAACTAGAAAACAAAAAAGTATGTGTGTATTATGCCCAAATACCTTGTCATATATAAATAAAAAACTAGTGTTGTTAAAAACACAGGGAACTTGGTACATACCTTTCTTGCAAAAAAAAGCACTTAAGCCATCCCACCACGTCAAGGTGACCCACTTCGGGGGTGGTCCCTACACTAACCGTATTATAACCTGCTGCTGTGCCTATTGACCTCATAAACAGCATAATGCTGTGTATGACCAGGCCCCAAGATGAATCACAGATGGGATACATTATAGCAGCTTCTGCTCAGCATGGGAAGAGCAGGGCTCTCCCGAACTTGTCAGGAGACAAGTAGTTAAGTCATTGGTGGGATGGCTTAAGTACTTTTTTTGCAAAAAAAGGTAAGTACCAAGTACCCTGTGTTTTTACAGCACTAGCTTTTATTTATTGCAAGGCATTTGGGAATAATACACACATACTTTTTTGTTTTCTAGTTGTTGTTTCATACGATTTGGCGGTTTAAGTGAACACGTTATACAGGCTTGTTCACACTACTTTTCTCTCACTCCATTTTTGTCTTGCATTGGCTGCAGAATGAGTTAACTGAGAATCTGTCAGTGAGCTTTGGTCCAACGAGGAGTTTGTAGCTCTTTCTTTAAAACATTTGGACCACTTACTTTCTTCAGGCTCTGCTTTGCAGAATCCCGTCGTGTCCCTGCACGTGATACAGGCTGCTGGTACAGCACAGTGGCTGCAAGCTGCCTGAGGTGCAGTGGCAGGGGCCCGGTGTATGAGAGTGACATCACTGTTATGGGTGGCCCCCTCTCCCTGCACTCTGATGTCAGATACTGGTTACTTTACGCTGACTATGTGGGAGCGGAGGAAAGGTGGGTGCAATGTTGTTGTTTTTACTTATGTGTTAGGGACAGAATAGTAATAGATATACAAGGATGGTGACATATATACACAAGGAGGACCATATATACCAAGAAAGGGACATATATTCGAGGAGGACCATATATTCAAGGAAGGGGGCATATATACAGGGAGGACCATACACCAGGAAGGGGACATATATATATATAGGACATATGTACTAGGAGGACCATATATACCAGGAAGAGGGTCATATATACAAAGAGGACCATATATACCAGGAAGGGGACATATACACAAGGAGGACCATGTATACCAGGAAGGGACATATATACAAGGAGAAGGATATATACCAGGAAGGTGAGATATATACCAGGAGGAGGATCATATATACTAGGAATGGTATATCTATACAAGGAGTAGGACCATGTATACCAGGAAGGGGACATATATACAAGAAGGAGGGCCATATATACCAAGAAGTGGACATATATACACAAGGAGAGGAGGACCATATATACCAGGAATGGGACATCTATACAAGCAGGAGGACCATGTGTACCAGGAAGGGGATATATATACAAGGAGAAGGCCATTATATATACCAGGAAGGTGAGATATTTACCAGGAGGAGGATCATATATAGAAGGAAGGGGACACAAGAGGGACTATGTATTCCAGGAAGGGGACACAAGGAGGACTATATATACCAGGAAGGGGACATAAGGATGACCATATATACCAAGAAATGGTCATATATACACAAGGAGGACAAAATATATCAGGAAGGGTTACAAGGAGGACCATATATACCAGGAAGGGGACATATACACAAGGAGGACCATGTATACCAGGAAGGGGACATATATACAAGGAGAAGGATATATACCAGGAAGGTGAGATATATACCAGGAGGAGGATCATATATACTAGGAATGGTATATCTATACAAGGAGTAGGACCATGTATACCAGGAAGGGGACATATATACAAGGAGGAGGGCCATATATACCAAGAAGTGGACATATATACACAAGGAGAGGAGGACCATATATACCAGGAATGGGACATTTATACAAGCAGGAGGACCATGTGTACCAGGAAGGGGATATATATACAAGGAAAAGGACCATTATATATACCAGGAAGGTGAGATATTTAGCAGGAGGAGGATCATATATAGAAGGAAGGGGACACAAGAGGGACTATATATTCCAGGAAGGGGACACAAGGAGGACTATATATACCAGGAAGGGGACATAAGGATGACCATATATACCAAGAAATGGTCATATATACACAAGGAGGACAAAATATATCAGGAAGGGGTTACAAGGAGGACCATATATACCAGGAAGGGGAAATATACACAAGGAGGACCATGTATACCAGGAAGGGGACATATATACAAGGAGAAGGATATATACCAGGAAGGTGAGATATATACCAGGAGGAGGATCATTTATACCAGGAAGGGGACACAAGGAAGACCATAAATACCAGAAGGGAACATATATACACAAGGACGACCATATATACCAGGAAGGGAACATATATACCAGGAAATATATAAGCACCCATAGATCTGTCCAACATACAGTGTTGGCCAAAAGTATTGACACCCCTGCCATTCTGTCAGATAATACTCAGTTTCTTCCTGAAAATGATTGCAATCACAAATTCTTTGGTATTATTATCTTCATTTATTTTGTCTTCAATGAAAAAAACACAAAAAGAATTGTCCTAAAGCCAAATTGGATATAATTCCACATCGAACATAAAAAAGGGGGTGGACAAAAGTATTGACACCCTTAGAAAAATCATGTGATGCTTCTCTAATTTGTGTAATTAGCAGCACCTGTAACTTACCTGTGGCACCTAACAGGTGTTGGCAATAACTAAATCACACTTGCAGCCAGCTGACATGGATTAAAGTTGACTCAACCTCTGTCCTGTGTCCTTGTGTGTACCTCATTGAGCATGGAGAAAAGAAAGAAGACCAAAGAACTGTCTGAGGACTTGAGAAACCAAATTGTGAGGAAGCATGAGCAATCTCAAGGCTACAAGTCCATCTCCAAAGACCTGAATGTTCCTGTGTCTACCGTGCGCAGTGTCATCAAGAAGTTTAAAGCCCATGGCACTGTGGCTAACCTCCCTAGATGTGGACGGAAAAGAAAAATTGACAAGAGATTTCAACGCAAGATTGTGCGGATGGTGGGTAAAGAACCTCGACTAACATCCAAACAAGTTCAAGCTGCCCTGCAGTCCGAGGGTACAACAGTGTCAACCCGTACTATCCGTCGGCGTCTGAATTAAAAGGGACTGTATGGTAGGAGACCCAGGAAGATCGCACTTCTTACCCCGAGACATAAAAAAGCAAGGCTGGAGTTTGCCAAAACTTACCTGAGAAAGCTTAAAACGTTTTGGAAGAATGTTCTCTGGTCAGATGAGACAAAAGTAGAGTTTTTGGGCAAAGGCATCAACATAGAGTTTACAGGAGAAAAAAAGAGGCATTCAAAGAAAGAACACGGTCCCTACAGTCAAACATGGCAGAGGTTCCCTGATGTTTTGGGGTTGCTTTGCTGCCTCTGGCACTGGACTGCTTGACCGTGTGCATGGCATTATGAAGTCTGAAGACTACCAACAAATTTTGCAGCATAATGTAGGGCCCAGTGTGAGAAAGCTGGGTCTCCCTCAGAGGTCATGGGTCTTCCAGCAGGACAATGACCCAAAACACACTTCAAAAAGCACTAGAAAATGGTTTGAGAGAAAGCACTGGAGACTTCTAAGGTGGCAGCAATGAGTCCAGACCTGAACCCCATAGAACACCTGTGGAGAGATCTAAAAATGGCAGTTTGGAGAAGGCACCCTTCAAATATCAGGGACCTGGAGCAGTTTGCCAAAGAAGAATGGTCTAAATTCCAGCAGAGCATTGTAAGAAACTCATTGATGGTTACCGGAAGCGGTTGATCGCGTTATTTTGGCTAAAGGTTGTGCAACCAAGTATTAGGCTGAGGGTGCCAATACTTTTGTCTGGCCCATTTTTGGAGTTTTGCGTGAAATGATCAATGTTTTGCTTTTTGCTTCATTCTCTTTTGTGTTTTTTCATTGAAGAAAAATTAAATGAAGATAATAATACCAAAGAATTTGTGATGGCAATCATTTTCAGGAAGAAACTACGTAATTATTATCTGACAGAATTGCAGGGGTGTCAATACTTTTGGCCAACACTGTATGTGTGGGGGTGCAGGGGGGCCCAGGTCAATATTTCGCATCGGGCCCCTCAGACACTAGTTCCACCATTGCCTGCCGTGGTGCACTTTCCCCATTTATTTAGTCTGCAGCATTTTTTTCATTCCTGAAGTGGTAAATCCTACAGAAATCCTGCGGAGAAAAAAGGGGCTAATCTGCACACATTTCCATCTTTGGCTGGAGGTCACCTGCAGCCGCGTCCTCTTTGTCCTGCTGCAGCCAAATGTTTTGCCAGGCACATTTTCAGCACATTTACCCCTTGATGCTTCTGTTATTTTTAAGTTTTGAGCCCAAAAATGCAACAAAGTGGATTTGTCACCTCATTTAACAAGCTGCGACCTACATAATCTATTTCCTATACCTGATGGGGCTGGTATACTTACTATGAAAATCAAGAGTCCAAATAAAAAAGGACAGAGCTCAGTAGTTCAAATATATTCATTCCAGACAACCTAGCCTGACTGACAGCTGCCATGGAAAAGAAAGTAGTAAGAAATGGCAGAGTGTGGTGTACACAGTTATCCTGATTAATATAAAAGTGTTGTGTGAATGTTTGTTATATTATGGACAAATAGATCATGGACGATGAGTGATCGGAACTGTAATTGTACATAGTTGGCCCATTGCGCTGTGCTCCCTGATGGTTTTAGAACTGACGCTTGTACCTTGAAAAGTCTTGTGCACAAATAACCCGTTGACCACAGAGAAAAACCCACTCAGTGTGGCCGAAGAAGGTTGGTCCATCTTGTCCTATAGCCCACCCAGGACCTACGTTGGGGGTTTTTTGGAAGAGGGTCCCCCATGAAGCACTAAAACAGACAATAAAAGAGACACCGGGTGAGGGACGCTCGCCGAACTAAAAGTTTTATTTTTAAAACCCAGTTTTTGTATTTTTATATTTTTTATAGTATATTATGTAACGTTCAAGTGATCAGTGCCTCCCGGAAGGGAAGAAGGTTGTTCATGTTAAATACGCATTATAAAAAAAATATTTGCATGTTGTCACATCTTTTACCAGGGCCAGCCCGAGGGCGTGCAGTGTTTTTCAAAGGGAGTATGTGGCACCCGTGAGGGTCCAGTCGCCACAGAGGTACTGCACCTTAGCCAGAGGTGTGGTACCCCCAACCCCAAGTAAGGAGTGGACATTATCAGGTACCCACACACCGCATGCACTCTAGGCCAGAAAGGTGGGGAAACTGTTCAAACCCCACCCCTGGCTGCAGATGAAACTAGAAGAGGGTGATGGGTGGAACTGTAGGAAGAGGAGTGACTTAGAGGGAGTGACATGAAGAGTTAGAAAAGAGAGAACACCAGGAAGTAGTTAGTGAGTTGGTGGATGAAAAGAGAAGAAGGAGGAAGGAGCAGGAGCGTGAAGCTCCAGTGAGGGAGCGGAGAAGAACTGAGACGAGGGGGTTGGAGCCGGTGGAGCTAGGCAGGAGCTCCAGAGAAGGAAGGAGTCCCAGAGGCACGGGAAGTGAGAGATCCACTCGTGGGGCTCGCATCTATTGCCGGTTGCAGGCAAGTGGAAGGACCAGGGCCGCAGAGGGTCACCGGGCCCAGACTAGACTAGTGGAGGAGACCTGAGGCCTCAGCTAGCCAACAGGAGGCTGCTCCACCTCCAGGAGCAGCAGCCAAAGCCACGTCATTCACTGCAAAGGGGGCCATATAGGGCCTAAGGAGACAGAGAGAACGTCACTTGGTAGGGTCCGTGGCCACTGGCACAGGACACTGATCGTGAGGTGCAGGGCCGGAGGGAGAGAGCCAGCACAAGTGAGACGACCTGGAAAAGGCACACAGCACAGGGTCCGGCTACGTGTTTTCCAATCTACCTGGGAGTGATTAGACCCCTTGTTCGTAGGACACAGCATCCGGCTGGATGAGGCTGCTAAAGAACTGTGAATAAACGAGTAAAACTGCACCAGCTCTGCTCTCAAATTATTCCGCCATTCTCTGCCATGTACTGCAACTTTATCACCATCTACACATAGACTTTCACACATGCCCGGGGTACCGCTCCACCTACGGGGAGAGACAACACCCGGCTGCATCATCATCTGCCCCGGAGGTCTGGATTGCAGCGTCGGCTGTCCCTGGCCGAGCACTGTAGGTGGTATCACGACGATTCCCAATAACCTATTCTCCAAACTTTTTAATGACACCGCCCGGGGTCGCGGAGCCAGGTCTCGACCCCCGTGACTCCTCAGAAGTACTGTAGCCCGGTTCCCAGTGCCCCATGGCCCTGGGGGGAGCATGTCACTTGTACTGAGCAGTGTGAGATCTCAACCGCAGCAGGGAAGTGGTTTGATGAAATGCTTCAATCAATCTAGCTTTAGCGGAGATGCAGCAATAACAAAGAGGAGGAACACTGAGTAACAATCAACCAGGTAAAAAGAATCTGTAGGACGGAGGAGGATTCTGTGAAATGGTCAACCAGGTGGCGATTCAACAGCAACAATGAGGAGGGACACTGAGAAACAATCAATAGTATATGTGGCCACAGATTAAACCTCAGCAGGTAGTAGAGACACACAGGAGCTGTCGATCAGTCTAGATGGGTTGAGAGGAACACTGTTGAGCTTTCAAATAGGTTAGGTAAAAGAGATTCTGCAGCACAGAGGAGGGACACTGAGGAAGAGATTCTACAGCAGGGAGAAGGGACTCTGAGAAAAAGATTCTGCAGCAGCAGGGAGGAGGGACACTGAGGAAGAGATTCTGTAGTAATGAAGAGGGACACTGGGGAAGAGATTCTGCAGCAGGAAGGAGGGACACTGAAGAAGAGATTCTGCAGTAATGAAGAGGGACAATGAAGAAGAGATTCTGCAGCAGGGAGGAGGGACACTGCAGAAGAAATTCTGCAGCAGAGAGGAGGGACAGTGAGGAAGAGATTCTGCAGCAGAGAGAAGGGACACTGAGGAAGATATTCTGCAGCAGGGAGGAGGGACACTGAGGAAGAGATTATTCAACATTAAGGAGGGACACTGAGAAAGAGACTCTGCACCAGGAAGGAGGGACACTGAGTAATAGATTCTGCAGCAGGGATGAGGGACACTGAGGAATAGATTCTGCAGCAGGGAGGAGGGACACTGAGGAATAGATTAGATTCTTTAGCAGGGAGTAGGAACACTTAGGGAATCTCAATCAGCCTAAATCAGTGAAGATTGATTTGAACATTTCATAAAGGATTATACAGTCTTCCTGACATAGATTTTCACTGTATGCACAACAGCCCCACCAGGTCTAATTCCTAAAGTTTGCGATTTGTATTGTGAAGTCTGGTGACAGGTCAGCCTTATTTTTTCCCTTTTATACATGGCCACATTCTTCCGATGCTCTCTGCCATCCATACAATGTAAGGTGCCAATAAAACCAGAAAACAAGAAAACAAAAGAACGAACTTAGATGAAAAGAAGAAGTTTTGTTAAAGTAATTTCTGAAAATATAAAACAAAAACTAATAATTAACATTGTATCTCCAATTCCTGCAACTTGAAAGCAATCCTGCTAATTACTATCGTGAGTACATTCTGCATTTTAGCGCTTAATTTCACTTTTTTTTTTGGCATGATTGATTTGCTTTCATTGTACTCGTTCAGCGCGGGCAATCTACACACATAAAAGTAGGGCTGCCAACTGTGTTAATTAAAATGAATGAACGCACAGAGCGAGCACTCGTATGTGATATATCCGCATTCCGGGCTGAAAATGAAATAAAACAATAAAACCAATTATAGAATGAGAAGAAATGCCGTGATTGCTAATTTCATATAAAATGTATTTCTTTTATAATCGCACCTTGACTACTTGAGGAAAAAAAATGTTCCCAACTTATTATAAGTTTACACTTAAGAACCATTTATGAATGTTTTTCCGACGGAGCGAGAAGTTTCCGAAAGTGTAAAAACGAACGTATTTATGGGTTGCTACATTTATATCAAGGAATCGTTTAAGTAACAATTCCATCAATTCTAACTAAATGTGTATCTGATCCTATAAAAAACAGGAATTACCCTATTATTGGCTGGAAGGGAGGGAGCTATAATGATCATTTCCCTCCCAAAAGTTGAGGACACATGGCTGCTTTGATGTTTCCATTGGCTTCCCGACTATTCCTAATATCACACATTTAATACCTGCAAAGAGAGTAATGGAAAAACAGGTGCAGGGGCAGATTATAATGAGGGTAAACTGGGCTACAGCCCAGGGCCCAAGGCTCCAGGGGGGCCCAATAAGTGCATCTCAATAACTTAGAA
Source organism: Allobates femoralis (assembly GCA_033576535.1). Classification (NCBI taxonomy): domain Eukaryota; kingdom Metazoa; phylum Chordata; class Amphibia; order Anura; family Aromobatidae; genus Allobates; species Allobates femoralis. The sequence goes on from JARQOC010000010.1 coordinate 116,344,472, forward strand.
TATCATCAAAAAGAGAGCTGTACCCTCAATGATTGCAAACAAGAATTCAAATTGATATCCCCCCACCTTAACCCTATCTTGACCGCCAAGACCTGCCATTGTACAACTCGTGCAAAAGGCAAAGACATACAGATGCATCTCAATGAATCAGAATATCATTAAAAAGTTAATTTATTTCAGTAATTCAATACATAAAGTGAAACAGATATACTATATAGAGTCATTACACACAAACTGATCTATTTCATTTGTTTTGTTTTGTTAATGTTGATGATTATGTAAACCAAAAGGTCATAATCTCAGAAAATTAAAGTAGGAAGGATGAAGGGTCTGAGAGATAAAATATGACCTAAATAGGTATCAGAGGCTTCACCTTGTGTGGTTGTGAGAGTCAGAACCACTTTAAAAGCAGATCACGGCTGCTGCAGTCCCCAGTGTGGTGCATGTAGAGTAGGAAGGATGAAGGGTTAAAAACCACGCTTCCATATACCACCAGACATCAAAGGGTGAGTATAATATTGATTCATTAGTCAACGCATTTCAGGCCTCCCTAGCCTCTTCCTCAGGAGAAATCAATATCATATTGCCATGTTTAGGGGGTGTTTCAGGGAGCCCTGAAGCGCGGTGACTAATAAATCAATATTATACTCACCCTTTGATGTTTTGTGTGTTGCCCTCCAGCCAACGGGACACGTCTCCAGGGTGCAGGGAGATCGGGTCCCATCTGGCCGTCGGCGTCCACTTTTTGGCTCCGCACTCATACTTACCAGGTACCGCTTCTGCTTTGCCTCCTCTTGCTGCAGCGGCTTCACGGCCCCTCTCCTCTGTCTCCTCATTTCCCGGTTGTGGGGACAAGCATAGGGTGCACACGTACCGCTGTTCAAAGATTTAAAGGGCCAGTACACCCTTTTCTGAATTACCTCTCAGCCAATCGCTGAGAGGCCTGTGCATACATAAGGCCCTCACTTCCTTTGGGAGGTGCCTGGGCAACTTTGTTCATAGTGTCAGGTCCTTAATCAGCGCTAGCATTTTGGCTTTTATTATATGAAGTTCTAACATGCCTTGTTTCTTGCTTTCAGTACTGGACCCCTGTCTGCCTTATCCACCCGCAGATCCTGACGACACCCTCTGACCATCTGGGCCGCTTCTTGGATCCTTCCATCAGCACTGACCCCTCCACTGGCCTTCCTCCCTTGGTTTCCTGGATTCCTTGCTCCCTTACCTCTAGTATTTCTGGTCCTCTAGGGTCGGACCCTCTGGTCTTTTGCTGGTTCACTTGAGCCTCCTTGGCTGTACCAGGACAATCCCTGTACAGGGGTCTGCTCTTTGGGGCTCCCTCGGGGAACTCCGGTACTCCAGCCCAGAGGACTTCCCTTGGGGGTCTGTTCCTGTCAAATATTCAAATAAAACCTACTCATTTATATGATGTCCTTGTCCGGCTAGTTTCTGGTATCAGCTTCCACATTATCATCTGTGGTCAAGTGGGTTCACCACTTAGCTTTGCCTGCTTTGGCATGACATTGTGGAGTACGGCAGTGCTGTTTTTAACCATTCAATCAAGTAGAGTGTATCCTTTTATTGTCTTTGTCCCTTGTTTGTTTACCTTCCCCTGTGTCATATTACTATCAGTAGTGATGTCTCTAGTGAACACACCGGCCTTGGCACTTGACAGGGTGATTGGAGGTGAAAGCCGGGGATTAGTTATGTGATGGTGGGGGGAAGGACCCACATAGGGCTGCTAGGGCAGCTTCAGGGTAAGACACAGGGGAGGTGTCTCATTCCTCGCTCTCTACTGTTTTGTTCATCCTTCCCTTATCCCCCATTGTACCCTTTGTATTGTACCACATGCTGGGAGTCATATTGTGAGCAGCCACTCCAGTTTTTTGTCTATTATCTCCGGCAGTGCAATAGACATTGATTACAGTGAAGGCTCCTTCGTACCCCGTCAGTATAAGGCCCTCTTTTCACTTGGAATAGGGAATGATCACCCTCATGTTTGGGATCTGTTGGGGTTCATGACAATCTCCTATCTCTTAGACATTCACAGTGTATCCCAATGATATTCTCCTCTATAAATGCCTATAGTGCCGAACTGGAAAAGTAATGGTATGTTTAATGCATATAAAGAAATTGAAATGGCAGATAACAGAGAATCATGCAACCTTGTAGTTGGGTGCGTTACCCCGGATTGCCATAGGTTCTGTAACATTTATAGATTTTGCAGCTTTTCTGGTTGATAGAAAGGCAAAATACTCAAGAAAATGTCAGTTTAATGATACTAAGCCCAGAAGATCCAACAGTGAGATGAATGCGAGGTCAGACCTCTTACCTCCCGGGTAATTATCACTAATAGGAACATTTCCCCGTTCTTCCTTCCATGCTCTTATTTCCCTGTGTCTCCTGCACCGGACTCTAGTGATTGACAGATGCATACATTATACATGACACCATCACTTCTTCCTTTACTTCTAATAAAACTGCTATCTGTCACCAGGATAATGCATTATCGTCACTTCTGAACACCTGGAATCACCTATGTAGGATATTGTGTATACCGGACATTCATATCTGTGGTTACATAGGTGCAAGTACCAGGATAGCGGGCATCAAAGATAAGACCCTGGCACCAGTGGTGAAACATGAAGCTCGCGGACCCCAATGCAAAGGCTCCAACGGGGGTCCCCAATTATTGCAAATCTTTAATAGCATTAGTCTTTTTCTATAGGCCAAAGGGACTTTTGGGACCTGGGTGTAATTGTGGCGCCCCTGCGTCCAGGAGGCCACAAAAGGGAACTGCAGCCAGGCAGGTAGGACACTTGTTGCACACCAACACCCTCATAGCCCACACAACCCACGTGTAGAAGGAGTTAACATCCAGCCCTGAGATTAGACACTCTATGAGATTGAGGGGTGGTGGATCAGAGGAGTGGGTTGGGCACACCCGAAGTCAGGTGACTTGACAGTATATAGTGAGGGGGAGGAGTGAAGGAAGTTAGTAGGCCGATGTGAGCTGAGAAGCAAAGACCAGAAGCTGAGCTGCACAGACAGAAAGACTTACACACGTCCTGTGAGTGCAAGGCTAGGAGCGCAGAATCCGTACTGAGCCAGTGTGAGCCAGAGGGGAGAGAAAGCCCGTCCGACGCTGATGCCACCAGGAGTGTGACAGAACAGAGAGGGATGGTGGAACACGTGCCCTAGACACACAGCTAAAGCCACTGACTGCAGGCGGAGTAGCCCTCCTAGTATACAGAGAGGAACAGAGAGAAGGAGCCTGGCAGAGCCTCGTGCTGGGGACTGCTGGAGGCTGGGCTGAGTAGAGTGTCGGCTCTAGAGGGGACCGCAGTTTACCCGGGATCCCCAAACAACACGACGGGGGACCACAGCTCCACGTTAGGGTCCCCAACCCAAAGGACAGGCAGCTCAGTGACAACCAGGAGGGCCCACGAGGGGTCCGAGTCACCGCCATACTGTCCAGCGCACCACACACCACCCGTACAGACGGAGACCGTAGACAGCCTGGAAAGGACACTAAAGACTGTGTGAGGGGTCACAGAGAGAGAGGCCTGGCTGCAGAGTAAAGGGAACCCGGAGAGGGAGAATGTGCCCGTGTATTGAGAACTGTGCTTGAACTGTAAGAACTGCAACTGACTTGTAAACTGCTTGAAGAATTGAGAGTAAAAGACACGGAAAACCCTGAATTGGCCTCTCTTGTCAGTCTCTATCTGCAGACAATTCCTCCCATACAGGTTGCAGCAGATTCCCACGTGCAGAGCCACAAGCCTGTCAGCACCAGCAAGGAAGAGAGATCCTGCAGCGTCTGCAAAGTAAGTGTCCTGGACAATTCCACAACCCTTAACTCTTACTGCCCCGGGGGATACAGTTCTTCCCACTGGAACCATAACATCTACGCTGCCATTCCATCACCCCCGGAGGTTCTGCAGCAGCGGCGGCCCCATCACTGGCCGCATCAAGTGGGTGGCGTCACGAGTGACATTTCCCCTGTAAATATTCCCCTTTATTTGCCGAGCCAGAAACACGGTCCGGACCAAGCCACCCGTGACTTCCCCGGCACCGTCCGGTCCGGTACCGAGTACCCCCGTCCCGTGGGGCCCGACATAATTGCAACCCCTGCACCTGTTGTACTTACAGCCATGGCTGCATGAGTGGGCACACTTAGGAGCTGGAGAAATCTGGCAGACCAGGTCTGTGTGATCTTCCCTCCATATTGATACATTTTTACCTGCACTGACACATTGTAGCACATCAGACATCAGTGCAAAAGAGATATAGGGTGTGCAAATGGTGACTTGGAGAATTATCCAGGCTGGATGCAATAGTAACAAACACTCAGCAGTGAGATACACAAGTCTGTCCTATGTTTTCAGACTCTGGATAAGTATTAAAGGGAATCAACCTGCAGGATTTAGGGCTATAAAGTGAAGCCTTACAGGCACTGCAATGCTGAATGCAATCCAACATTTACTTGAATGATTCCATGTTTGATTGCAGAGAAAAGTGTCATAAAACTTCTGGAAAACAGGACAGCAGATGATTGATGTGTGCAGCACTGCATCACTATTTGGGGTTGGGTTTTTTTTCCTCCCCTGTGGGCATACCTTTCAACTGTAAGCCAAAACCTCACCCTCTCTCTTATCTCTTTCAATTCCTGGCTCCTGCGCACTGTCACTATACTCTAGATTATCGGACAGATTTATCAATTCCACCTTTTTACTAAGTCACATTCTTCTAATGAATTGTAGTCAAACTACAAAGTGCTCTATTTTTCATCCTTAACCCTTTATTGTGATCACTTGTCTAAAAATGGGCATGTTCTGTTAAAATATTGCAAAGAAATCCAGTTGCACAAATCAGGCCAGTGGTGAAGGAGGTAGGGGGTGCGGACAATATTAACATATGTTAAGGAAATCAATATATATATATATATCAATATATGAAAATGTCCAAAGATTTACTAATGTGCTTGTATCCTGTACTGCATATCTAGCCTATATGTATCCCTTTAAGTACCTGCTTTTAAGAAGATGTTATTCACTGTGAGTTATAGAATGTATGCAGACCAAGGGTGAAGGTTACTGGGAGTGAAGCCAATGTCTAGCATGTTTTAATAACAAGGCAGCATGTTCTATAATATTAGATAATGAAGCAATGTGATGATTTAATAATGTCAATAACACTAAATGACAATTCTGAAGTTTCTGTTTTTTTCCCTTGCAAATTTGGTGCAGAAATAAACCTGCAGAATGTCAATTATTGCAGATTTTTCCACTCTAAATGTATCAAAAATGCATGGAAAAAACTCGTGAAAAATGGAATTTTTGGTGCATTTTTCTCCAAGGGGATGCAGAATTGGTGCAGAAACATGTGCAACCTATTACTCATCCAGCGCACATAGCCTAAAACCTGTCCATAAGGGCAATCATTAAAATAAAACAGGCGAACACACAAATTAGACATCAACAAAGGCGCAAATTAATCAACTCATAAGGCAAAAAACGCAAAAAATGTCAAAGACTGGACAATAAAAAGGAAGGTGCAGAACTTTTCATTATTCGATATTCACCAATAACGGAACCTTCTGTCAGGTTTTTGCTTCCTGTGAAAGACGAGAGAGAAGGTCAGACGTAAACCCTACAGAAAGGCAGCAGAGGACTACAACCCCCCTCCTCTCCCGCCTCTCCTCTGCATTAAGACATCGACGTTTTGTGTGCTTAGAGGTGGTAGAAATGTGGAGTCAATGCAGCCGGATCAATGTCTGGTGGAAAGTTCTGCGAAAGTTCCGTAAAGTTCATTAAAAGAGGTGAAATCAGGAACTAAAGATCGGAATTAATGGAACTTAATGGGTTTGTTGGGACCTCAGGTCCAGGCCAAATTTAGCTGGGGAAGGGGGGGGAGGCTTAACCTCCAGCTCCAGGTACCACTGTGAAACCTATAAGGAATCGGGTAAGTTCACACAGTTTTTGCCTGATTATTTTGAAGTGCATTTTGCTCCGAAAATTGACATCAAAGAATATTTGGAGGCTTTTTTTGGTGCAGATAAGCTTCAAAATCCACACTACAAACCCACAGGGTCCACACAACCATGTCCTGTAACACTCTGTGCTGCTGATATACTCTGTTCTTTTAACTTTCTCTAATTTTGGCTCTATTATTTGCTTCCCCTTCTCACATAAAGCGTCACTCCTCTCACATGTAGCCATATTCTAACTACTTCTCTGCAAAATTGCATTAAAAATGGGTCCTGTAATACTCTGTGCTGCAGATAACGAAATGAACAAATTAGGTTTATAAGGTTTTTAAACTTAAAGGGGAACTCTGGGGAGAAAATACATTTTTGTATCATTCCTGGCCTCCTATGTGGTGAAACAGAGCTGGGCACTACAGTTCTAGGATCTATAGATCACTTACAAATCAATAAAATCATATCTGCTCCTCGGCTCTCACCCCTCCCTCAGAGGACATACAAAATTAGTGATGCTGCAGCAGAGATCAGGAGATGTGTAAGGGGCATGGACCATGAGGGCTCCAGGATCACCTTATATTCCTGCCCCCTCACACTTCTGTATAACCAGGGGGCATGGCAGTGGCATGGAACCTGGGGGCTATAGGATCATCTTACATTCCTGCTCCCTCATACTTCTGTATGAACAGGGGGCATGGCCACCGGCCCCATAGTCACAGTACAATCCTCCTCCTGATATACCATCCTATGTAAAGTATGAACAAGGGTGTTCTCCCTTCAAATAGCAGTCATGTCACCAAGCAGATATAAATACACGCCGTGATCCTCAGCTGTACAATAAGATGGTGTATAATGTGTACTCTCATGTATCAGGCTAGGAGCAGAGGCAGAGCACTGCATTGATTGATTCAGCATTGCCATGGTCTCCCCTCCCCATATCAGCTTGGTAGCTTCCTATCCCCTGAAACCTTAGCTCTATGGATTACTGAATTTCTCTGTCCCCTGAGGGAGGGGTGAGAGCTGAGGAGCAGATATGATTTTATTGATTTGTAAGAGATCTATAGATCCTAGAACTGTAGTGCCGAGCTCTGCTTCATCATGTAGGAGGGCAGGGACAGGACACAAAAAATTGTATCTCCCCGGAGTTCCCCTTTAATATATCTGGAATTCATTTTCTACTAGAATAGGTCAATATCAATAATTTGGAAGTCCTCTGTTCATGTCTTGGGGACTTTTGATCAGATATTTGTAGTTTCCCTCCTTTTTTTACCCTTCTGAGGATCTTTCTGAGATTTATATTATGATCAGTATCTTCTTCTTCTTCGTCATTTGCAATTATATTCTTCTCAGTGGGTGAAAGGAAATCACATTGTATACAGGATATGATTCTCTATTAGTAAGATTAAGTGTTAGCTGTCATATATCTGGGGCTCAGAAGTTGGGCAGTGATGGGAGAAAGTGCTGTGAGGAGCTGAAAAGAGGAGAACAAAAACGCCATATGAAAGGATGTAAATGTAAATGTAAGAAGGTAAAGAAGGTATATAACTTACTAGTATAGCCCTCGTCTACAAAGATGACAATCTCCTGTCCTGGATGACTACAATCCTCCTCAAGCTTATGTCTGACTCATGACCATATTTCCTATGTGACCAGAACCTGTGCATGGAGGGGGCTGGCTAATTGCTCATTTCAATAATGATGGCAGCCATTTTTTTATGTCATATTTAATGTAAAAGATTGTGACTGCTGATTTTAATAGCTAAGCCAGCCCCCTTCTCTATCACAGCTGAAGTAGAGACAGAAGAGGACTGGCTGACTGATCATTTTATATTATAAACCAGATTCCTTCTCTATCACAGGCAAAATATGACAAGCTGATGGCTCATTTCAAACAAAAGCCAGCCCCCTTCTCTATCACTTACTATGTATAGAGAAAAGGAAACTGGCTGACATCTTCCCCTTACTGTATTACAGCCATTGTATAACCAGAAGTGGACTGACTACTAATTATAAGATCAGCCAGCCCCCTTACTTTATTACAGCCACTCCATAGCCAGAAGGTGTCTGGTTGACTACTCATGATAAGATAAGCCACCCACCTTCTCTATCACAGTTATTGTATATAAAGAAGATGATTGGCTGACCAATCATTATAAAATAAGCCAACCCCTTTCTCTATCACAGTTATTGTATAGACAGAAGAGGACTGCCTTTAAACCCATTTTAGCCCTTGTATAGACAGAAGGGGACTGATGATTACTCATTTTATAAGATAAGCCAGCCCCCTTCTCTATCACATTTATTGTATAGACAGTAGATGAATGGCTGACTACTACTCATTATAAGATAAGCCAACCGACTGACTACTCATTACAATATCAGCCAGCCCCCTTCTCAATCACAGCCAATGTATAGACACAAGGGGACTGATGATTACTCATTTTATAAGATAAGCCAGCCCCCTTCTCTATCACATTTATTGTATAGACAGAAGATGAATGGCTGACTACTCATTATAAGATAATTAACACACACAATCCTATCCAATAGGTAGTGGGGTACCACTTAAACCTATGCCCCACTCCCGGGGAGCTACTCAGACTGAACAACCCAACATAACAAATGAGTAAAGGATCCATTTAGCATAATCAGAAAATTCATTTATTAATATGACAAGAAATAGGAACAAGGAGGAGGGATAAAGTGCCACTGAAATACACCACATGGAGATCTGATATCATGCACAATGATGCTTATAAATGCCTAGAACCATCAATAATTCATGGTCACCATATCTACAGCTTTTACATTCTTTATAAGATAAGCCAACCGCTTTCTCTATCACAGTTATTGTATAGACAGAAGATGACTGGCTGACAACTATTTTATAAGATAAGCCAGCCCCCTTCTCTATCACAGTTATTGTATAGACGGAAGATGAATGGCTGACTACTCATTATAAGATAAGCCAACCGCTTTCTCTATCACAGTCATTCTATAGACAGAAGAGGACTGACTGACAACTATTTTATAAGATAAGCCAGCCCCCTTCTCAATCACAGCCGATGTATAGACTGTAGGGGACAGACGATTACTCATTTTATAAGAAAAGCCAGGCCATTTCTCCATCATAACTTTGCACCTTATTTTTTTGTGTACACATGTTGTGTCCTTCTTCACTTTTCCTCCTAGCTGGATATATCCAGATATAAGTGGTGTGGGATTAACAGCTTTGAAAAAAACAAAACATGATTTTACAATACTCTGTTTGGAGATGTCTATAATATGTTTGTCTCTATATGGCCACTAAGTGGTTGTTATGTGAGTTGCAGAGACACTTGAGAAAGGCGCAATTAGCGCCGAAACGCGTTGTGGAGACTGGGCATTCTACATCGATTGAATAAAGCTTTAAGGTAATTTATACAGAACGATCGCCTGGAGTGGTTTGTAGCGCTAATCTAATACCACATCTTTATTTGAACGCACTCTGTAGTTGTTAACATGGAACAATGATGCATCAAAATTTGCTATATGAGGCATTGGAGTCCATGGCAAATGTAAGGAAATATGATGGTGGGAGAACACATTTGTATTTCTCTGCGCAGATGTAGAAGACAAGGTTAAAGTTCCAGAAATACAACTGAGGAGAGAGGTGACATCAGGCTCCATGACCAAATTTTAAATTTATAGAAATAGAACTGAGAGAGCACACATCAGAATCAGTAATCATTATTTACATTTACTGAAAAACAAGTTAGGAGGAGAGAGAAAACATCATGAACCATGACCAAAGTTTACATATATAGAAATACAAGTGAGGAGAGAGAATACATCAGAATCATTGACCATAGTTTACATATATAGAAATACAAGTGAGGAGAGAGAAGACATCACAATCATTGACCATAGTTTACATATATAGAAATACAAGAGAGGAGAGAGAAGACATCAGAATCATTGACCAAAGTTTACATATATAGAAATACAAGTGAGGAGAGAGAAGACATCAGAATCATTGACCATAGTTTACATATATAGAAATACAAGTGAGGAGAGAGAAGACATCAGAATCATTGACCATAGTTTACATATATAGAAATACAAGAGAGGAGAGAGAAGACATCACAATCATTGACCATAGTTTACATATATAGAAATACAAGTGAGGAGAGAGAAGACATCAGAATCATTGACCATAGTTTACATATATAGAAATACAAGTGAGGAGAGAGAAGACATCAGAATCATTGACCATAGTTTACATATATAGAAATACAAGTGAGGAGAGAGAAGACATCAGAATCATTGACCATAGTTTACATATATAGAAATACAAGTGAGGAGAAAGAAGACATCAGAATCATTGACCATAGTTTACATATATAGAAATACAAGAGAGGAGAGAGAAGACATCAGAATCATTGACCATAGTTTACATATATAGAAATACAAGTGAGGAGAGAGAAGACATCAGAATCATTGACCATAGTTTACATATATAGAAATACATGTGAAGAGAGAAGACATCAGAATCATTGACCATAGTTTACATATATAGAAATACAAGAGAGGAGAGAGAAGACATCAGAATCATTGACCAAAGTTTACATATATAGAAATACAAGTGAGGAGAGAGAAGACATCAGAATCATTGACCATAGCTTACATATATAGAAATACAAGAGAGGAGAGAGAAGACATCAGAATCATTGACCATAGTTTACATATATAGAAATACATGTGAAGAGAGAAGACATCACAATCAGTGACCATAAGTTTACATATATAGAAATACAAGTGAGAAGAGAGAAGACATCACAATCATTGACCATAGTTTACATATATAGAAATACAAGTGAGGAGAGAGAATACATCAGAATCATTGACCATAGTTTACATATATAGAAATACATGTGAAGAGAGAAGACATCAGAATCAGTGACCAAAGTTTACATATATAGAAATACAAGTGAGGAGAGAGAAGACATCAGAATCATTGACCATAGTTTACATATATAGAAATACATGTGAAGAGAGAAGACATCACAATCAGTGACCATAGTTTACATATATAGAAATACAAGTGAGGAGAGAGAAGACATCAGAATCATTGACCATAGTTTACATATATAGAAATACAAGTGAGGAGAGAGAAGACATCAGAATCATTGACCATAGTTTACATATATAGAAATACAAGTGAGAAGAGAGAAGACATCAGAATCATTGACCATAGTTTACATATATAGAAATACATGTGAAGAGAGAAGACATCAGAATCAGTGAACATAGTTTACACATATAGAAATACAAGTGAGGAGAGAGAAGACATCAGAATCATTGACCATAGTTTACATATATAGAAATACATGTGAAGAGAGAAGACATCACAATCAGTGACCAAAGTTTACATATATAGAAATACAAGTGAGGAGAGAGAAGACATCAGAATCATTGACCATAGTTTACATATATAGAAATACATGTGAAGAGAGAAGACATCACAATCAGTGACCAAAGTTTACATATATAGAAATACAAGTGAGGAGAGAGAAGACATCAGAATCATTGACCAAAGTTTACATATATAGAAATACATGTGAGGAGAGAGAAGACATCACAATCATTGACCATAGTTTACATATATAGAAATACAAGTGAGGAGAGAGAAGACATCACAATCATTGACCATAGTTTACATATATAGAAATACAAGTGAGGAGAGAGAAGACATCAGAATCATTGACCATAGTTTACATATATAGAAATACAAGTGAGGAGAGAGAAGACATCAGAATCATTGACCATAGTTTACATATATAGAAATACAAGAGAGGAGAGAGAAGACATCAGAATCATTGACCATAGTTTACATATATAGAAATACAAGTGAGGAGAGAGAAGACATCAGAATCATTGACCAAAGTTTACATATACAGAAATACAAGTGAGGAGAGAGAAGACATCAGAATCATTGACCATAGTTTACATATATAGAAATACAAGTGAGGAGAAAGAAGACATCAGAATCATTGACCATAGTTTACATATATAGAAATACAAGTGAGGAGAGAGAAGACATCAGAATCATTGACCATAGTTTACATATATAGAAATACATGTGAAGAGAGAAGACATCACAATCAGTGACCAAAGTTTACATATATAGAAATACAAGTGAGGAGAGAGAAGACATCAGAATCATTGACCAAAGTTTACATATATAGAAATACATGTGAGGAGAGAGAAGACATCACAATCATTGACCATAGTTTACATATATAGAAATACAAGTGAGGAGAGAGAAGACATCACAATCATTGACCATAGTTTACATATATAGAAATACAAGTGAGGAGAGAGAAGACATCAGAATCATTGACCATAGTTTACATATATAGAAATACAAGTGAGGAGAGAGAAGACATCAGAATCATTGACCATAGTTTACATATATAGAAATACAAGAGAGGAGAGAGAAGACATCAGAATCATTGACCATAGTTTACATATATAGAAATACAAGTGAGGAGAGAGAAGACATCAGAATCATTGACCAAAGTTTACATATACAGAAATACAAGTGAGGAGAGAGAAGACATCAGAATCATTGACCATAGTTTACATATATAGAAATACAAGTGAGGAGAAAGAAGACATCAGAATCATTGACCATAGTTTACATATATAGAAATACAAGTGAGGAGAGAGAAGACATCAGAATCATTGACCAAAGTTTCTTCTCCATAGCATCCAAATAGCATCATATGCATAAAGAAGAGCAGCTCTGGAGCACAAACTGCAGCTCTCATTTTCTCTCCACATTGAGAAATTCTTCCCGTATATAGGGCACGTTTTCCGTAGAGCCTAATCCGTGTTGTTTTATCTTCGGCATATATTTGCTTTAGACTCATTATCATCTGTACAAGGATTCCCAGTAAATAAGTCCCTAATGGATTTCCTGCGCTCCGACATATGTAAGATAAATAAGAATATTTTAGTGCACTGGTCGGTATCTATAAATATGTTTTTTTCTCTGCTACGTTGAGCGCACGTGGGAATTATCGTTGCATAATTTATATGAATGGAGGGAGATGGAAATCAGTGTGGATGGGAAGGGTCCCTAATGATCCCCGAGCTGCTAATGTAACATCTGTACAGATTCTCATCCTCCTCCAGCCCCAGGGCTGTTTGTCACATAAGCGCTTGATAGAGGAGCTGCGAACACTTTATGAATCCTCATATATGTTGCAGTTTTACTTCGTAAGTTTAACATGGGAGGAAAACAGTGATTTTATTTAAACCTCCGGAGACTTGAGATTCACCTGATCAGCCTCATTCGTGGATGTATAGAGCATCTGCTCCAAGTATGAGCCGGAGTCAAGTATTTAAGGGGATCCCTTACAGGCAGCCAGAAATGATCGTACTTTGTTTAATGCAATGTTTTCCATAGCAATCCTTTGTGGTTTTTAAAATCTCTGTTTGGAAAAAGCCATAAAAAGTCAAGTAATGTGCTCAGGAGTCCCATAGGAAATAGAAGGAGCAGGGGATGTTCTGTCAAACCAAATAAGTAGTCAGACTTTGAGGTCTACAGTCAGATGAGGCTCTGTCTGCAGACATACGTGCCTCATGTCTTGTATGCATTCATCAATGACTGCTTTAATTTGAATCTTACTGGACACGTGAAGACCCTTTGTGTCTACCCCAAAAGCTCTCCCTAAAGAAGGGTTTTCACGACACTGCTAATAGAGAACAATAACACCTGAAGCTAATCAGGGAGGGGTGTACACATTACATGCTAGGGAGTGCTGCAGTTTATTTATCTTGTTTAGATTATGGGATCATGCCTCCTGCTTGTGCACCCCTCACCCACTAACCTTTAGGTACTATTGATCTGTTAGCAGGTTCCTACTCACCCATTCGAAAGGAGGTTTTTAAATCCAAAGAGAGGCAATGACTCAGAGTGTAATTCCCAGTAAGGAGACACACCTCATCATGGCTACTTGGTAGTTATGGATATGGCTATATGTATATGCTAAGTGTCTCAGTTTTATATATGCTTTCTTAGCTATAATGCTAGTTTATTTTCCTATGTGTTCATTATTGCATGACTTAATATTCAGAGCGAAGCTGTCTTTTTATTACAATGTGTCAGCTTTGCACCTGTGTACACATTACATGCTAGGGAGTGCCGCCATTATTCTCTTGTTAGATTTGAAAATTGAAATTTAAAGAAGTGTTCAATCTAATATACTGTATAAAGCTGAGCGTATGTATGTCTGTGTGTGTATGTGGCAAACCCCACCCACTCCACATAGCCACACCCACTCCACATAGCCACACCCACTTCTCAGTCACACACACTCAACATAGCCACTTCCACTCCATATAGTCTCTATCATATAAAGCTGAGTGTATGTATGTATGTGTGTGTATGTGGCAAACCCCACCTAGTCCACATAGCCACACCCACTCCACATAGCCCACACCCACTCAACATAGCCACTTCCACTCCATATAGTCTCTATCATATAAAGCTGAGTGTATGTGTGTATGTGGCAAACTCCATCCACTCAAGATAGCCATGCCCACTCTAGAAAGCCATGCCCATGCCACACTGAATAGCCACACCCACATCAGATAGCCATACCCACTTTACATAGCTACACCCCACTTCACATTCTGCATCTCCACATATCCCAGCCTCCTCTACATAGCCCGACCCCTGGACTATGTGAAGGGGTGGATGTATGAAGAGGCTGAGGCTATACATTAGGGTGTTGCTAAGAAAGGGGCATGGCAACTGAGAGGGGTGGAGCTATGTATATGGACAAAGCTACAAAGGGGCGGGGCTATGATATATGAGCATTATTACCATATATGGGCATTACATCGGGCTCTACAGCTAGTATAAAAATAAAATTTTAAAATATAAATAAATTAAGTGAACCACCAGGTAGAATGTAACATTACTGAAGTGATTAGTAATGATTAAAGGGAACCAACCAACCAGCAGGATTTAGGGCTATAAAGTGAAGCAGTGCAATCATACCTTTAATAGAAAGATTCCATGTTTGATTGCAAAGAAAAGTGTCATAAAACCCTTGGAAAACAGGACAGCCGATGATTGATGTGTGCAGCACCGTGTCATTATTTAGGGTTGTTTTTTTTTTCCTCCCTTGTGGGCATGCCCTTCAGCTTTAAGCCAAACCTCCCCACTCCTTTTCATCTCAACTTTCATTTTTGTCAGCCACCCTGTGGCAGGAGTATAGTGACAGTGTTCATGAGCCTGAAACTGAAAGTAGAGGTAGGAGGGGGGATGTCATGCTGGCTTCAGACTCTGTTCACACAGGGGAATCTGATGTGCAGTCTAAGACCTCAGCCTGAGTTTGGGCATTGGAGGTGGGTAGTTCTCTTATGTTCAGCTTTGCAGGAGTTAATTGTTTGATTAGTGTCAATTGAAGGTGGAGGCTACTGGAATGCCTTTACCCTTAAATTATGGCTCTGAACATTCATAGATGCCGACTATAGCATTGCGTGCCTCTTGCATACCAGTCCTGTGTTAGGGTACCTTTACACGCCGCAATTTTTGGCAGCGATAGGAGGCAATCTAACGTGCGCGTGCACATTTTTCATGGTTGCCTCAGATCGCCGAAGGCGCTTTTACACGCCACAATTTTGCCCCCAACCCAAGGCGATGTGTCGCCCCGGAGGTTGCCACACCAACAGCGGGAAACATCCGGTAGACACCGCTTCACACGCCTGTTCACCTGTTCAGCGTGGCGAGAACATAGGCGTGCCAAATTGTTGTACACCGCTCCCCAAACACGCTCATTGGACAACACAATAGCATCATGATTGGCCAGCCTGTTCTGGAAGGCTGGTTAATACATGACGTCATTGCCATTGTGTGGTGGTGAATGGATAGCTGTTCAAATATGTCGCCCTGTGAAGTGACAGCCAATGGGAACACAGTAGCCACCACCAATTATCGCTGACGGGGCGCGGTCTCCAGCACGCTGTGGCACGCCTACAGGAAATCAATAGGCGACGCAGATTCCATTCCTATCGCCCCTTCACACGCAAAAAGCCGGGAATCTCGCCTTCATGATTGCCTCTGATTTTGGAGCAGTGCTGTGAATTTGGAACCAGGCGCAACCTTTTTTATCGTTGCCAAATTCCCCAATTACACGACACAATTGCGAGGCATTTTCACGGCGATGGTACTGGGGCGACATATTGCCGGGTAGATTTCTCGCCGCGGTTGAGGCGTGTAAAGGTACCCTTGCCGCTGAAACTCTAATCATTGCTTGGTGTCTGGTGAAGTATGCCTTGTTGTTTTTTCATTCCCTAATTGTATTTGAGTTCTCCCTACACACATTGTATCTTCCTGATTGTTTGCTGTGTGGTGCTGTTTACTTTATCCCTATCTGTCTTTATCTGTGGGTCCAATTACAGTTCACCACCTGGGGTGTGGGTTGGGGGTTCAGCTCAGGACTGGAGACGGGGACAGGTTGGAAACTTAGGCCTCTCTACCATCAAGGGTACCCCTGAGTTAAGGAAAGTCAGGGTTCCCCTAACCTGAGGGGCAGTGTTGGGGCCCAGGTTCCTTTACTCCTTTTCTCCCTAAGCTCCCCATGACAGAGGTGGGGGAGCAGTTGACTCTCAGCCGAAAGGCATTCCCACAAGGTGGAAAAACAAATCTACCCCAAATAGTTATGCAGTGCTGCACACATCAATCATCTGCTGCCTTGTGTTATCGGGAGTTTTATTGCACTTTTCTCTGCAATCAAACATGGAATCATTCAAGTAAAGGTCTGATTGCACTCAGTATCCCAGAGCCTGTAAAGCACCGGCTTCACATTATAGCACTAAATCCTGCTGGTTGGTTTGCTTTAAGGGCTTTGGAATGTGTCTATGTATTACCATGTAAGTTTTTTTTATGGATTGTGTGAATTTTTGGACGTTTCAATAAAACACAGATTTTTTCTGGACTCTTCCCTTGTTGGATTTTTTCTGATCTCTTTCGGTGTTTGTCCCTTACAAGCTTTTCCTGGCGTTCCCCTCCCAGACTCAGGGCTCGGATTAGCATTTCAGCACCGCGGGTCCGGACAGCTCCTCAATCCTTTATCCACTTTGTTCTTTTTCCCTTTCTGGCAGGGAAGAAGACAGCAAATGTGCCAAATCAAAGGGCACGGCTCGTGTTCCCGCACCGGAGACTTGATAGGTTATAGATTACAGACACAAACTCTTTTGCCAAAGCAAATAAATGTTATAAATATTCGAGCGATGTGAATCCGGTCCAAGGGCTGACGAGCCAAGCGGAGCTCACAATCTGCCGTCACATTAATTAATGCACAATTAATACGTTTTATGATGGTCATTGCCATCATTTTTGTTGCCATCAGGATCCACCAGGGCTGATGTCTGTGGTTCTGGCTCAATAATTCCTCAGTCTTTACATACAGGCAGGTTAAATATGGTCCAGGTCTCTTGTATTTTTGGAGATCTGGCAGACTCTTACCATCACTGGCGGACACAGACAGAAGGGGGCCCCTGGGCAAGGACAATATATGGGCCCGTTTGAGCCCAAGAGCTCAGCAAAATGCACAATTCCACTAGTATTGGAGGCATAAGTGGGCCCCTTTACCTCTTGGGCCCCTATGCGGGTCCACTGGTGTAACTTGAAGCTCATGGGCCCTGATGCAAAGCTCCAACAGGGCCCCCAATTATTGCACATCTAGTGTTTTGGACGTTGCACCATGACCAGTGAAGTCAGTAGATAATTACGATCTTTAATCAATATATAACAATGCAGATTAAATATGTCTAGTACTATTCTAACAACCCTCAGTCAATGGTGGCTATAATATGGGTAGATGGGGAAATGTCTGGAGCCCAAGGTTCCTATCGGTGCTACAAATGCCCAACTTGTCTAAAGGTTTGTTGCACATTGTGTACAGAGATAATTTAAAGGGATCCTGTCACCCCCAAAACGCCTCCTAAGCCACCAAAACACGTCCCTGCAGCATATTATCACTAATCTCACACTTCTTTTGTCTCCTAAAAGCATCCTGTGAAAGTGGAGAAAAACGTTTTAATACTCACTCATTAGGGATTATAATAAGCAGGGGCTATATTCTTAAGCTACCAAAACACTGGGCTGGATGGAGAAGATGAGGAAGGAGAAGTCCTACAATTAGTTATATAGAGGCGTCCCCTCATCTGTCAGGTCTGTTACAATAAATGCTTGTATTACACAAAGAGGTAATAGATGGCAGACACATAGAGAAAAGGGCCCTGGTGCCGCCCAACAGCCTAATTCTACCTGTTTTGGAGGTAGAAATGGCCTCCGAACCTCCCGAGTTCCTGTGTGACTGCACAGGTTGCACCAACGATATGCACACCTCTAAATCAGTGAAGGTCTCAAGCTTCATTCATAGGTTGGACACTGTCAGTAAGTGGCACAGGAATTGTAACGGGCAGTTAACACTATCATTGCCAGCACACAGCAGCCAGGTTTTGGCAACGACCCCAAGACAGTGGTCCGGTGCGTCTTCCAGACACTTTACAGTTCACTTTTATGGAAAGTCAATTAACTTGTTAGTTTGTTTTTGTTTGGAAAAATTCCACATAAGGATGGAGAGAAAATATAAAGACCAAGCAGATGGAGACCTGATGAGAATGACGCCCCCGGCCGAGAGCAACAATTTGTAAATGTTTCATGAATTTGTTGCACATCATAAAGTCACTAATTAGGAGGCATTGTGCGAAAAACTGGAGGAAATGTAGTGACGAATCCGACCCAAAGTATTGGATCCACAGAGAAGCGAAGCAAGTAGTATCCATTGGCTTCTTACACACCCGTCTGTGGCACACAGAGTCAGCCCAAGTACTGGTAAACCCAAGAGAATGGAGGACAGCATGAAGGGTTTACCAGGGGTATACTAGATAATGGTAAATAGAAGGAGCCCCTCCAGAAATTGGGACAGTGCCCAAAGGCAGAAATAAACCAGGACATGGTTGGACATATCAATGGTACAACCACAAGGGGCCAAGAGGTAATGAGACCACATACATATGCACAGCAGATGGATTGTGCATTTTAATGGTTATTGGACTGAAATGTGCCCATATATTGTTCTTACACAGAGACCTTTTTGGTTAGTGTCCATCCAGTGATCCAGGAGGTCCAGCCCCATGACCATAGGAGTGGACACCAAGGGGTCATTCAGGACTTTAATGGTGATGTCCTATCCTTGGGATTGGTCTTCAATATCAGATTCGTGGGTCTGAAATCTGACACTTCTATCGGTCAGCTTTTATCAGAACCGGCAGTGGTAAGCAGGGCTGTGGAGATGGAGTCAGAGTCGTGGTGGTGGAGTTGGTGTCCACATTCGGTGGAGTTTGAGTTGGTGTCAGATGTTTGGCTCACTGACTTCACAGCCCTGATTGTGGAGCCGGAGTCTATTTTGGTGGAGTCGGAGTCGGATTCAGGGACATTGAAGCATCGGATGTTTGGCATACTGACTCTACAGCCCTGTTTAGAAGTAGAGCTAGATAAGAAGAGCGCCACATACTGCATAGTGGCCACCTATCAGTACTACACCTACACTCCTATTGACTTAAATATGATCTGAGCTGCAGTACCAGTGAATGGCCACTATGTGGTGTATGGAGATGAGGTGATACAGCTCTGTATACTGTTTTCTTCCAGTCACTCTAAGGGCCCTTTCACATCAGCGTTTTTTTTTAAATCGCGGCAGATGCGGTGAAAAAACCGCATCTGCCGCGATTACCGCATACCGGCTGCACTTGCGGCGCGGTTGCGGTTTTTGCCATGCAAAGTATAGGCGGACTTGCGGCAGGTGCGGCAAGTGCGGTTTTGCACTTGCGGCAGGTGCGGCCGCGAAAAAAACCGCGGTCAGCCAAACCCGCACTTGCCGCACCTGCCGCAAGTCCGCCTATACTTTGCATGGCAAAAACCGCAACCGCGCCGCAAGTGCAGCCGGTATGCGGTAATCGCGGCAGATGCGGTTTTTTCACCGCATCTGCCGCGATTTAAAAAAAACGCTGATGTGAAAGGGGCCTAAGATAGGTAACAGATAATCAACGAGGGTGCTGAATGCTGAATGTTGGAATAGGTCATCAAATCAAAAACTTAGACAGCCCTTTTAAAGGGGATGTCCCAAAATGAAAGTGCCTGATTGCTAGGGATTTGACCTCTAGGACCTCTACTAATCAAGAGAACTAGTGATCTTGTCTGATTGTTGAGTCCAATCTGCAATACCAGACACAGCCCAGGGGTAAAGGTGGCGCTGTTCCTTAAGAAAAACATTTACCTACATCTTATTATAACAAGATTGTTGCATCTCCCTAAGATCTATCCGTACAAGCCACCACCGCTCGCCCTTGAACGATTCTCGATAAAATTAGCCGTGTTTTATTTTCCTTTGAATTAATGGAAAGTCAATGCTACATTCATCTGCTCATATCTACAATTTACGTGCCGCGCGTCTCTCCAGAGGACACTACATGCATTTTAAATTACGTTTCATTTACACTTGATTTGTGCAATTTTGGGACAAAAGTAGGATTTTTTTCCACTCTGTCGTCTAAATGTAATTAGATTTCAGCCGTCCAGATCAGTGTCCGGCTTTATGAGACTTGGAGGAAAATTAAACTCCTGATTCTCCACTTGTGAGTGTGAAATATGTGGGTCCTTCTGAGCCCCTAATTAATTTCCCTTCTGATGTTATATTACGCAGGAGGAGCCGCTCAAAAACTATTGATTATTTCACATTTAATTTTAGTGTTCTCCATTCGGAAAGTTCTGCGCTGGTCATTTATGGCTGTTAGATACATTATGTGCAGAGCCGGGGAGAAGCTTTATGTAGATGGAAAAAGAATACTGCAAAGTAAAAGCTTCATCCATAGAAGGGATACTAGTGTTCTCCATCCTCAGTATTCAGTGACCGCCCGTCTCCTCCGTTCTCTGTATTCAGTGACCGCCCGTCTCCTCCATCCTCAGTATTCAGTGACCACCTGTCTCCTCTATCCTCAGTATTCAGTGACTGCCCATCTCCTCCATCCTCAGTATTCAGTGACCGCCCACCTCCTCCATCCTCAGTATTCAGTGACCGCCCGTCTCCTCCATCCTCAGTATTCAGTGACCGCCCGTCTCCTCCATCCTCAGTATTCAGTGACCGTCCGTCTCCTCCATCTTCAGTATTCAGTGACCACTCATCTCTTCCATCATAGGAATTCAGTGACCGCCCATCTCCTCCATCCTCAGTATTTGGTGACCGCCCGTCTCCTCCATCCTCAGTATTCAGTGACCGCCCATCTCCTCCATCCTAAGTATTCAGTGACCGCCCGTCTCCTCCATCCTCAGCATTCAGTGACCGCTCGTCTCCTCCATCCTCAGTATTCAGTGACTGCCCGTCCCCTCCATCCTCAATATTCAGTGACTGCCTGTCTCCTCCATCCTGAGCATTCAGTGACCGCTCGTCTCCTCCATCCTCAGTATTCAGTGACTGCCTGTCTCCTCTATCCTCAGTATTCAGTGACAGCCCTTCTCCTCCATCCTCAGTATTCAGTGACCGCCTGTCTCCTCCATCCTCAGTATTCAGTGACCACCTGTCTCCTCCATCCACAGTATTCAGTGACCACTCATCTCTGAGAGTTCAGCACCATGGAGAGCAGCACTGCACACATGGCTGAGAGTTCAGCATCATGGACAGCAGCACTGCTCACATGGCTGAGAGTTCAGCACCATGGACAGCAGCACTGAACACATGGCTGAGAGTTCAGCACCATGAAGAGCAGCACTGCACACACGACTGAGAGTTCAGCACCACATAGAGCAACACTGCACACACGGCTGAGAGTTCAGCACCATGGAGAGCAGCACTGCACACATGGCTGAGAGTTCAGTGCCATGGACAGCAGCAATGCACACACGGCTGAGAATTCAGTACCACGGAGAGCAGCACTGCATACACAGCTGAGAGTTCAGTGCCATGGACAGCAGTGCTGCTCTACACAAGGCTGAGATTTCAGTACCACGGAGAGCAGCACTGCACAAATGGCTGAGAGTTCAGCACCATGGAGAGCAGCACTGCACACATGGCTGAGAGTTCAGCACCACAGAGAGCAGCACTGCACACATGGCTGAGAGTTCAGCACCATGGACAGCAGCACTGCACACATGGCTGAGAGTTCAGCACCATGGAGAGCAGCACTGCACACACAGCTGAGAGCTCAGCACCATGGAGAGAAGCACTGCACACACAGACTGACAGATTAGCACCATAGAGAGCAGCACTGCACACACGGCTGAGAGTTCAGCACCATGGAGAGCAGCACTGGACACACGGCTGAGAGTTCAGCACCATGGAGAGCAGCACTGCATACACGGCTGAGAGTTCAGCACCACGGAGAGCAGCACTGCATACACGGCTGAGAGTTCAGTACCATGGAGAGCAGCACTGCACTCACGGCTGAGATTTCAAAACCATGGAGAGCAGCACTGCACACACGGCTGAGAGTTCAGCACCAAGGAGTGCAGCACTGCACACATGGCTGAGAGTTCAGCACCATGAAGAGCAGCACTGCACACATGGCTGAGAGTTCAGCATCATGGACAGCAGCACTGCTCACATGGCTGAGAGTTCAGCACCATGGACAGCAGCACTGAACACATGGCTGAGAGTTCAGCACCATGAAGAGCAGCACTGCACACACGACTGAGAGTTCAGCACCACATAGAGCAACACTGCACACACGGCTGAGAGTTCAGCACCATGGAGAGCAGCACTGCACACATGGCTGAGAGTTCAGTGCCATGGACAGCAGCAATGCACACACGGCTGAGAATTCAGTACCACGGAGAGCAGCACTGCATACACAGCTGAGAGTTCAGTGCCATGGACAGCAGTGCTGCTCTACACAAGGCTGAGATTTCAGTACCACGGAGAGCAGCACTGCACAAATGGCTGAGAGTTCAGCACCATGGAGAGCAGCACTGCACACATGGCTGAGAGTTCAGCACCACAGAGAGCAGCACTGCACACATGGCTGAGAGTTCAGCACCATGGACAGCAGCACTGCACACATGGCTGAGAGTTCAGCACCATGGAGAGCAGCACTGCACACACAGCTGAGAGCTCAGCACCATGGAGAGAAGCACTGCACACACAGACTGACAGATTAGCACCATAGAGAGCAGCACTGCACACACGGCTGAGAGTTCAGCACCATGGAGAGCAGCACTGGACACACGGCTGAGAGTTCAGCACCATGGAGAGCAGCACTGCATACACGGCTGAGAGTTCAGCACCACGGAGAGCAGCACTGCATACACGGCTGAGAGTTCAGTACCATGGAGAGCAGCACTGCACTCACGGCTGAGATTTCAAAACCATGGAGAGCAGCACTGCACACACGGCTGAGAGTTCAGCACCAAGGAGTGCAGCACTGCACACACGGCTGAGAGTTCAGCACCATGGAGAGCAGCACTGCACACACGGCTGAGAGTTCTGCACCAAGGAGAGCAGCACTGCACACACAGCTGAGAGTTCAGTGCCATGGACAGCAGTGCTGCTCTACACAAGGCTGAGATTTCAGCACCATGGGATGCAGCACTGCACACATGGCTGAGAGTTCAGCACCTCGGAGAGCAGCACTGCACACACGGCTGAGAGTTCTGCACCAAGGAGAGCAGCACTGCACACACAGCTGAGAGTTCAGTGCCATGGACAGCAGTGCTGCTCTACACAAGGCTGAGATTTCAGCACCATGGGATGCAGCACTGCACACATGGCTGAGAGTTCAGCACCTCGGAGAGCAGCATTGTACACACGGCTGAGAGTTCAGTACCATGGAGAGCAGCACTGCACACACGGCTGAGAGTTCAGCACCATGGACAGCAGCGCTGCTCTACACATGGCTGAGAGTTCAGCACCTCGGAGAGCAGCATTGCACACACGGCTGAGAGTTTAGCACCACACAGAGACCAGCACTGCACACATCGCTGAGAGTACAGCACCATGGACAGCAGCACTGCACACATGGCTGAGAGTTCAGCACCACGGAGAGCAGCACTGCATACACGGCTGGGAGTTCAGCACCACGGAGAGCAGCACTGCATACACGGCTGAGAGTTCAGTACCATGGAGAGCAGCACTGCATACACGGCTGAGAGTTCAGTACCATGGAGAGCAGCACTGCACTCACGGCTGAGATTTCAAAACCATGGACAGCAGCACTGCACACACGGCTGAGAGTTCAGCACCATGGAGTGCAGCACTGCACACACGGCTGAGAGTTCAGCACCATGGAGAGCAGCACTGCACACACTGCTGAGAGTTCAGTACCATGGAGAGCAGCACTGCACACACGGCTGAGAGTTCAGCACCATGGAGAGCAGCACTGCACACACTGCTGAGAGTTCAGTACCATGGAGAGCAGCACTGCACACACAGCTGAAAGTTCAGTACCATGGAGAGCAGCACTCCACACACAGCTGAAAGTTCAGTACCATGGAGAGCAGCACTGCACACACAGCTGAAAGTTCAGTACCATGAAGAGCAGCACTGCACACACGGCTGAGAGTTCAGCACCATGGAGAGCAGCACTGCACACACGGCTGAGAGTTCTGCACCACGTAGAGCAGCAGTGCACACACGGCTGAGAGTTCTGCACCATGGAGAGCAGCACTGCACAAGAAAGGATCTCTTTAGTGTCTTGTATACTCGGCATTAGGGATGGGCGAATCTACTCGCTAGGACTCGTTACTCGGCGAGTAGTAAGGGACTCGCAGGACTCGGTACTCGGCGAGTTTCCCAGTGATGACTCGCACGAGTCCAATGCAAATCAATATCAATCCTAGTTTTGTCAGAAACGCTGACAAAACTAGGATTGCCATTGTTTGCATTGGACTCGTGCGAGTCATCACTGGCTACTGTGCCAGTGATAGCAGGGAAACTCGCAAAGTAACTGCTGTTTCTTTGCGAGCCGAGTCCAGCTGTCTTCTCTGTGCAGCTCCAGGGTCCTAGAACCTGCCTGCTCACAGAGATGATGTAGCAGTGCTGAGATTATTCTCAGTCTGCTCATTCCCTGTGCATGTAGCAGAGAGGACATCGCGTTTTGGACCACGTCGGACGGAAGAGGATTTTTTTAATTAAAGATGGAGTCCCTAATGGCTTTTTTTTTTATTTCAAATAAAAAATTTTCTCTGTGTTTTTTTAACCCTTTATTGGAGATTCTTAGTGGCTGGGTCAAACGTGGCCTGACATTAAGAATCTCGGGCTTAATACCAGCTTGTATAACAAAGCTGGTATTAACCCCTTTATTACCCAGCGTGCTACCGCCACCAGGGCCGCTGGAAGAGCGGGGTTCAGCGCCAGAGGATGGCGCTTCAATGAACGCGCCATCTTCTGGGGCGGCTGCGGGCTGCAATTTGCAGCGGGGGGTGCCCAGAAAGCTTGGGCATCCCTGCGCTGCGGATTCCAGCCCTCAGCTGCTTAGCTGTACCTGGCTAGACATAGAAATTGCGCGGAGCCCCACGCATTTTTTTAAAATTATTTAATGAATTTCAGAGTCAGAGTCTCAGAGTCAGAATCTCAGAATTTCATGAAATAATTTTAAAAAAATGCATGGGCCTCCGCGCAATTTCTATGTCTAGCCAGGTACAGCTAAGCAGCTGGGGGCTGGAATCCGCAGCGCAGGGATGCCCAAGCTTTCTGGGCACCCCCCGCTGCAAATTGCAGCCCGCAGCCGCCCCAGAAGATGGCGCGTTCATTGAAGTGCCATCCTCTGACGCTGAACCCCGCTCTTCCAGCGGCCCTGGTAGCGGTGGCACGCTGGGTAATAAAGAGGTTAGGGCCAGCTTTGTATTATCAGCTGGCCCTAAGCCCGAAATTTATGGTGGTCACGCCAATATTAGACATGACCGCCATGAATTTCTATTAAATTGTTTTAAAAAAAACACAACACAAAGAAAATTTTTTATTAGAAATAAAAAAAAAAGCCATTAGGGACTCCATCTTTAATTAAAAAAATCCTCTTCCGTCCGACGCAGTCCAAAACGCGATGTCCTCTCTGCTACATCCCCTGTGTATAGATATAGATCTCTATGCACAGGGAATGAGCAGACTGAGAACAATCTCAGCTCTGCTACATCATCTCTGTGCACAGACATTCATGTCTGTACACAGGGAATGAGCAGACTGAGAACAATTTCAGCTCTGCTACATCAGGCAGCAGGCGGGCTCTAGGACCCTGGAGCTGGCAGCCAACACAGAGGAGACAGGACTCTTATCTGTGCGAGTCAGCGATTACTTACAAAGTAAACGAGCAATGCAAATAAATGACAAAACTAGGATTGCTTCAGGCTGAAGCTTCCGAGACACATCTGCGAGTTGTAAATCTCACACTACTCGCTATTACTCGCTTCCCCATTCATTAACATTGGACTCGCTAGACTCGCAACGAGTAGCGAGTCCTGGGCTCGGACTCGCTAGAGTCAAGCGATTCCGAGTAATTTAGGATTCGCCCATCACTACTCGGCATACATCCCTTTAATAGTGAGTTGGAGTGTCTGTCTGGATCTGCTGACCTGCTGCTCAGTACCGGACAAACGAACTGCCCAGTATAGGGTTTGTCAGGAAGAGATAAAACCAGGAATTTCCGTTTTGTCGTGGAGCCCTTTCAGAGGATACACAGGATACTCCATATATTTTGAATGTATCTGATTTATTATTCCATGAACATACAACGCGTTTTGGCTAGACATATAAAAATAGCCTTCATCAGGTAAAGTCATGCATAACTTGAAAAACACGATATATATAGGGAGATTTAGTCCAACCCTTCAATTAGCTGCTTCTTAATTAAATGCATATGCACATCCCTCCTCATTAATGAGGCTTCTAATTACACAGGGATTCTATGTTGTTTACATCTTTAACATATATTTTTTTGTGTTTTCTCTTACAGATACTCATACAGGTTTGTATATGGTTTCTTACGAGTATTGTGCGATCTTCCCGAGGAAGGAACATATATAAAAAAAGAACATATAAACACATCAAAAATTCAAGTGGATGTTGAAAGGCTATACAGAATTGATGTAAAATTAATTCAATAAAATTAATAAAATTTCATCACAAAACTATGTATCGAAATAATTGAAAACATTCTAATGTAATCAATAAAATCATTTTCAATAAATAAAATTTCTGTTCTATTCTTCATACACTAGACATTGTATGGGGCTTGCCGCAAGTGTGCTGCTATTGCGGCCGTTATGCGGTAATCGCAGCAGTTGCGTTTATTTCACTGCAACAGCGAAAAACGCTGATGTGAAAGGGGCCTAAGGCGTTTTTTTTTTTTTTTTTTTTTAATTTCATTTGCGGATTTATATATGTATGTGTCCTCATAATCTGTGTCATTATCTGCCCGACGAAGGAGCCACAGTGTCCCTAAAGCTTGCTATGTTTACCATCTTTTCAGGTGGCCATTAAAAGGTATTAACCACTGAGGACTCTAAGATTCCAATATTTTTCTAGATTAAAATGGTAATATGCTGCATTTAACACTAGGGGGAGCTTAGGAGCTCACTGCATACAGTTTTACTATTGAATTCAATGTACCAACAGTATGCAACAAGCCCCTGAGCTCCCTCTAGTGGTGGCTGCAAGTAGTCATTATATTTGCATGTCCCATTAAGTCTAAAGAGAGATGGAGATATATCAGAAAAATTCACGTCAGAGAGTTGAACACAGAAAATGTGAATATTTTTGTTTGTAAATAGAATAAATAAATTCTAATATGGTGAAAATCACATAGAACAATATGAGCAGACAGATTTGTCTCTATTTCTATGTGTTTATATTATAATTGCCACAGGGATGAGGATGACTTTCTGCGCTTTACAAGGTCACTTAAAGACGGAAATAAAACATAATTGCTTACACATGTCATAAAAATATTCCCGCTCAAGATGGTGAAGGTCACTCAGCTTAGCGTTAAATAGTCCGGATGAACAGATGCCGTCATTGCTAACAGTTCATAATCCGCTTTAGAGGATTTGGGAAATTTCACATTTACAGAAGAATTAAGATGTTTGGAAACTAGCGTCATTAGCGGACGACGTTATGTGCCCGGACTGTCTGCGATATGCAATGGTGAGATTCTTGGAGGTCAGACATAGCATAGATGAGACAAATCCAAAAAGTGACAAACACTGCAGAACCAATGGAGAGAGCACAAAAGTCACAGTGTCACATGTTGACTACTCTGCTGTAGTTAAATTAGAGTAAATTTCCTTTGGCACATTCTGAGTTAATATGTAGATGCTGCTGTGTTGCTGTCTATGTGAGGCGGCTCTGCAGGTGGGATGTTGTGGTTTGTCAAGTGACCGTGCCCCTTGCCTTTAAATAGTTCCCTCTTCCACCAGCAAGTGTCGCTGATAGAGTTTTAGTCTCTGCAATACCTGGAGCTGAGAAGACATGTGCTTTGTGTTGAAGCTTTGATAGTTGCTGTGCATCCCGATCCGTGGGCGGATATGAGGGGGACTTAGCCTAGGGCTAATTAGGAGACAAGGGCAAGGGTGGCGGCCTGGATATCCTCATATTCAGAAGTAATTCCGGGAACAGGGAAAGCCAGGGAACCTCACTCTAAGGGTCAGGCTAGTACCCCTGTTCATCTTTTGCCCAACTTTACTATCCTGCTACCTGGCTCCTTTTACCACCCCTTGACACATAGATCTGATTGTGAAAGAAAAAAGTATCCCATCCCATCCTGACCAGGTTTTTCAGCTTCCTACGCAACACCTAGTTCACCCCCTGGTTGTTGCATTCATTGACAGACAACCCCAGGTGGATCATATTCATCATGTCACGCTACCTGTCACACTGCAAATAGAACACAGCACTCAAAAAGAATCTCTAATTGTGTGCTACCTAACTCTGTAAACTCTATTCTTCTGGGTCTTCCATGGTGTCGTTTACATGTGCAAGTTGTTGACTGGTTCACCAGTCTGGTGCTTCAATGAAGATTGTCGTGCTGTACCAATTACCTTGTCAAGGTCTAGTCCAAGTCCCCACCTTACTGTTAGGACTTCAGATTTTCTATTGTCATTCTGTGTGTCTTGCCCCTTTTCAAGATGGTGTCCACTGCTTCACGTGATCCTCTGGTCTGCCTTTATAAACTTCAGCCTGCTGTATAGCCATGCTCGAGTATTCAGTTGAATTCCTGGCTCCCTACTTCCTTTGATCCTCAAGTGAACCTCCTCTGGCATTCCACTCTGGCTTTTCCTATGTCTGCAGTCCTTTTCCAGCTACCACACTTCTCCTGAAAACCTGCTTCTGTGCCGTGTGTTTTAGATTTAGCTTCAGCCTGCCTGCACTGTGATATGTAAGTCTTGTGTGCCTTTAAATGCAGCTTCCCTGTTAGTTCTGTTCAGTTTTAGTTTCTCTGGACTTTTGCTGGACTTTGAGAGACTTTACTTAAATTACACTGCACATTTTCAAGTTCAGGGCTTGTTCTTGTGACTACCCTCACAGGCCTTCCTGGGAGTTACCAAACTCATAGACTGTTCTGATGTGAATTGCTTCTAAAGAGACTGTCCTGTTTGATGCTATTTGATGAACTTGCTCACTTGCTGCATCTCAAGTTTATTAACTGCCATGTGTGATATCTATAGACTTGTTCACCTTTACATCGGTTTCAGTCTGTCTGTGCTCCCATAAGCTAATAGATCCCTGAGTAATCCTACAGTACATTACACTTACACTCTTTCAGACCTGTATTCCCTGTCTGAGACTCATGTTGTCTTGATCTTTTGACGTGTCTGATTCTGAGGAGGAATCTCTACATCTGGCTAAGGGTGCTTTCACACAGCGTGTTTCTGTTATCCGTGGCTGTCCGTTGTAAAACGGACAGCCACGGATCAGATTTTGGCCCCATGTTATCCTATGGGCACGGATCACATCGGATTTGGCCTTATTGGCATCCGATTTTTGTCGGATCCAATTCTGGCCGATTTTTTGCTGTGCCCAAAATCGCAGCCTGCTGCGATTTTTGGCACAGCGGGTCAAATCGGACCGAGTTGGATCCGACCTGATCCGCGCCAAATAACATATGGCCTATGGAGCGAGGATCCGAGGAAACAGCTGATGTCTCCTCGGACCCGATGTTAGTGCACTGAGCATGCTCAGTACACTAAAATCGCTCTGTGCCATCTAATATCACTTCTGCAATGTATATTCATACATTGTAGAAGTGATATGCAGTTAAATGAAAGGGTTAAAAATAAAAAAATCATTATCCTCACCTCTCCACGATCCAGCGATGCCTCCAGCGCTCTGTGCTTCTAGGATCTGGCCTGACGTCACAGTTGAGTCACATGGCCGGTTACCGCGGTCCTGTTGATCAGAAGAAGAAGCTGGAAGCACCGCGGGTGTCCTGGAGAGGTGAGAATGAAGAATTTTTTTATTTTTTAAGCTCTGCAAAGAGGGTGGGCAAAGAGGGGCTCTAAAGAGGGGACAAAGAGGGGGTCAACAGGAGGACAAAGAGGGGACAAAGACGGGAGACAGAGGGGACCAACAGGAGGACAAAGAGGGGACAAAGAGGGGAGACAGAGGGGACCAACAGGAGGACAAAGAGGGGACAAAGAGGGGAGACAGAGGGGACAAAGAGGGGAGACAGAGGAGAAAGGTGACAGGAGAGAGAGAGGAGGGGGACGAGATGACAGGAGGAGCAGGGAGAGGAGGAGAGGATCCAAACTGATGCTGCTAAATATCGGGATCGGATGTGTGGCGCCCCTGCGGGTATGCGCCACAGAATGGTATTACACTTGAATATAAAATGTGTTTTTCCTTGTAAGTTGCTAGGTTAGGATTTAAATCTTATGGAGTCTATTTTTAGCACTCAATTAGGACCGCACCACTTAGTGTAGGGGGAACTGGTAATATGGTAGGTTCCACAGGTGGTGGGCGGAGCTTAGGATAGAGCAGAGTGACAGTTGAGAATTTACCTCAGTCGGTGCTGGGAAGGCAGACAGTGTGGTGATGCCTGGCGGCTCAGCTGAGTAGAGGGTACCCCATCTTTATGAGGGGGCCCAGGACAGATGGCAACGGACCAAGACTGGTAGGAGCCAGCTGGTCATGTTGAGGGTTCACAGGTGACACGGACTACCGAGGCAGCCAGGAGTTCAGCCCTGACTGCGAAGCCGACGAGCTGCAGGCCCAATAGGACCGGGTTGCTGACAGCCCCACAAAGGTACCTCACCCCTCATGCCCAAAAGACGGTCCTACACTAGTGAGGAGAGACTGAAACCCGGTGTCAGGTGGGAAACTTGTGCGTTCCTGCTGTTCCCATTTGGACCGGTAATAGTCAAGTTAAGCCTACTAGACACAGACCGCAGGACTGGCGGGTGAGCTCTTCAAAGGTGGGAAAGACAGAAAGATCTAGAAAGAGAATAGAAACCCTGAAAGACAGAGAAAGAACAATCTAAAGACTCCTTAAGAGAAATCCTGAGTTGGTAACAACACCCTAAACCAAACTGTACCGTGTATTGTTATGCCATCAGCCGGTACCGAGTAAAGTAAAGTTAAACAAGAACTGGTTTCTGTTATTCTTCCTGCCGCAGCTCAAAGGACTTAACATCATCAACATCAACAGCAGACGGGTAAGAACTGCACCACCAATTACCATCACTGTCCTCCCTCACCGTCTCACCACCATCATAGCTGCCCTGAGGTAAAGCTCCACCTGTGGGGAGCTGTACCACACACCGCTGCCCCCTCCATCACCTCAGCCGCCGGCTGGCAGCGCCGGTACCACCTTACCGGACTCTACAGGTGGCGTCACGTCCCCCTGTAAATAACCCCTTTCACCCCCACCGTTTACCATTAACACCTGGTATAGTTGTTCGCCAGGGCACGGCACCGGGGATACCGGCCACCCGTGACATCCCACACAGAAGCCCCGGTGACCGAGTACCTCACGCACCCCAGCTCTGGTCGAAACAAATTGGCGTCACGAACAGGATGAGCCAGCCTGGTATCTACCAGGTGAAGTGTGCCTTAAGAACTTTATTACTGTCTAACTGTGTGGATTATAAAAACTGAGCCGAGCCGCCATTACATCGCCTCACAAAATTCAAACTGCGTCACTACAGCAGGAGAAAGAGCGGGAAGATAAGCCCCGCCCCCTCCGCTCTGCCGAGGAGTGACGAAGGCAGTGGCGGGCTCCGGAAATGCCCGAAGGACTTGCCCACAGGAACTTTGTGGTGGGCGGGCTTAAAGTGCATTAAGAACTATGTGCCGGCCCAGGGGCGTGCCTCGGCCCCTCAGCATACATGGGCCATTCAAGAGGCGTCAGAAAGTCTCCCCGCCCCCATTGCTCTCAATCAACCAAGGGGGCGGGTCGAGCACCGTAACGGAGGACCCAGCGAGCATGGAGCCCGGAAGAGAGGAGACCGCCAAACCGGGAAGCCTGATCCGGTTCTCCGAAGAGCCCGACCTGACTGGGGAGGAGGACCAGGAGGATGGAACAGCCGGCGGCGCAGAGGAGGCCGGGCCCCGCGAGCTATGGAGGGTCGCGGTACCAGCACCAACAACAACGGGCAGAGGAAGGAGAGCAGCGTCCTGCACCCATGACAGCGGACATACATGGCAACGCGTAGGCCGTCCCTGGTTTACCCACCTTGAACCCGACGATGAGGCTGAACGACATTGACGACGCGAGGCCTGGTATGCAAATGAACTTGAGACCAGCCAAGCTCGCGTCATGGCCCGTAATCAGCCCCACTGCCCCTAGACTAACGTAAACGGGGGGTGGTCACTACTTTTAATCTTAGTACCGGGTATGGGTTTGCCAAGGAGGAGGGTCTTTACCAGGAAGTCCATGTTGGTCGGAGGAACGTGAAGGAACACCTACTGCAGGGCCACCCAGACGGGACCTATAATTGTTAAAGGGCAACTGTTCTTTTTGTTGTTTTAACTCTTGCAGTACAAGAATACAAATCTATGCGAAGATTTTGTTTTGTATTAAATCCTGATGACAGTAATCAGAGACATGTTACCTGGTCCCCGTTGGACCGACAAGGACTAGATTATAGTCAAAGTTTAAAGTAACGTTATAAGCAATGAGCCTCCCTGACAGGGAAGAAAAGAAGCAATCTTATTGTTAATACCTGTTAAATGTTCAATGTTAAATGTAAAATGTATTTTTATTCCAGGTTTGGTTTGACACCCGCGGACGGGTGTGTTTCACCAAGGGGGTGTGTGGCGCCCCTGCGGGTATGCGCCACAGAATGGTATTACACTTGAATATAAAATGTGTTTTTCCTTGTAAGTTGCTAGGTTAGGATTTAAATCTTATGGAGTCTATTTTTAGCACTCACTTAGGACCGCACCACTTAGTGTAGGGGGAACTGGTAATATGGTAGGTTCCACAGGTGGTGGGCGGAGCTTAGGATAGAGCAGAGTGACAGTTGAGAATTTACCTCAGTCGGTGCTGGGAAGGCAGACAGTGTGGTGATGCCTGGCGGCTCAGCTGAGTAGAGGGTACCCCATCTTTATGAGGGGGCCCAGGACAGATGGCAACGGACCAAGACTGGTAGGAGCCAGCTGGTCATGTTGAGGGTACACAGGTGACACGGACTACCGAGGCAGCCAGGAGTTCAGCCCTGACTGCGAAGCCGACGAGCTGCAGGCCCAACAGGACCGGGTTGCTGACAGCCCCACAAAGGTACCTCACCCCTCATGCCCAAAAGACGGTCCTACACTAGTGAGGAGAGACTGAAACCCGGTGTCAGGTGGGAAACTTGTGCGTTCCTGCTGTTCCCATTTGGACCGGTAATAGTCAAGTTAAGCCTACTAGACACAGACCGCAGGACTGGCGGGTGAGCTCTTCAAAGGTGGGAAAGACAGAAAGATCTAGAAAGAGAATAGAAACCCTGAAAGACAGAGAAAGAACATCTAAAGACTCCTTAAGAGAAATCCTGAGTTGGTAACAACACCCTAAACCAAACTGTACCGTGTATTGTTATGCCATCAGCCGGTACCAAGTAAAGTAAAGTTAAACAAGAACTGGTTTCTGTTATTCTTCCTGCCGCAGCTCAAAGGACTTAACATCATCAACATCAACAGCAGACGGGTAAGAACTGCACCACCAATTACCATCACTGTCCTCCCTCACCGTCTCACCACCACCACAGCTGCCCTGAGGTAAAGCTCCACCTGTGGGGAGCTGTACCACACACCGCTGCCCCCTCCATCACCTCAGCGGCCGGCTGGCAGCGCCGGTACCACCTTACCGGACTCTACAGGTGGCGTCACGTCCCCCTGTAAATAACCCCTTTCACCCCCACCGTTTACCATTAACACCTGGTATAGTTGTTCGCCAGGGCACGGCACCGGGGATACCGGCCACCCGTGACATCCCACACAGAAGCCCCGGTGACCGAGTACCTCACGCACCCCAGCTCTGGTCGAAACAGATGCCTATTTGGCATCCGATTGCAGTCATCAGTTTGGATCCGTTGCTGTCCGAGGGGTGCAGCAAAAAGTCTGATCCCCTCGGACAGCACAAAAACGCTGTGTGAAAGCAGCCTAAGATTGTTGAAGCTGCTCTTGTTCTTGTAAAAGGCGTCCATACGGATAAGGCCTTTGCTTTAACTAGGAGAAAGAGAATCCTGTCCAGAAGACATGATTCCAAGCTGGCCAAGAATGTTAGAACTTTGTAACCATGTATCCATAGTGTGCAGGCCTTTCGAAAACATCAGTACCCCTACCATTCCAGGGCGTTTCCTCAACAGCTTGGCCTAAAAAAGGAGGGACATAATGGGGGTTCTGTCAAGGTGAACTCTTGCATACTTCAGTGTCGCCCCACTCACCATGTTCCCCATGAGGCATCTCCTCATGTCAGGCCTCGCTGCTGAGTTGTTTGTTGCAGCATTCTTTTCTACTGCTACTTCTGCATGTGGCTTCCATTTGACCTTAGGGATGTGTGGCTAGTCTCTGCAGGAACATAACTGACCCACCCCAGGGCTGTGGGGTACCCAGTTCCAGGCGTTGATTCACGGGGGATGTCACAGGGGCCTGTGCCCTGCCCCTGGTGGTCGCTGAAAAGAGTCAGAAAAATAATAAAAACAAAAGTGATTCTTGACGCCACTTACGGTCTGATATAGTTACCGGTGCTGCGGGTCAGACCTCCAGGGTGATGTTTGGGCAGCAAGATGGTTACGCTCCCCGTAGGTGGAGCAGGATCCTCAGGGTAGTGGTAATAGTTTTTACACAGGGAGGTAGCTTACCACACATCCTTGTCACTAGTCCTCTCAATGCAGCAAGTATGCGGCTCCTCAGGCGTAGGAGTTAGATATTGCAGGACAGTCTATGGAGGGAGCAGGATTAGGGGCCGCAACAACAGTCACACACAGGGTCGATGTTTCCGTACCTTTACTGATGTTGCAGGTATAGTCCAGGGTACAGTCACTGATGGTATGGGTCCGGGTGGTCTGGTACAGGTCAGGATGTCTACACCCGGCGAGTTATAAGGCCTCCCTGCTGCGCTGTGTGTTTTTGGTCACAGGTTGTCTGAAGCTAAGCCCTGACCCTCTCTTACTGTCCTCACTTGTATGGCAGGCGGTGAGAGCCCTGTTGCTGTATCCACTCCGGTCCCTGGCTCTGCTAAGTGGCTGTGCCTCAAGTGCTGCAGAGGCCAGGAGATCTGACGTCTCTCTGGCCTCTGGTCTTCACTATAGGGCAACAGATACCTTGCAGTCACGGGCTCTGGCATCCAGTTTTGGGTGCTGTTCCTCTGGGGCGAACCGGTATGGCTCCACTCCCCCTGTTACTACTCCTTGCCTCCTACCCTCGCTCTAGGGTCCTTCAACAGGCTAACTCGTCTCACTGGCACGGGCTTAGCGCAGCTCCATCACCAGGATGTCTTCACAGTCCTCCCTGGAACTCCACTCACTAACTCCACCTCTAAGCCTGAATTTATTAGGGACCTTGTCTGAACTCGGTTCCCTCTTCAGGTCTGGAGTGGACGGTGTTGTGTGTGCGGGCTTACCTGATGTGGAGATCCTTCTGTGTCCCAGGTGTATTTGTGGCAACCGAACCCTGGGGTGCCACATAACCCTATTGTGTCCTGCAGAGTTTATGTTCCCTGGCCAGTGGTGTTCTAGCATTGCCTATTTCAGGCATCTCCCTCACCACTCTCTGCCCAATCCCCGCTCCCTCTTTCTTCTGTCTTATCATCAAAGACCACTAGTTCCCAGGGTCATTAGGAGCCCTGCTTGTCCGGCCAGTACACCGCCTCCACCATGTGTTACAGAGGACATCCTGTGCTCTTGATCAGGAGCCGCTCCAAGACTTCTCCAGACTTTCTTCTTCCATCATTCTGGTACAGGTTGATCTTAGTCTTATCCATCCTCTGCTGCTTTTCCAGAACTGGGTGGCTTCTTTAGATGTGTTTTGGTAAAGTCTAATCTGGCCCTTCTATTTTACAGGATAATGAATGGTTTGCACCTTGTGGTGACCCCTCTTTATTTGCACCTTGCGGTGACTCCTCTGTATTTGCACCTTGTGGTGACCCCTCTGTATTTGCACTTTGTGGTGACACCTTTTTGTTTGCTCTTTGTGGTGACCCCTCTGTATGTGCACCTAGTGTTGACCCCTCTGTATTTACACCTTGTGGTGACTCCTCTGTATTTTTACCTTGTGTGACTCCTCGGTATTTGCACCTTGTGGTGACTCCTCTGTATTTTTACCTTGTGTGACTCCTCGGTATTTGCACCTTGTGGTGACTCCTCTGTATTTGCACCTTGTGGTGACTCCTCTGTATTTGCTCCTTGAGGTGACCCCCTCTGTATTTGAACCTTGTGCTGACCCCTCTGTATTTGCACCTTATGGCGCCTCCTCTGTATTTGCGCCTTGTGGTGACTCCTCTGTATTTACACCTTGTGGTGACTCCTCTGTATTTGCACCTTGTGTGTATCTTCATCATGGAAAGGATTCTGCGATCATCAATCACTGTCATCTTCCAGGGACGTCTAGGCCTTTTTGAGTTCACAGCTCACCATTGAGATCTTTTTTTTGTGCAGAATATACTAGACTGTTAATTTATCCGCTTCTAATATTTCTGCTCTCTCTGATTCATTTCCTCTTCTTCTAATGATGATCAGTTACTCTTCCATGGACCGCATGTTGTGGGTTCACAGCAACAGCTTTCAGAGGCAAATACCGCACCTGGAATCAGCTCCAGACCTTTAACCTGCTTAATTGATGATAGATTAATGAGGAAATTGCCCATTAAATAGCTTTTGGGATAATTGTCTTTTGGACCTTGGAAAAGCAACAGCTCCATATTAAAAAGCTGTAATTCCTAAATCTTCCTCCAAGTATGATGGATGGGAATGCATCAAATTAAAGCTGAGAGTCGGCACAAGACCAGATTGATTATAGAACTTGTCAGGAACTTAGGCCGGCTTCACACTGCGTATGTGATCCGATCCGTGGCTGTCCGCTTGAGGCAGACAGCCGCGGACCGGATCAGCACACAGGACTGGGGGGCTATTATGCCCTCCGTTCCTGTGTGCAGCACGCGCAGCTGCAGCCGCTGACAGGTCAGCACCGCGGCGCCCGCGGTCCTCACCTATCATCAGAGGGAACTGCGTGCGCTGCACACCGGATCGGAGGGCATAATAGCCCCCCAGTCCTGTGTGCTGATCCGGTCCGCGGCTGTCTGCCTCAAGCGGAC
The DNA here is from genome assembly GCA_033576535.1 of Allobates femoralis. Taxonomy (NCBI): domain Eukaryota; kingdom Metazoa; phylum Chordata; class Amphibia; order Anura; family Aromobatidae; genus Allobates; species Allobates femoralis. The sequence goes on from JARQOC010000010.1 coordinate 116,382,228, forward strand.
AGCCACGGATCGGATCACACACGCAGTGTGAAGCCGGCCTTAGTCAAGACCTGCAGCTCTCTTGTGCTCCTTTATCCTGCTGGCCAAACACGGTATTGACAGAGGATAAGTAAAGGTGCGCAGCTGCTCTAATTTATGTCGTCTATTGTGACACATGATGAGACAGGATGTATATATACCAGCAATATCTCTTCCAGAAACGTATCCACCCTCAAACCACAACATCACATAAATACAAAAATTATGCTGCCACCACCGACCTCTTTCAGGTGGATCGGTAACCTTTTTGGTAACGTGACTTTGTGGGAGGAACGTATTCAGCTTGTTCATAGAACATGAAGAACGAAACTAATTGACACGTTTTACTCCAAAAGTTGGCAGTGTTTGCAAAAAGATTTAAAAGATATTACAAAGGAGACAATTTACATATATGCATACAGAGTTATTAAAATAAAAGGGATTAAAGTTACAGAAACCTAAACTATTGTAGCTTGAATTCTGTAGCCCAATGGGGAGGGCAGAAAATGGAGGAGGTTCACAGCAGTGTTTCAGCTGCCCCAAAATCTGTAACAGCAAACTCTTAGCTGGCATAAGTTCTTATAGGGTCTGGGTGACCTGCTCAGTGTCCATTGTCTTTTGTGAGCACGATGTCCATTGTCTTTTGTGAGCTCGGTGTCCATTGTCTTTTGTAAACTCAGTGTCCATTGTCTTTTGTGAGCTCGGTGTCCATTGTCTTTGTGAACTCGGCGTCCATGTCTTTTGTGAACTCGCGTCCATTGTCTTTTGTGAGCTCGATGTCCATTGTCTTTTGTGAGCTCGATGTCCATTGTCTTTTGTGATCTCGGTGTCCATTGTCTTTTGTGAACTCGGCGTCCATTGTCTTTTATGAACTCGGCGTCCATTGTCTTTTGTGAGCTCGGTGTCCATTGTCTTTTGTGAGATCGATGTCCATTGTCTTTTGTGAGCTCAGTGTCCATTGTCTTTTGTGAGCTCGGTGTCCATTGTCTTTTGTGAGCTCGGTGTCCATTGTCTTTTGTGAACTCGGTGTCCATTGTCTTTTGTGAGATCGATGTCCATTGTCTTTTGTGAGCTCAGTGTCCATTGTCTTTTGTGAGCTCGGTGTCCATTGTCTTCTGTGAGCTCGGTGTCCATTGTCTTTTGTGAACTCGGTGTCCATTGTCTTTTGTGAGCTCGGTGTCCATTGTCTTTTGTAAACTCGGTGTCCATTGTCTTTTGTGAACTCGGCGTCCATTGTCTTTTATGAACTCGGTGTCCATTGTCTTTTGTGAGATCGGTGTCCATTGTCTTTTGTGAGCTCAGTGTCCATTGTCTTTTGTGAGATCGATGTCCATTGTCTTTTGTGAGCTCGGTGTCCATTGTCTTTTGTGAGCTCGGTGTCCATTGTCTTTTGTGAGATCGATGTCCATTTTCTTTTGTGAGCTCGGTAAACAGATAAAATGGTACAACCTGTGTTGCTGTCCAAATATTTTTGGACCCAGTTGTAGATAGATTTATTTTTTTTATTTTGATAATTTCTCAATTTTGAATTTTCCTCTCTATATTCTTCCTTATTTCTTGAGATCCTTCCTTTCGTCATGCCTTCTTCATGTCCATATGTTTGTGTCAGTATAAAAATAAATATTAGAATATTTTTTCACCTCCTTGTGATTTCTGACACCTCTTCTGTATGTCGAGGGCTGTAACGACTCTATAAAAAACAGATTTTTAACAGTCAAGTGTTTTTTCTCCCATGAATGTGATTTTCTCTGCCCGTTGTTAATTCCACTTGTCATAAACACGTTAAAATGTTTCTAATGCATTCGACAATGTCGCACATTCAGGTTCTCGCGTGTTGACAGTAAATTGGAGTCATTTAGATAATCTTCCATTTCAAAGGGAGATGTAAAAATATAAACTAATAATTTATGTACAATAATACTTTACGGAGTAAATCCACATTAACTCGGTTACGTAATCTAGAAGAGAGCTCTTTCAAATACAACATTCTAATATATAAAGCTGATTGTATGTATGTTCTGTATGTACAGCTGAGCTCAAAAGTTTACATACCCCGGCAGATATTTTGCTTTCGTGGCCTTTTTTCAGACAATATGAATGATAATACATTGTGTTTTTCTCCACTCATGGTTAGTGGTTGGGTGAAGCCATTTCTTGTCAATCTACTGTGTTTTCTCTTTAAAAATCATAATGACAACCAAAAACATCCAAATGACCCTGATCAAAAGTTCACATACCCCAGTTATTGATGCCGTGTATTGACCCCTGTAACATCAATGACAGCTTGAAGTCTTTTGTGGTAGTTGTGGATGAGGCTCTTTATTTCCTCAGATGGTTAAGCTGTCCATTCTTCTTGGCAAAAAGCCTCCAGTTCCTGTAAATTCCTGGGCTTTCTTGAATGAACAAGTTCTCCCCAGACTGGCTCAGTGATATTGAGATCAAGAGACTGAGATGGCCACTCCAGAACCTTTACTTTGTTCTGCGGTAACCAATGACAGGTCGATTTGACCTTGTGTTTTGGATCATGATCATGTTGGAACCAGGGCCGGCTCCAGGTTTTTGTGGGCCCCGGGCGAAAAAGTCTCAGTGGGCCCCTTTAGCACATGCTGCTGTATATATATATATCCTTCACAAATTTAATCCCTACCATGCTGTCTCTCCCCCATTGTCTGTCTCTCCTATCCTGTGCGCAGTTTCTCCTCTTGTGCGGTCCCTCCTCTCTCTGTGCAGTCTCTTTCCCCTGTGTGCTGTCTCTCGATCTCCCTTGAGCCTGTCTCTTAGCTGCACTTCTTCCCCTCCCTGTGCAGCTGTATCCCCCTGCACGCTATCTTCCCCTGCGCCTGTCCCCCCCTGTAAGTTGTGTCTCCACCTGTGCCTGTCTCCCCCTGCACGGTCTCCCTCCTGCATGCTGTCTTTCCCCTGCATGGTCTCCCCCCTGTGCCTGTCTCTCCCCTGCACGGTGTCTCTCCCTTGCATGCTGTCTCTCCCCTGCACAATGGCTCTCCCCTGCACGCTGTCTCTCCCCTGCACACTGTCTCCCCCCTGCACACTGTCTCTCCCCTGCACGCTGTCTCTCCCCTGCACACTGTCTCCCCCCTGCACACTGTCTCCCCCCTGCACACTGTCTCTCCCCTGCATGCTGTCTCTCCCCTGCATGCTGTCTCTCCCCTGCACGCTGTCTCTCCCCTGCACGCTGTCTCTCCCCTGCACACTGTCTCCCCCCTGCACACTGTCTCTCCCCTGCACCGCTGTCTATCCCCTGCACACTGTCTCCCCCCTGCACACTGTCTCTCCCCTGTACGTTGTCTCCCCCATGGGTTTAATTTGCCTGTGACAGGTCCCACTGAGCGCTGCCCCCCACCTCACTCCTGGGGGCCCCCTATGTACTGCCTTCCCACACCACCTCACTTCCAGGGGACCCTGAGCACTGCCCTTCACCTCACCCTCAGGGGCCCCTGAGGGCTGCGCCCACACATCTCAGACTTGGGGGCCCCTGAGAGCTGCCCCCACACTCATCCTTGGGGAGGGGGGGTCCCATGAGAGCTTCCCCCACACTCATCCTAGGGGGGGGCCCATGAGAGCTGCCTCCACAATCATCCTAGGGGGGGCCCATGAGAGCTGCCCCCACACTCATGCTTGGGGCCTATGGGCCCCTGAGTGCCCCCACATGTAATACTATGGGGCCCCTGACCGCTTCTCCCACACGCCATCCTAGGGGGCTGCCTTACCGCTGCCTCGCCTCCTTAGCGCTGCCTCCCCCCTCTCTAAATGTAACATTTATGGTTGTGGCCAAAAAGTTTGATTTTGGTTTCATATCTCTAAATTGCCCTGTTCCAGAAGTTTGGAGGCTTTTTTCTGTGCTTTTTGGCCCATGGTAGGTGAGATACTTCGTGGTATTTGCTCAATATTGGCCTTCTTCTGGTGACTGAACCATGCAGTCATTTTTCTTCAGGTGTCTCCTTATTGTGCATCTTGAAACAGTTACACCGCTAGTTTTCAGTGAGTCCTGTATTTCAGCTGATGTTATTTGTGGGTTTTTCTTTGCATCCTGAACATTTTTCCTGGCAGTTTTGGCCTACATTTTTGTTGTTCTACCTGATCGTGCTTTGGTTTTTACAGAGCCCCTGATTTGCCATTTGTTAATCACAGTTTGACCACTGCTGACCGGCATTATCAATTCCTTGGATATCTTTTTGTATCCTTTTCCTGTTTTATACACTTCAACTATTTTTTGCCCTAGATCCATTGACAATTATTTTGTTTTCCCCATGACTAACAATACAGAAACGTCAGTGGCTGAATGACAGATGCAAGAGTCTGTCTGGATCCCAGAAACTCACTCAGCTTTTATGTACACACACTGATTACAAGCAAACAGGTCACAGGTGAGGATGTTACCTTTATTAGCCATTCAAACCCATTTGTGTCAACGTCTGTGCATGTTATCAGGCCGAAAGCACCAGAGTATGGGAGCTTTTAATCAGGGTCATTTGGATGTTTTTGGTTGTCATTATGATTTAAAAAGAGAAAACACTGTACTTTGACAATAGTGCAGGAGACTGCACACAGCCATAGTATACATCAGAAGCCAACACACAGCGTCCAGTGTATAGCAGGAGGACACACACAGTCCTCAGTATACAGCAGAATGCCACTCACAGACCCGAGTATACAGAATGAGGCTGCACACAGCCCCCTCAGTATAGAGCAGGAGGCTGCAAACAGCACCCAGTATACAGCAGTAGGCAACACACAGCAACCAGTATACAGCAGGACTACAACCCCTAACCTCATAGCCTCAAAAATGATAGCATCAACAAGATCAATCTTCAAATTCTAAGTGTCCTTCCAGGTGTGTGCAGGACCTACAAGTCAGAGGATACAGTAACAGACCCTGCTCAAGCATTACTCTATCCAATCGAGTTCCTCAACTCCTTGGAACCACAATGTCTTCCTCTGCATAACCTCTTTCTAAAACCTGGAACACCTATTCTGCTATTGAGAAATTTGGATCCACCAAAGCTTTGTAATGGAACAAGTCTCTTTATTAAGAACCTGTTTGTGCCAAAGGAGAGGATGGTTTCATTCCAGCAATTCCTCTTATTCCATCTGATTTGCCTTTTGATTTTAAACGCCTCCAGTTTCCAGATCAAATGTCATTTGCAATGTCCATTAACAAGGCTCAGAAAGTAGCAGGAAATGATCTGCACTCTCCATGCTTTTCTCATGGTCAACATTACGTGGCCTGTTCAAGAGCTGGAACTGCCTAAAATATGTTCATCTTTGCACCGGAAGAAAAAACGAAGAATGTCACTTCTCAAAAGGCTCTCGAATAATGAGCTGCAGATAAAGTGTTGCACATTACTGGGGTGATCATTTAGTTATCTTGTGTTGCATATCTGTATTGTCGAATATATGACGTAAAATGCTTCTATTACTTTACTTTTTTTAATAATACATTTTCTGTCTATTTACTTTGTGACTTTTATGTGCAAAATAACTTTCTGTTAAATAATTTTATTTTTTAATAGCTAAGAACAGTTAGTGACTATCGCAGGAAACAGCTAGTTATAATATAACTAGATGGACACCCGAAGCTATTGCATTGGGTGGACATTGACATGTCAATGGAGCGGGCTCTGTGGAACGGGGGGCGGCAGATGTCTCTCCCCCTGTGCAGTTTTTCCCATGCACACTGTGTGCCCCTCCCCCCCCATGCTCGCTCTGTGTGCTGCCTCTGCCCCCTGTGCTTGCTCTGTGGCACCCCCCTGTGTGCTGCCTCTGACCCTCTTTGCTTGCTCTGTGGCACCCCCCTGTGTGCTGCCCCTGGCCCCCTGTGCTTGCTCTGTGGCACCCCCCTGTGTGCTGCCTCTGACCCTCTTTGCTTGCTCTGTGGCACCCCCCTGTGTGCTGCCTCTGGCCCTCTTTGCTTGACCTCTGGCACCCCCCCTGTGTGCTGCCTCTAGCCCCCTGTGCTTGCTCTGTGGCACCCCCCTGTATGCTGCCTCTGGCCCCCTTTGCTTGCTCTGTGGCACCCCCCTGTGTGCTGCCTCTGGCCCCCTGTGCTTGCTCTGTGGCACCCCCCTGTGTGCTGCCTCTGGCCCCCTTTGCTTGCTCTGTGGCACTCCCCTGTGTGCTGCCTCTGGCTTCCTGTGCTTGCTCTGTGGTACCCCCCTGTGTGCTGCTTCTGGCCCCCTGTGCTCGCTCTGTGGCACCCCCCTGTGTGCTGCCTCTAGCTCCCTGTGCTCGCTCTGTGGCACCACTCTGTGTGTTCTACTCGGGCCCCCTCTCCATGCGCACTCGCTACACTCCTGTGCGCAGCCCTGTGTGAGCTCTCCCCCGTGTTTGCTCTCTGGCTCCCCACGTGCTGTCTGTCTGCCTTCCCCACCCGTGATCACCCTCTGCCCCCCTGTGCTGTCTCTATGCCTTCCCTCTGTTGTCGCTGAGTTGCCCTGTGGTACATCTGCCCCCCTTTTTCTGTGCTCGCTCTCATGCTGCGGGGCAGAATGGGGCTGAGATGTGGAGAGCAGGGCAGAATGGGGGAGAGCAAGGCAGAATGGGGGAGAGCGGGGCAGAATGGGGAGGGGCAGAGCAAGGCAGAGTAGCAGGAGTACAGGGCAGAGTAGAGGAGAGCAAAGCAGAGCAGGGGAGTGCAGAGCAGGGGGACAGCGGGGGTGAGAACATGGCACAGCAGAGTGGAGCAGAGAGCGGCAGAGAAGGGACAGAGTGGGGGGACAGCAAGGCAGAGCAGGGGAGTACAAGGCAGAGAGGGGAGAGCGAGGCAGAGTGGGGAGAGCGAGGCAGAGTGGGGGAGTGTGGAGCAGGAGGAGAGTGGGCCAAGACAGAGTAGAGCGTAGGAGAGCAGAGCACAGTAGAGAAGAGAATGGCAGAGCAGGGGCAGAGTGGGGGAGAGCAGGGGGAGAGCACAGCAGAGTGGTGAAGAGCGCGACAAATAGGGGCAGAACAAAGGAGAGCAGTGGGAGAGCAGAGCAGAGTGAAGCATAGTGCAGCAAATAGGGGCAGAGCACGAGCAGAGTGGGGGAGAGTAGGAGTAGAGTGGAGCACAGCAGGAGCAGAGCGGAGTAATGCGGGGCAGAGGAGAGCAAAGCAATGCAGGGGGTAGAGCACAGCAGGAGCAGAGTAGAGAGAAGCAGAGCAGAAGCGAAGTGGGGCAATGCACGGGCAGAGCAAGTGCAAAGCAGGGGCAGAGCACAGCAGAGTAGATCAAAGAGTGGCAGAGCGGGGCAATGCAGGGGCAGTGTGGAGCAGAGGCAGTGTGGGTCAGAGCACGACGAGGGTAGAGCAGAGGGGGAGAGCAGAGGCAAAACAGGCAGTGTAGGTCAGAGTGGGGCAGAACAGGTGGCGAGCTGGGGAGAGCTGGAGCAGAGCAGGAGCTGCACCTTGCTGCTGTTTGTTTGTGGTTCAGGACTTGTGATGATGTCACAGTCATGTGACGTGGCTCCGTCCATAATAATGACATCATCCAAGGTCCTGTAGGTGAGTCACAGCTTATCGGGGACTGCAGCGGGCGTTATCCGGCTGGAGCACGGAGCAGGTGAGCAGCGGATGGACGGGCAGGAGCGTGGACCGGGCGGTGTGTGCGGTGGGTTTCTGTTGTCCATCGCCATATTACCATACCCATCACCTTGGTGTGCTAATATGGCGTGGGCGAAAGTGACATTGGCGGTCAACCAGATGGAAGTGGATGAGCCAACTCACAATTATATATATACAAGTTGTTTGTAGCTGTACTTTTATTAGCCACACTTCTGTCATCCTAGGCGGATGTTTATTATTCTAGCCCCAACACTACAAATCTCTGTCATCTCAGTTGATGCCTATGCAAAGTGCAGCAGTTGATGACAAACTGATCTTGACTTTTGTGCTCTGCAAAACACCTGGCAACATGTGAACCAAGTTAGATATGACACGCCCGCTCCAGGGTTGGGGGTACTCGGGAACCGGGCAGCAGTTGTTCCTCTCTGTTCTTTTCACGGAGAAAGACAGGGGCCGAGTTCTGGTCCGGTGACCCTGGCGGTGTCTTTTAAAAGAGGGGGATTCTGACAGGGATGACAGGGAAAGGGGTATTCGTGACACCACCTGCGGTGTGCGGCTATGTATGGCTGCTGCAGAACCTCTGGGGATGATGACCGGCGGCTCAGGTGGTTTCGCTCCCCGCAGGCAGAGCGGTTCCCCAGGGAAGTGAGTATAAAGGTCAGTTCAGGGTCTTTGGTCGGTGTTCATTGAGTCATCAGCGCCTCTGGATGTCATGCAGCCTCAGCGGACGGTGGTCGTTGCTAATGAATTTCTCACACACGTCTGTTGGAGTTCTGTACCTTTACTGTAATGTATCAACCAGGCCGCCGAGTGCTTTCCTCTCCCAATCTCCGGTTTCAGTGGTTTCTCTAGAATCGGGACAGTGTTGTCGACATCCCTAGGTGTTCCTTGCTCCTACGGTGTGTTCTCATCTTTGATGGGACTCTCAACGCTCCTAGTTCATCTTGCCTCTAGTCTCCTCTCAGAGCCTCAGAGCTCAGGTACTGGCAGCCTTGTGTGCTCAGTTGTACCACTTCCTGATACTGCTCTCTAGTTTGGCCTCCATCTCTAAGGCCCTTTCACATCAGCGTTTTTTTCAAATCGCGGCAGATGCGGTGAAAAAAACGCATCTGCCGCGATTACCGCATAACCGCGACACTTGCGGCACACTTGCGGCAAGCCCCATGCAATGTCTATGGGGCTTGAGGTAAGGGTGCGGCAGGTGCGGCAAGTGCGGTTTCGGCACCTGCACTTGCTGCACCTGCCGCACCCTTACCGCAAGCCGCGATTTGAGAAAAACGCTGATGTGAAAGCAGCCTAAGTTGTGTCGGGTGTTCAGTCGCAGCTCCCACTAGGAACTCAGGGCCTCCGGTTCAACGGTTTGCGCATACAGCCATGTTCAGGGCCGGTTCACTGTGTTGTCCACCAGCCCCTCTGTTTTCTCGGCAGATATGGGCATACGGGGATCTACATCTCGTTCCGTACCCCGAGGGCTCTGTTCCTCTTCCACACCCGTTGGTCGTTCTCTCCCGGGGCGAGCGTGACCATGCTCCCGCCCACAGGAGCTAGCACCTCCGACCTCCTACTCTCTCCCTGTTCTCCTCCTGACTCCCCAACTCTACACTTCCTTATTCCCCTGGTTGAGACTGGGTCCTACCCCTGGGGTCCACCCACCATCCCATCCCGGGGTCCTAAGTGTGTGTGGTGCGTGTGGTGCAGGTCTCAACTTCACCATCCAGGTACCTAGAGAACAGGAGCACTGCACCCCTGGGAGTGCAGTTCTCCCGCTGACGGTCTGACCAGTGGGGCGCCACACATATGTCGGTGCCAGTCAATGATGTGGACGTACAATTTTACACCCAGTTCAACTGCATCAGTGACCCCCCTTCCCCTCCCCCCATGTGCTGCAACGCCACTCCGGCCAAGTTTTTTTTTTTTTCAATATTGGAACCAGTAGAAGAGATATTAGACTATAAGAGGTATCATATTCAAAACAAGTTATTGATAATTGATCACTTGCTGATCATCGAGGGTGTGGATTTAAGTTAAGGACTGGCGGTTGTGTTTTAGTATTAGGACTTTTAATAATCCTGAGTTCTGTCTGCCTGTGGTTTCTACATCTCTGCTATCAGTCTACTATGTGCCTGCAGCTTTCAATGCCTCTTCCACCTTTTTCCTTGTCTCCAGTACCTTTACTGCCAGCTTCATGTCTGCCTTTAGCTTTTTAGTACCTCTGATACTTAACTGATATCTGCCTGCGGCTTCCATACCTCTGCTTCCTGCTTCACAGCTTCCAGTACCTCTTCTACCTGCTTCCTAGACTCAAGTACCTATGCTACCGGTCTCCTGCTGGCCTGCAGTTTCAGTTCCTCTTCTACCAGAAGGTGGTGCAATTGCGGCTTCCAATACCTCTTCTACCGGCTTCCTAGTTTCCAAATACCTCAGATATCTGCTTCCTGGCCTCCAATGCCTCTGCTACAAGTCTCCTATCTGTCTGCGGCTTCCAGTACCTCTGCATGTGTCTTCCAGTAGATCTGCTACTGGTATCCTGTTGATATGTTGCTTCCAGTACCTCTACCTATGGCTTCGAGTATCTCTGCTATCAGTCTCCTGTCTGACTGTGGCTTACAGTACCTCTGATTGTGGCTTCAAGTACCTCTGATACCAGTCTCCTTTCTGCCTCTGGTCTCCAGTACCTCTGCCTGTGGTCTCCAGTACCTCTGCCTGAGGTTTCCATACCTCTGCCTGTGGTTTCCTGTACCTCTGCATTTGGTTTCCTGTACTTTTGCCAGTGGTTTTCAGTACCTCTGCTAGTGGCTTCCAGTACCTCTGCCTGTGGTCTCCAGTACCTCTGCCTGTAGTTCCCAGCACTTCTGCCTGTGGTGTCTAGTACCTCTGCCAGTGGTTTTCAGTTCCTCTGCTTGAGGCTTCCAGTACCTCTGCCAGTGATTTCCAGTACCTCTGCCCGTGGCTACCAGTACCTCTGCCTGTGGTTTCCAGAACCTCTGCCTGAGGTTTCCATACCTCTTCCTGTGGTGTCCTGTACCTCTGCCTGTGGTTTCCACTACGTCTACCAGTGGTTTTCTGTACTTCTGCTTGTGGATTCCAGTACCTCTGCCTGTGATTTTCAGAACCTCTGCTTGAGGCTTCCAGTACCTCTGCCAGTGGTTTATGGTGCCTCTGCTGTGGCTACCAGTACCTCTGCCTGTGGTTTCCAGTACCTCTGCCTGTGGCTACCAGTACCTCTGCCTGTGGTTTCCAGATCCTCTGCCTGTGGTTTCCAGTACCTCTGCCTGTGGTTTCCACTACCTCTGCCAGTGTTTTTCAGTACCTCTGCTTGTGGCTTCCAGTACCTCTGCTTGTGGTCTCTAGTACCTCTGATTGTGGTTTCCAGTACCTCTGCCTGTGGTTTTCATTACCTCTGCTTGTGGCTTCCAGTACCTCCTGCCTGTGGCTTCCAGTACCTCGGCCTGTGGTCTCCAGTACCTCTGCTTGTGATTTCCATACCTCTGCCTCTGGTCTCCAGCACCTCTGCCTGTGGTCTCCAGCACCTCTGCCTGTGGTCTCCAGCACCTCTGCCTGTGGTTTCTAGTACCTCTACCAGTGGTTTCCAGTACCTCTGCCTGTGGTTTCCATACCTCTACCTGTGGTTTCCAGCACCTCTGCCTGTGGTCTCCAGCACCTCTGCCTGTGATTTCTAGTACCTCTGCCTGTGGCTTTCAGTACCTCTGATTGTGGCTTCCAGTACCTCTGCTACCAGTCTGATGTCTGCCTTCATTTTCTATACTTCTGCTACACATTTCTCAGTGAGCTATAAAAGAGAGGAGACAGATGAAGAAAATTCTTATATATTTTTTAGTTTTGATTATTTTGTGATATGAGACAAAATAGAATCAAGAAAAAAGAGTATATGAAGGGAAACTGCTTAAGGAAGTCAATCGTTCCTTTAAGTTCAAGACTGCTGGAAAATCACCCCTGGACAAAACAAATAGTAAGGACGAGCGACTCAATCCCAAATAAATGGAAGATGTTTGGAATTTCCCCAAATTCATCGATTCTAATGAGAAGCCAAAATATTTGGGGTTCAATTTACACCAATTCAGAGAAACAAGTTACCAGGCTGGATTTCTTTCTGGATTTGTTTGGCAGAGGAAGGAGATAAAAAAACAATAAAATGTCACGCTCGCCTCGCCCGTCGCCTGTTCTCAGCGTTTGATATTTCGTTTTTTTTAACCCCTTCAGGGCCATCTACTTAATATTGGGCACCACTGATTTGCATTAAATACATTTTAGCAGAACCGCACCCGTCATCTTCACAACAAATTGGGTCATTTTCCTCCATGATGTAATATCAGGTATGTAATGCAGGGTTAAGTAATGTAAGGTATTTATAAAGCTTGTGGGGGTGGGAGGTTAAAGCGAACCTGTCACCCCCTCCAGGCATCTAAAGATAACATAGCCTCCTCCTGCAGCACTAAGGCTGCAGTCTGACAAGGTGTCTATAGCATTTATGCTCCCTTGATTCACTGAAATAAAGACTTTTATAAAATCTGTTTCAAACCAGACCCAAGACCGGGAGGCGGGTTTTCAAGTGTCTGTCTCCTTCCTCTGTGGTGTCAGTCATCCCTCTCTGCTCTCTGTGTGCCGCCTCCAGGGCCATCTCCCTGCATTACAGAGCTTTGTCAGCTCTGCTACAACATAGAGCTGCTGTTATAGGAGACCCCACAGTAGTAAATCTAGCAGGAGGACGAGCAGACAAAGCACTGCCTGCTACGTAGCAGCCCTTGAGCTGAGCAGGTTTCACTTTCAGTTTCTTGTACCCAGCAGCATAGCTCCTCAGCCCCTGATCTAAAGCACAAACTCAACTCTGCTGCACTGCTGAAGCTCAGCCCAAGGGCTGCTATGTAGCAGGCAGTATCCTCCTGCTAGATTTACTACTGTGGGGTCTCCTATAACAGCAGCTCTATGCTGTAGCAGAGCTGACAAAGCTCTGTAATGCAGGGAGGTGGCCCTGGAGGCGGCGCACAGAGAGCAGAGAGGGATGACTGACACCACAGAGGAGGGAGACAGACACTTGAAAACCCGCCTCCCGGTCTTGGATCTGGTTTGAAACAGATTTTATATAAGTCTTTATTTCAGTGAATCAAGGGAGCATAAATGCTATAGACACCTTCTCAGACTGCAGCCTTAGTGCTGCAGGAGGAGGCTATGTTATCTTTAGATGCCTGGAGGGGGTGACAGGTTCGCTTTAAATCCTAAAGTAAACCTACAGAGACATAAGACATAATACGTATCGGCCATCGCTCTGCGCTATTTATATTTAGTCATTTATCTAATGTAAATGCGGCCTGATCTGCCAAATCTGAACGAGATTACGCAGGAGGATTACAGGCTCTTAGGAAATAGAAAGTCATTTTTGTAATGGTACAAATAGCAAAAAATAAAGCAGAATTGTGAATGCAAACAAGTTCAGGTTATGTACGATACGTGTTTTCTATGCAGATGCAGCAGTTGTGATGAGTTTGTCTTTGGCTCCTGCGCTCTAAATTGACACCTATTGACATGACTGAGGTTGAACAGCTGCTTGGGTCAGGTCTAGGGCTACGTTTTTGGGCTAGGGTAACAATTTGTGCCTAATAGTAAATACAGCTTAGTAACGACATGGAAACCCGGCGCTAATCCATCATTGCTACAGCACACTTGGATATGTTACATTATGGGAAGGAGCTGTCAGGAGGTAGTAATGACTGACTAGGGGGCTGGGGCTCCTAGTCTAACCCTCTGTCAGGGGTGGTATAGCGGATGGGGAATCAGGAGGCAAGATGGTAAGATGAGTAAAGGTGAATTGGGGAACTAGTCTGACCCTTAGACTGGGGGTCCCTTGCTCACCCTGATCCTGGAGTAACCTCTGAAAGTGAGGATGTCCAGACAACCACCCTTTCCCTTTGCTAATGATCAGCCCTAGGCTAAGAGCCCCTACCTCTACGCACGGTACAGGAAAACCCAGCAGCTCCTATGGAAGGCAACAGCAGCAGCAGTACAGCACGTCCTCACTGGACAGGATCCTAATAGAGAATGAACTCTATCTGTGACACCTGGTGGAGGGAAGTTAAACTACTTCAAGGCTGAAGGAGAGGAGATCCGAATGTTTTGACACACCCCTCCACCTTCACCTCCACCTGAATGCTATGACACACTCCTCCACCTCTACCTCCACCTGAATGCTATGACACACCCCTCCACCTACACCTGAATGGTATGACACACCCCTCCACCTCCAAGTTCACCTGAATGCTAGGACTGACACATTCATCTCCGCCTCCACCTGAATGCTGTGACTCACACCCCCATCTCCGCCTCCACCTGAATGCTTTGACTCATCCCTCCACCTCTGCCTGCAGAGCTGCACACAGCATGAACTATAGCATAAACAAAAGGAAAATAAAATCAGATTGAAATCACAGCAGTAACGCTCATGGACTGCAAAGCAGTCAACATGTGTCACCCTCAGGCTAGGGAGGCCCTAGCTGTCCCTTATCTCTGAAATACCTTTAAAGGTGAGGATGTCTGAGCTTCCACCCTTGCCCTGCTCCTGGCCAGCCCTGGTCTAATACCTCTTCTGCCCCACTCAGGGAATCAGGACATGAGTGGTAAGACTCCACAAAAATAAAACAAAAGGATACCAAAAAAGTAGAAAGCTGTAGCCCAAACACCAGAGTCTACAGCCGACATCACTCCAACCAGATCTTCAGCTGCAGCAAAACACATCCTTCCTTCCCCAGGTCAGTGCGAGAAATAAAACTCTATCACCGGCGTCATATGATCGGTCATGTGACTATTTATCGAAAGTGGTAATCAATCAGGCTGCAAACATAGAAGCTTGGAGATGCAAGCAAGGTAAAAAAAAGGCATTAACCCTTATTGACACTGAAGAATTTAATTATGTTTAAATCCAGCAGAGCTATAGCCGTCACAAGACTCAAACTGAGCCGTGACAGGAGCAGAGATTTCAAGTCCTGCTGTGTCTCACAAACTCAGCTCTGCTCCATTGTCTGCACTATGCATTGACTTTGAAGGATTGAAGTCGTTATTCCGTTTCAGGTAAAGAAAATGAAATTATTGAGAATTATGCTACTTTAAGCTGAAGACAGCACGCTTTAAGGGTTGAAAAATAGAAGTCAACTGTGCTTCTCTTATCAGACTTTGTGCTATAGTTTACATTTCATCACCTGGTGATTACCATTTCAGAACTAGAAAATCACTCACCCGGCAGTCCTACAAAACAGCCTCACTGTCAATAAACAATCTGTATAGACAATGTGTAGAGGAGCAGGAAAAGGGGTACAGCTTACCTTAAGCCCTCCTAGAGTCCGCTGGTGCATGGATATTGGCTGGCATCCATGAAGACTTGCAAAACAGAAGGTAATCCAGCACCAATCTTCATTAAAATGAATCCTCTTCATTAGTACATATTAAAAGCAGATTAGATCATCCTAGGCGCCATGGCCCCACTTTATGCATTTCAGTACAGGCTCTGCTGTGTTCCTGAATCTAAATGGTTTGATTGTGATAGAACATCTGCAGCCAGTAATCTGTGATACATCGTTGGATTCAGGGTTCCTTTGCCTACATTTTGTTGCTGTCAGATGAGGTAGCAAAAACCTGCTGACCCTGGGTACATCGTCATCTATAGTCCTGTACTGGTAAGACACCACATGTAATTACCATCCCAACTTACACCACCAGAGCAGTGGTGCTGAAATTATTGGGGCCAAAACGCGTTTCTTTATTTAATAACATTTCTTTTGTTTCAATCACTTTTTAAAAAACATTGTTGAAATGTCCGAAGTCTTTGGAGACTGGAGATCTGTTGGGGGTTTTCATTTAGGGTCTTTCTATATTTTGCAACAAAGATACCACCAAGGATCTTTGGGATGCTGAGGTTGGTTCCTCCATTTTCAGGGTTTCTTTGATCATAAATCAGGTTGCAATTGAAGAAAACTTGGACTGAAAGAACTAATAATAACCAATCCACCATTACACCCATAGGATGTAGCTCATAGTGGAACACAGGAAAATTGCTGAGTGCAGACAGGCAGAAAGAATGAGCTTTGGTCCTCCTCAGTCTGTTGTTATTTGTGAGTTTCTTTACTTCCCAGCTCTGGGGGGCAGTACAGGAGCAGGCCTAGGGTGGAGACTCAGGCCTCTCCACCATCAGGACTACCCCTTATAGTATCTTTACACGCCGCTACAGGATGGTGGAAACAACCGGGTATTTCACGTGCACGAGCACGCACAAACGGTTGAAAACGGTACACGCACCATCTTTACACGCCGCAACAAGGTGCGCTACAGTAGGTTACATCTATCTCTGGATACACCGCCGGGTGCCACAAGTTACCTTCTGCAGAGCACCTTACCTCATTTACACGCCGCTATAACAAGGTAATATGGGCGGAACAAAGGCAGCAGGGACAACACATAGGTGTGCCAGAGTTGTGCATTACGAGAATTCCGTATGCTGATAGGACAATGCAATAACATCATGATTGGGCAGCCAGCGCAGGAGGCTGATTAATACTTGACGCCCGAGCAATTGTGTAGTGTGACTGGTCAGCTCCTTAAATATGCCGCCCTATGCAGCGTCTACCAATCGTAACGCAGGAGCTTCCTCCAATGATCGCTGAGGGGAGGTGGTTTCCCGGAGGCTGTGTCACGCCCCGTGGAGTTATCTAGGTGGCGAATAAACCTTACCCTACCGTATTTACACGCCGATACAGGCCGTAACCATCGCCTTGAAATCAACCTGTTTTTGAGCTCTGCTCTGAAACAGGTACATGAAGTGACGGGTGGAAACAACCGTGTTCACACGCCGCTACAGCGGGTTGATTTGGCGGTGCAAGATACATTTCTCTCATCTACCCGGTTGTTTCCACTATCCTGTAGCGGCGTGTAAAGGTACCATTAGGGATAGTTAAAGGCTTCTTAGCTCCAATAGCGCTCCCCTTTAATTATTTGACTGACCATGCTCAGCGCTTTGTGTCAGTGCTAGGCATGTTTCCACCTTACAGGGAATCTGACAACAGCATAATATAGGCAAAGAGATCTGAATCTAACAATGTATCCCATAGATTACTGGCTGACATGCTCTCACACAATCAAAGTGTTTAGTATTAGGCATATAGCAGAGATAAGAGAGCTGCCCCACCCACACCAGGCTCTCAATAGAGATTGTACATTGACAATGTGGTGTAAATTACACCAGCGAATGTGTTGGACTGCCATGTGCGTAACTTAATAGTCCTGCAATGGTAATCATCAGGCGATAAACCACCATTTGTTTAAGGAAACTATAGCACCCACACTAATAAGAGAAGCACAGTTGATTTTTGTTTATAAACCCATGCAGTATAATGTGCTCAGCATACATAGCAAAAACCTGCTGACAGATTCCCTTTAACAGCGCACCATGTGGTTAGGAGTGGTATTGCAAGAAAAATATATACATTTTAGTAAAATGTGAATAAATTAAGTATGATTTTAAAAGACAAAAATTCACCATTTCTCAACATTTAAGATTACAATTTGTGCAAATCTAGCAAAATTGTCTGCGTTGTTCTGGATTCTAGGGTTGAGAAATAAAATGAAATATTATATTTTTTTCCCCCTTGCCTGTCCCTACCACAAAATCTCCCCATAGGACCAGCAAATATATTTTATGGCTTTTTAACCCCATCTGTTTATTATGTTTTGAGATCAGGAGACCTGAGAGTGTAATAAACTTTTTATTTTTATTCTTTTAATAGCGATCGGGTTCATTCAATTTGTTTTGATTGACCAAATCAAGTTTAAGGCATAACCACCATTTAAATTTTTATTTAATAATAATGTAGAGCAAGTGATTTTAATAAACTTTCAAATATACTTCATTAGACAATTCTGGTTGAAAACCATTCATAAACCTTCCACAAGGTGTCTTCGCTACACTGTGTGTGAAGCAGACATATGTTCGTTATCAGTTAGACTGATTATGGGCATGTATCCATATAAGGGAAAGGGGGCATGGCTTACACTACTGACTGCAGCTGATGAGGAAACAATGTATGAGATTAGCTCAGCCTACTGCACAGTTGCTAAGCAACATCAAAAAGTCAGGATCAGTGCAAACGTCTCTTTCCTTTGCACAAGCTTGTCTGATCTATCATCTGGCTCCACACAGCTCGGTCAGGATCTCTGCTAAGCACTTCTCTGCTGTTACATCAGACTAGTAACTATCAGCCTGCTTTCAGAAGCTGAGGAAATGCACACGCTTTAAACTGCTTCCAATCAGATGCTGGCCATGCCCACACTGCCATAAAATGCAGTTTTTAAAAGAGCACAGAAAAGTGTGAGAACATAAGTCATATGGCACAAAAAAGCATTATCTTAGCTGCTATGTGACCCATTATTAACAATCAGTGCAGTATTGGGGTTTTTTCTTCAATGAAATGACATGCTTTAAACAAATCTGCCGAATTAGAATTTTGGCAAATGTTTTCATTTCTAGTTTTTATGGTCTCTTACAGGAAGAAGTGAGAGAGGTCAGAGGATATTGAGCATTTTATAGGTTTATTATACTGGTATTAATGCATCCCATTTATAGATGTGTTGTTATTGACGTGCGGGCTGCATCTGTACAGCTCTGGATGTGACTTATCGGAGTCGCCTTGAAGACACTTTTCTAAATAAACCTTGTAACGTCCTTCTTGATCCCGTCTGAAATGATCTTTAAGGTCGCGTTGATTACAGCAATCCCGCTAATTATGCAGTCCAGTGAGCATCAAAGTGTCTGCGAGAAGACAGACTATCCGTGTAGAGAGATTTTTATTTCACCAGTTTGGCGCTGATGGAACTATCAATGTTAACACTTCTGAAGGTGCATGATATATCCTTATGGTATTTACAATTCTCGCTGTCAATCAGATATAAATATCAGAATATGCTTGAGGAACGTCTCCTGTATGGCATCTATCCCTAGGGTTGACATGGACACTATGGCGACACTGCCAACTTCTCCGGTATCAAGGAAAGGTGCACCACCCTTATGACATGTCATCATTGTGATCAATGATTAATATTATTGAGACTCATTCATTCTGTGGTGAACATGGTGACATGCCATGATTCAAAGTAGAGCGAGGCG
This sequence comes from Allobates femoralis, assembly GCA_033576535.1. Lineage (NCBI taxonomy): Eukaryota > Metazoa > Chordata > Amphibia > Anura > Aromobatidae > Allobates > Allobates femoralis. The sequence goes on from JARQOC010000010.1 coordinate 116,400,964, forward strand.
TCAGACAAGGCGGCACCCTGTCACCATTTCTCTTATATTGAGGAACGTTGGACTTGCCAAAAAAAGGAGAAGAAATCAAAATTGGTGGCAGAATCTTCAACAATCTAATATACACAGAAGATACAACACTGATAGCAACAAGTGTAGATGGAATGAAGGAGTTAATACAGAGAGTCAAGATGGAAAGCTCCAACATGGGACGGCTGCTCAACACAAGGAAGACAAAGATACTGACTACGGCCAGGTACGACCGAGATGGTGATGAACTAGCAATGGTAAAGAACTGCAACGTACTCGGATCAATGATTGCAAGGTCTTCACATCAAGGAACATTTCACTGGTGATGAAGACACGGCTCGTACATAGTGTGGTCTTTTCTGCAGTAACATATGGAAGTGAAAACTGGATGATAAAGAAACAAGACAGAAGAGGAATCTACACCTTCGAAATGTGCTGGAGAAGGATGTTAATTCTATGGATGGCAAGAAGATTAAACAAATCAACTCTGGAACAAATCAAGCCACTAGAAGCAAAGATCAAGCCACGACTTGCCTACTTTGGATACATCATAGGAAGAAAGAAATCACTAGAGAAGAACATCATGGTGAGAAGAATAGAGGGAACAAGGTGAAGAGGAAGACCAGCAACCCGATGGCTTGACACTTTCAAGATAAATGCAGAAAAAACCTATCTAGGGTTGGCGAAGACCCTGGTAGACCTATGTAGGTTTAGAGAAGATCCTAGTAGACAAGTCTAGGGTTGGTGAAGACCCTGGTAGACCTATGTAGGTTTAGAGAAGATCCTAGTAGACATGTCTAGGCTGCACAAGATGTATCTTCCTACAGATCATTTATCCATCAATTCGCCATAACTTCAGATTGAGCTGAAGTCTGGAACTCATCTCACTGAACAGCTATACTCTGTTCCTATGGGCATACCACTACTCAGACAACATAGGGTGAGGGAACCATGCTCTAGTATAACTATTGGGTTACATGAGCTGATGAAGGCAGCGCTGTTCTGCGGAAACGCGTTTTGGCTTGTAAGAGGTTCATAAAACCTTTTTACAAATATTTCCATCTCCCTGACTCTTCCTGATCCTAGCACTCCACAGAATGTTACATTGCTGTCTCCAACTATTGGGTTACAAACAGTCAACAGTATATATAGTACATTCCCAGCAAAGACATAAGATAGTGCATATGATTTCACCTTTCTGATGGTCACCAGGGATAAAAACCTCCACAATTTTGGGGGATCCAGGACCACTACCCCATTCAGCAGCACCCCACGTTTGGTGGGCACACAGTGAGAGGAGGTAGTGGCAAGATTAGGGAATCAGCCAAAAACAGTGGGGTATATGGCCAGGTAACTGGATTTTCCCAACCTTTGTTCTCCAAACAAATTTTTTGACTCAGTGTTGTGCAGTAGAGAAGTTCTGTAATCCACCAGCTGTAGCCATGGTACCTAGGCTGAGATCTTGTGGAATCACGTCAGGGCCAGGAGCAGGCACTTTGTATACCCCTAAGCTCCCATTTCAGGGCATTGTGTCCCACAGGACTGGTGAAAAACAATCTTGACTATCACCTCATTGTTCGCTAGTTCAATCCAACTGTATAATTGTATAATACTTCAGTCTATATATAGTCACATAGTAACATAGTTTTTAAGGTTGAAGAAAGACTTTAGAGGTGCCAAGGGAAGAGGTACTAGAACATAGGTATGTTTCCCCTCATTTCATTTCATATGCCTCCCTGTATTGATTGTGGAATAGTCAGCCCGTGCAAATAGAAATATGCAAATGGAATCCGTGGAGCCTCGATTAAGAGTCTCAAACACAGGACCAGCCAGATATCCCTCCAGGGAAGGACCTAGCCCTGGGGTGGAATCCTTGCGGAGACCACCATAACCACCATATTAAGTGGCCCTTTTAGTCAATATCCCACTCAGTTACGAGTTAAGGATATGACAAGGGAATTAACAGAGCCAGGTATCCATCCACAGACAGCTGTTTCGGGGTATTGCCCCTCATCAGTGTGGAGTAGGATTCTGGCTAGGTCCACCCCAGGGCTAGGTCCTTCCCTGGAGGGATATCTGGCTAGTCCCGTGCTTGAGACTCTTAATCGAGACTCCACGGATACCATTTGCATATTCACATTTCCAGGGGGCAAAGCATCATGGATTTCACTGTGTTTGAGCGCTTTAGCAGTGGTTTCCTTGACTGGTCTCCCTGAGATCAGGGAGTGCTTTGTGACATGCAAATAGAAAAGCTGGGGAAGTCAGATGTATCCCAGCAGTTGTTATGTCACTGACGCCTGGTTATTTCAGTGTAATCTGGGCCTGGTTTTCTGGATTACTCTGTGGGACTGGGTTTTCCCTTCTACACATTCAGTCCAGGTTTTGTTCCTCTCTGGATCAGCTGATTTACTCAGGAGCGGTTGGAGGATTCCCTCCCCCTGTCTGCTGGGCTGAGGAGCTGACACAGTAAGATACATTTCCTTTGTTGCTTAGGTTTATTTTGTAGTTAGCATTCTGTTGTTAGTGACCAGACGGCCATAGACATTTATTTTCATGTTTTGCCTGTGTAAGAGTGACAAGTGTGCACAATAAACATGGCTGTGACCATACCTGTGTGAAGCCTGCCAGTCTGCCACAGTGATTCCACAGCCGCTCGCTTGAACCAAAGCAAAGATCCCGGCTGAGCTATATCACTTGTCTCACACCGGTAATATTATAGTTTTCAAGAAAGGCATCTAGATCTAGGCCCTTCTTAAATGTTAGTAGTGACTCACTCATTACAACAGCATGTGGCAGAGAGTTCCATAGTCTCACTGCTCTTACAGTAAAGAATCCACGTCTGTGATTATGATTAAACCTTCTTTCCTCCAGACGTAGAGGATGCCCCCTTGTCCCAGTCCCAGGCCTAAGAGTAAAGAGATCATTAGAAAGGTCTCTGTACTGTCCCCTCATATATTTATACATTATTATAAGATCACCCCTAAGCCTTCGTTTTTCCAAACTAAATAACCCCAAGTTTAATAACCTGTCTTGGTATTGCAGACCCCTCAGTCGTCTAATAACCTGTCTTGGTATTGCAGACCCCCCAGTCCTCTAATAACCTGTCTTGGTATTGCAGAACCCTCAGTCCTCTAATAACCTGTCTTGGTATTACAGACCCCTCAGTCCTCTAATAACCTGTCTTGGTATTGCAGACCCCTCAGTTCTCTAATAACCTGTCTTGGTATTGCAGACTCCTCAGTCCTCTAATAACCTGTCTTGGTATTGCAGACCCCTCAGTCCTCTAATAACCTGTCTTGGTATTGCAGACCCCTCAGTCCTCTAATAACCTGTCTTGGTATTGCAGACTCCTCAGTCCTCTAATAACCTGTCTTGGTATTGCAGACTCCTCTGTCCTCTAATAACCTGTCTTGGTATTGCAGACCCCTCAGTCCGCTAATAACCTGCCTTGGTATTGCAGACTCCTCTGTCCTCTAATAACCTGTCTTGGTATTGCAGACTCCTCTGTCCTCTGATAACCTGTCTTGGTATTGCAGACCCCTCAGTCCTCTAATAACCTGTCTTGGTATTGCAGACCCCTCAGTCCTCTAATAACCTGTCTTGGTATTGCAGACCCCTCAATCCTCTAATAACCTGTCTTGGTATTGCAGACCCCTCAGTCCTCTAATAACCTGTCTTGGTATTGCAGACCCCTCAGTCCTCTAATAACCTGTCTTGGTATTGCAGACCCCTCAGTCCGCTAATAACCTTTCTTGGTATTGCAGACTCCTCTGTCCTCTAATAACCTGTCTTGGTATTGCAGACCCCTCAGTCCTCTAATAACCTTGGTCGCTCTTCACTGCACCCGCTCTAGTTCAGCTATGTCTTTCTTATACACCAGAGAACAGAATTGTACACAGTATTCTAAGGGTGGTCACACTAGTGACTTGTATAGAGGTAAAATTATGTTCTCCTCATGACCATCTATGCCTCTTTTAATGCATCCCATTATTTTATTTGCCTTTGCAGCAGCTGCCTGACACTGGCCACTAAATATGAATTTGTCATCTAACCATACACCCAGGTCTTTTTCAGTGACAGTTTTGCCCAGTGTTTTACAATTAAGCACATAATTAAACCTTTTATTTCCTCTACCCTAGTGCATGACCTTACATTTATCCCCATTAAAGCTCATTTGCCATTTATCAGCCCAAGCTTCTAGTTTACATAAATCCTCCTGTAATATAAAATTGTCCTCCTCTGTATTGATTACCCTGCAGAGTTTAGTGTCATCTGCAAATATTGAGATTCTACTCTGTATGCCCCCTACAAGGTCATTAATAAATATGTTAAAAAGAAGCGGGCCCAATACTGACCCCTGTGGTACCCCACTGTTAACTGTGACCCATTCTGAGTGTGATCCATTAATAACCACCCTTTGCTTCCTATCACTGAGCTGGTTCTTAACCCATTTATACATATTTTCCCCTATCCCCATTGCTCTCATTTCATGTATCAACCTTTTGTGATACACTGCAGGGGTCTGAATCAATCCGCAATCAGCAGACCGTCCACAAATTAATAAACAAAAAGGGGTTCTGGACAGTCTGACCTGAAACAATCAAAACTAGAAAAAAGGAGAGAGAAGCGCAATAGGGTCTTATCATTGATAAAAAGGTGGACTAAATTTAATTAGTCACTCACCTGGAGGGGTTGTGTAGCACACACTACCATTCCCTGAGGAAGGAGTTGGGACTAACCCCCGAAACACGTCGGAAATAAACACTATATTGATGAATGCCGCCTGATCTTTCTGGTCTATGCAGTGCAGGTCCGTATACACCGTCCACCCTCTATATTGATGAATACCGCCTGATCTTTCTGGTCTATGCAGCACAGGTCTGTATACACCGTCCACCCTCTGCAATTTTGAACTACGTTGACCTGAAACAATGGCATAATTAAAAATAGTTCAGCCCCATACAAGTGGCCAAATGCCGACTCATCACAACTTCCTTCAACAAGATCAACATATCCACTGCACTCGCCTACCCTGGGATCCTTCAAAAGACACCTGAAGACTCACCTCTTCCGGCAGGCCTACAATCTGCAATGAGACCCAGTCCACCGCACTATCCCAAGATTTGCCACTACCCTCTCCTATTGTATCCCCTCTGATCCCCCATAGACTGTGAGCCCTCGAGGACAGGATCCCACTCCCTCCTGTTCCTGTTTGCACGGACTACATGAATATATTGAACTTGTCCTCGTCTACCCTCCTATCATGTAAAGCGCCATGGGAACTAATGGTGCTATACAAATAAGTAATAATAATAATAATATCCTTCCCTTGCTCCTGAAAGCACTTTATTTTTTCATTTTCTTCAGAGAGTCCTATTATTTCTAACCTCATTACTTTGCTGCAGTCACGTGAATCATATGAGTTGATAGGTCACTTACTCCAACACTCTGCTACCGCTGCTGCTGCTTTTCATTGCATGAAGGCTTTCTGGAGAGCAAGTGGTTAACTTCCATACAATACAGAGTAGAAAACATTACTTTATCTCTTTAAGTCCTTGTTCAGACGTCAGTGATTTTCTCATTGGTCTTATTTCTTCTCCCGTCTATGGCTTCCAAGTGCTGTCCAAGTTTTTTCACGGAACCATAGACTTTCCTTTTGATCCAATACACAAATCAATACAGGGTTTCTTATGTCTCAACTGGAAAGGTCATTAGAAGCCTTTTGCTCCAGATGAGCAGATGTCAGGCAGCACGGACCGATGATGTTGGTTCAGCAGATTGATACAACAGGAAAACGAAGGAATGTGGTAGGATTGCAACAGGAGGAGAATTGGAATCAGGGAAAAACAATGAAGCAGAATGGAATCCAGAATTTAGAAGTCATATTCCAAGACATTGACTTATATCCTGGTCACTACCTATAGATGGAAGGATAGAGACAGCTTGTTTTTTTCCTACTAGAGGAGAGCTAATTTACATAGTTTTTGTACAGATGCAGCTGGTTGTTCTTGGGAATTATTCTGTTGTACCAACGTCATCAGTCCGTGCTGCTTAATTGCTGCTCATATGGACCGAAAGGCTTTAAAGGACCTCTCCAATAAGACATGAGACTCTGCTTTGCTTTTTAACCAAATTTCAAGGATGTTTAATGGTTCAGATATTGACTTATATCCAGGGCCACTAACTATAGATGAAAAGATAGGGACATCATCTTTTATCCTACTGGACTACAGCTAATTTGCATACTTTTTTTTAGAATTCAGCTAGTGTTCTACAGATAGAAAGTTAGAGACTGCTTCTTTTTATCCTTCTAGAGTAGAGCTAATATGCATACCTTTGTAGAGATTCAGGTGGTTCTCCTTGGTATCATCCTGCTGTGCCAACGTCATCAGTCTTTGCTGCTTAATAGCTGCTCATATGGACCAAATATGAAGGATATCTCAAGTTAGGCATAAGAGACTCTAACTTGCTCCTTAAGGCCCCGTCACACACAAAATCTTAAGATATCGTTGCAACGTCACCAGTTTTTGTGACGTTGCAGCGAGTCGAAACGACATTGTTGTGTGTGACACGTATACCAACGATAAGTTCGTTGATCGTGGCAATAATGGCCAGGACCATTATTTTATCATTGGTCTCCCAGCATTGGATGTGTGACAGCGGGAAACCAAGATCAAGACCTCCCTGCACCCACAGCACACGCTGGGAGCGGTAACCACGGTAAATATCAGGTAACTAAGCGCAGTGCTCTGCTTAGTTACCCGCTGTTTACCCTGGATACCAGCATTCTCCATGGTCCTGATCACTGGTGAGTCTGCCTGTGTGACAGCTCACCAGTGATCAGCTAACGATGTCCCAGCGACCCCCATCGTTGGTCGGATCGCTGGGACATCGTACTGTGTAATGGGGCCTTTAGTCATATTTCAAGGCTTTTTAATGGTTCAGATATTGACCTATATCCAGGGTCACTATTTATAGATGGAAGTGTGGCGCCCCGCAACGAGTGCTTCACTGGAAGGTATTGCATCCCTGACTGAAGATGTAATATCTTCCATCACAGTGATGAAATGGTTAAACCCAGAGCTCCGTAAACACATGCACCACTTAGAGACAGAGGGCCAATCAGGTCCTGGTGGGAGGAGTGTAGGTGTAGTGTGTAGGAGAGGTTAGTAAGTGGCTGGAGAGGAAGGAAGAAGGAGCAGGATCTGCACAGTTCCGTGCAGCCCTGAAACCCAGCTTACCGGCAGGGCACCATCAAGCGGTGATCCATACCGGAACACGGGCAGCTACCGAGCGGTCCAAACATACCCATGCAAAACTACCGGATCACTGGTTCCGAGGCGAGCAGACGTTCACCAGCCGCTCAGCAAACCAGAGTGAAAGGAACCACTTCTTAGGAGCACCTCATTGTAGCCGCAACCAAGCCGTCTTGCCAGCGAAGTACCCACTATAGGGAATCAGGCTCCCCTCCAGCCGAGTGATTACCGGCAGGGAATCTTCAAGTAGCCTCCCTTTACCCGAACTGGCGCACTAACGCGACATCAGCAACTAGGAAAGGAAAGTTACTAAAGGAGGAACACCGTGGAGCTCTGGACTAAAACCAGTCATCGCTGGATCCTCCCGGTCCGTTACTTAAAACTGACACCGTGTACTACAACAACCGTTACAGTAAAGACCTCGTTACAGAGGAATCTCCGTGCCTTTCTTCAAAACTGTTAATTACCTTGCACTCAACAAAACAGCAGAGCTGCCGTATTCCATCAGGTGCAGCTCCTGGCCCCGGGGACTCCTGCTCATCCTGTGGGAAGCATCCCATCCAGCTGCCGCACATCCCCCGGAGGCCCAAGCAGCGCCGGTGCCATCACCGGACACCCACAGGTGGCATCACGACAAATCAAGAATCATCCCTATCCTAATCTCCCCTTTGATCTGACCACCGGGCCCCACAGCCTCAGGCGCGGAAACCGTGACAAGTGCTGCATCGCCTGAGACGTGAGCATCCGGCAACGGTGAGTCAGAAGGATAGATACAGGATATTTTATCTTACTGGAGAAGAACTAATTTGCATACATTTATAGAGATTTAGCTAGTGTTCTTGGGGATTGTCCTGCTGCTCCAACGTCATCAGTCTGTGCTGCTTAACAGTTGCTTTCATGGAGCAAAAGGCTTGAAGGATCACCTCTCCCATGAGACATAAGAGACTCTCATTTGGTCCTTAGTCCTATTTCAAGGATTAAGGTTAATGGGTCAGATATTGTCTTACATCTCAAGTTACTACCTATAGATGAAAGGATAGAGACAGCATCTTTTATCCTTCTAGAGTATAACTAATATACATACTTTTGTAGCGATGCAGCTAGTATTGTTAGCGATTATCCTGCTTTAACAACGTCATCAGTCCGTGCTGTTTAAGAGCTGCTCATACAGACCAAAAGACTTTAAAGGACCACCTCTCCAGTGCGACATTAGAGACTCTGATTTCACCTTTCATCATATTTCAAGGCTTCTTAATGGTTCAGACATTAACTTCTATCTCGAGTCACTACCTATAGATGAAAGGATAGAGACAGCTTCTTTTTGCCTTCTAGAGAAGAGTTCATTTTCATACTTTTGTAGAGATTCTTGATTGTTCCTTGGGATCATTCTGCTGTCCCAACGTCATCAGTCTGTGCTGCTACAGAGCTGTTCATAAGGATCCAAAGCCTTTGAAGGATCACCTGTCCAATGATACATAAGAGACTCTAATTTGGTCAGTTGTCATATTTCAAGGCTTTGTAATGGTTCAGCCGTTGCCTTATATCCAGGGTGACTACCTATAGAAGGCACAATAGAGGCAGTTTTCTTTTTTTTGGGGAGATAATTTACATACCTTTCCCAAGGAGCAGCAGCTGAATCTCGGAGCTTTGGTCCCTCCCAAGAGCTGAATGTTGGAGATTGTAATGAATGGTGACTTTGCTCTGCGTGACGCCAGCAGCCTCTATACAAACCCATGAATGATAGTTAATGACGAAGAGAAGAACATCTGTTTAATGTGGGCGCACAATAGAAAACCGTGTAAGAGATCAGTGGAAACCAGCGGCAAACAGTGTCATGATTATAAATTATTATGGGTGCTGATACATTAGAGGCTACTTGTCATCTGTGGCCAACACGAGCCGTTTCCATCTGTGCTCGGAGCTGGCACCGGTTCAACCCTTCTGTGTCTATTGAAGACCAAAGACGAGACTTTGTTTTACATGGTTGCTCAGTAATCAATCCAACATGGGAGGAAAGGCAAAAAAAAGTCTAAAAACGGCTAATATAGAAGAGAAACTAATAGGACGCGAGCAGACGAACAGATTGTGCTCACGTCTTCTATCGCATGAATGTGACATCCACTACAAAGGGTCTTTTTGAAAATGTTGGGGGTTTGTCTGTCTTTCAATGGGAATATGTATGTATTTTCATGTAAAAAAAAGTCCCATCGACCGCCAATGGAAAGGTCGACGAATGGAAGAAAATGACTATTCTTCCACTAATCTTTTCAACTCCGAAGAAAACGAGCGAGCGCCGATTGAAAGGTAAGTCGGCTGTGTTCTCCGCGCCAACCACCATGATTAATTCTTCTTTTTTCAATTTCATTTCAATAGATTTCACTTGCACCTTGAATGTCACATAATTCAGTTATTACTAAATTCTAACAAGTCTGGCCCTTTGTAAGGAAAACTCCCATTCTTGCCATGGAGCTTTAACGTCTTCATGATGAATGCTCGGAAGGAATTGGCTTTTTCTTCTCCCGTTTCGGGTGCTCAAGTTTGAAAGTTTTGATACATTGTATCCACATTTCTTTGTGCGACACTTCTGCTTACGAGAAGATTTATAAATTGTCATTCACAATTCTGAATCCTTCTCTGAGCGGAGGAGGCGATTTTACTACAAAATTAAGATTTATTTTTATATCAAAGGACATTTTCTATTATGTTAACAAAATCAAAAAGCTGCAAACAAAGAGACACCTTCACTGTGCTTATACTACGTAGACAGCCATTTATGTCACAGCACGTAATTGTACGTATTTGTAGTCAAAAGTGATTGAAACAACCATATGGCCCATGGGGAAGGGATGGATGAATGGGGGAACGGAGGAAGGAAGGGATGGAGGGATGGATAGAAGTTGGAGTGGAGGGAGAGGAATGGAGGGAGGGACAAATGTATAAAAGGATGGATACAGGGAAAAATGGAGGTAGGTAACGGGGGAGGGAGAGAAGTATGGATAGAGGGAGGAATGGAGAAAGGGAGGGATAGAGGGATGGAGGGATGGATAGAAGTTGGAGTGGAGGGAGAGGAATGGAGGGAGGGACAAATGTATAAAAGGATGGATACAGGGAAAAATGGAGGTAGGTAACAGGGGAGGGAGAGAAGTATGGATAGAGGGAGGAATGGAGAAAGGGAGCGATAGATTGGACTTGGATTGAAGGGAGGGAATTGGAGAGGAATGAAGAGAGGGATAGAGGTATAAAAGAATGGATTGAGGAAATAACGGAGGTAGGTAATGGAGGAGGGATGGAGGGAGGGAAAGAAGTATAAATAGATGGAGAAACAGAAAGGGAGGGATTGATTGGAGTTGGGGTGGAGGGAGGGAATGGGAAAGGAATGGAGGGAGGGACAGAGGTATAAAATGATGGATAGAGGGAGAAATAGAGACAGCGAATGGATGAGGGATGGAGGGAGGGAAAGGCATAGATGGAAGGAGGAATGGAGGGATGAAGGGATGGAATACTGGCTAGAGGGAGAGATTAATGGATGAAGGCAGGGAAGGGTAAAGTAATGGATGCATAGATGGATAGCTGAAGGGAAGGAGAGATGGATAGATGGAAGTAAGGCGGCCGTCACACGCATCAATTTCTTGAACGATATCGCTTAAGCGATCTACTTTTTTGATCACTTAAGCGATATCGTTTGTGCGTCGCTGCGTGTAATTAAGCGATTTTACAATGTAAAATCGCTTGATTGTTTGATCGCAGATATGGGAGCCGGAGCTCATATCAAGCGATAATCGCTTGATCAATCCGCATTATTACGGTGTGTGACACCATGATGAACGATCTCCCAGCGGCAGAGCCTATGCTGGGAGATGGTATCTATGGTAAACGTCGGGTTACTAAGCGCCGCGCGGTGCCTAGTAACCCGATGTGTACCATAGTTACCAGCGATCTCGCTGCTCCACATCGCTGGTGAGTCTGCCTGTGTGACAGCTCACCAACGATGTGAACGATATTGTTAGCGATCGCGCGTGCACATGATCGCTAACAATATCGCTAGCGATATGGAAGCGTGTGACGGCCGCCTAAGTTAGAGCGGAGGAAGGTAATGAGAGAGGGGACACTTCTGCTAACTTATGAGAAGATTTATAAATTGTCATTCACAATTCTGAATCCTTCTCTGAGCGGAGGAGGCGACTTTACTACAAAGTTAAGATTTATTTTTATATTGAAGGACATTTTCTATTATATTAACAAAATCACAAAGCTGCGAAAAAGAGTCGTCTTCACAATCCATATACTACATGGACAGCCATTTATGTCACAGCAGGTAATTGTATGTATTTGTAGTCAAAACTGATTGAAACAACTATCTGGCCCATGGGGAAGGGATGGATGAATGGGGGAACGGAGGAAGGAAGGGATGGAGGGATGGATTGAAGTGGGGTGGAAGGAGGGAATGAGGTATAAAAGGATGAATAGAGGGAAAAATGGAGGGAGGGAATGGAGAAGGGATGGAGCGAGGGAAAGAGGGATGGATAGAGGGAGGAATGGAGGGAGAAAGTCAGGGGTGAGCTGGGCCGGGGGCATTGGGGCCAATTGCCCCTCAGACCACTCTCCCAGTAGCTGTAAAGATATGAAAAGATGGATAGAGAAGGATCTATGGATGAACGGAGGTAACGGTAAAGGGATGGATGCATGGATGGATAGGTGGAGGGAAGGATAGATGGATGGAAGTAAGTTAAGATAGAGGAAGGCAATGATGGAGGAACAGAGGTTTAAAGGGAATTGAGGAGGGATGCAGGGAGGAAAAGAGGGATGGATTGAGGGACACATGGATGAAGGATTGGATGGAGAGACAAAAGGATGCTGGGATGGAAAGAGGGAATGATGGATGGAGGGATGGATGGATGGATGAAGGGAAGAAAGGGTAAAAGGATGGATGTTTAGTTGGATGGATAGAGGGAGGGAGAGATGGATTATGGGAGCTAGAGATGTACAGTTCTAGGGAGGGAGGGATGTATGGAGGGTGGATGAAAGAAGGAAAGGATCTAGAAATGAAGGGGTAGATGGAGGAAAGAAGGTGGAGAAGAAGGGGTTGATCAAATGTAAAACATGGAGGCAGTACTTCAAAGGTAACAGGTAATATCTATAGGACTTTATTTGCCCATGTGGTAATGTGTCAGTTCAGTGTGAACCTTTTTTAAGATGTTTCCTAAGTCTTTACATCACATAAAGATGCATTCATTATATTCTTGATTACATATAATTAATAAGTTAAGTGTTCACTATTTATACACAGTAATTTAAAAACCTGCAAATAAACAAGAACCGTATGTATTTGTCAATAGAACATTTCATAGATCAAAGTGTACAATGATTACACGGTAATAGGCAGAAGAAAGTGCCAAGAACATAAACTGATAATAACAGTGCCGTGTGTGAGTAATTAGAGACAATCTCATATACAGCCCCATCTGATGTTCTAGAGATGGAGGGAACAGACAGTCCTGTGGTCCCTGTGTACGTCCGCCTAAAGCGTTAGACATCAAGGGGCCATAGAGGTACAGGAAAATCGATATTCTCGGTATACAGTTCTTCAAAAAAAAACAATGTGCCAAATATTATAGAATGTCCCAGTAAATTAATAAAAAATAGTCACGATATATTTCTTAAGATATTATTGACTTTACAAAAAAGCATTCATAACATGTTGTACCATTTTTATTTAGAGTATTGTGGTCTGGTCTTTTCGATAGTAACATATAAATGTGATGATAAAGCAACAAGACAGAAGATGAATCAACACCTTCGAAATGTGGAGCTGGAGAAGGATGTTATCAATACCATGGATGTAGGCCTGATGCTACCGCATCGGGAGGTGCGGTCTTTGTGCTCACTTGTGCGGTGTCTGTGCGCTCCTTGTGCCCCTCCTGTCTGCTCTCTGTGACCCCTTGGTGCGGTGTCTGTGGCCCCTCAGTGTGGTCTCTGTGACATCGTCTGTGCACACTCTGTAACCCCCTTGTGTACACTCTGTGGCCTCCCTGTGCTGGGTCTGTGGCCCCCCTGTGCACACTCTGTGGTCCCCCTGTATGCTCCGTGGCTCCCTGTGCATGCTCTATCACCCCCTTGTGCATTCTCTGTGCTCCTCTATGTTCTCTCTGCGGCCCCATGAGCTCTCTGTGCCCCTTGTTTGTTCTCTCTGTGCTAACTCTGTGTGGTCTCTGTAGCCCCCCTGTGCGCTCTCTGTCACCCCCTGTGGCTCTCTGTGGCCCCCCATGCACTCTCTGTGCCCCTCGTTTGTTCTCTCTCTGTGGTCTCTGCGGCCTCACAGTGGTTCTCTGTGGCCCACCTGTGCATTCTCTGTGATCCCCTGTACATTCTCTGTGCTCTTTGCTCTCTCTGTGACCCCCCTGTGGCTCTCTGTGCCCCTCTTTTGTTCTCTCTATGGCCCTTCTGTGGGATCTCTGTGTCCCCCCTGTCGCTCTCTGTTCCCCTTGTTTGTTCTCTCTGTTGCCCTTCTGTGTGGTCTCCGTAGTGCCCCTGTGGCTCTCTGTGGCCCCCCTGTGGCTCTTTGTGGCCCCCCTGTGGTTCTTTGTGCACCTTGTCTGTTCTCTCTGTGGTCCCTCTATGTGCTCTCTGTGGACCCCTGTGGCTCTCTGTGCCCCTCGTTTGTTCTTTCTATGGCCCCTCTGTGTGGTCTTTGTGGCCCCCTGTGCACTCTGTAGCCCCCTTTGCATTCTCTGTGGTTCTCTGTGGCCCCTCTGTGTGGTCTCTGTGGCCCCACCTGTACATTCTCTGTGCTGCTCTTTGTTCTCTCTTCAGCCCCCCTGTGGCTCTCTGTGGCCCCCCATGGCTACCTGAGGCTCTCTGTGACCCTCATGTTTTCTCTCTGTGGCCCCTCTGCGTAGACTATGTGGCCCCCTGTAGCTCTCTGTGGCCCCCTGTGCACTCTGTGTGCCACCTTGTGGCTCTCTGTATCCATCATCGCTCTCTGTGGCTCTCTGTAGCCCCCCTGTGGATCTCTGCGGCCCCCTGTATATTCTCTATGCTCCTCCGTGTTGTCTCTCTGTACCTGGCTGCCTGTGCTTTGTCCCGTGTGATCTCTTAGCTCCTCCCATTTGAATCACATGACATAGGCCCTCCACTGCCAGTAATAGGATTGCTGAGCTCCACCTATACTGGTCACATGACATCATCACAGGTCCTTCAGCAATTTACCGAGGTACAGGGCTCCCAGCAGCAGAGGTAGCGGAGCAGACCCGGACCCGAGGGTGAGCATCAGCCTGCGGCAGCATACTGCTACATCACTTGGGGGTGCCAATATGGTGGCCATTTTTTTTTGTTCAATGTGGACCAATCCGGCGCCGGTCACATGAACCAATCAGATGAAGAAGAAAAGCTGACATCTTGACTTCCGGTCACAAGTAGATAAATTCTGCACCTTGATAAACTGGACCACATGGCGTTCCTTTGCTGCCGTCAGGCTGTCACCTTGTGAACATTAGAGCATGACATGGTGGGAATTCCATCTATGGAAGGAAATGTGAAATGCAGTCAAAGATCCCAATATCTTGAATTACCTGTGGGATTGCGGGTCGTCCTCCAGAGGAGCTTTGGATTTCACTTTGGGAGCGTGGCTCCTCCGAAGATGCTGATGAAGTATATTATCCTCATGATAACAGAGTCTACACCCTCGGTGATTAATCGCTCCCAGATTTGTGCTGATTTGGTTTTTAACGTACTTAAGATAATTGTAGGCTATCAGGATCCAACGCGTCGGAGAAAGTCGAAATTATATTTCACATTACAATTAATAGTAACTTTTCTAAATAAATTCTGTCGTGAATAATGGCAATAATAATGCCAGCTGCTGCTCGAGACAAGTGGTTTAAGGAGGCAGCAGACGCTTCATTTTGTGCCTCGATCTTCTTGGCTTGGGCTGTGTTCAACAACTGTAAATTTATTCTTCATGCCAATAATGTCTGCAGTTTTAATTCTTTTTCTATATCAGTTATTTGCACAGTGATGACACATTCTTTATCCAAACGAGGCCCCTCTTGGATCAAATTCTCCACAAACTACCAATAAATCAAAAATACTCTGCACTGATCCATGGTAGATATTCATTCACGGTGTAACAACTAGGTGTGGATATGTCAGGAATCTAATGGCGTAGGGCAAAGACAAGGCACAGACAAAGGCTTGAGTTCAATATTATATTATTACACCTGCAAACAGTTCAAAAACACTGCAGGGCTGGCAAGAGAAATAGTTCTTTAAACACAGTTCACACACTGCAGAGCCGATACGAAAATAGTCCTTTAAACATAGTTCATGCACTGAAGAACCAATATGAAAAATAGTCTTTAACTGCAGTTCACACAATGCAGAGCTGAATACGCAAATAATCCTTTAAATGCTGTATAAACAGTGTAGAGCCAAGAATGAAATATAGTCTTTAAGTGCTGTTCACACAGTGAATAATGGGTTTAGGGTAAACACAGTTCCGGATATTAATACAGTGCGATGCAGCTATGCTAGTATCCAGAAACAGTCCTGAGCACCGCACTAGCAAACAATCAACAAACAGACTAAATAGCAGCAGCAGAGCCTTTTAGTAAAGAAGAGCTTACGTGCAGGAGGGCGTAGCAGGAATAATCCTTACTGAGTACAACCTGTAGCTGGGAGGCAAGCTAAGAAGAGGTGAAGCCAGCAGAGCAGACAACAACAGAGTCATTACAAAAGCCGACCCAGAGTAGTTGGAGAAGGAGCAAACTGACCGAAAGCACAGACAAGCAAAAGTAGGAGCAAAATACTCAAGGAAGGCATACAAGTTGGACAGGAGCTTGCCCAAAGTTGTTTGCTCTCTGATCTTGTATGATTAGTACAGTAATGCCTTCCCAGTAGCAACTCACTGGCCGTCCCTTGTCCATCCTGGTCCTAAGATTGTTTTTGGCAAGCATGTGTAGTCCCTATTGTCTAATACAGACGTATCCTGCAAAATTCAGCAGACTGTCACGTTGGGGGGGGCGGGGTGCCCAGAAATAGGATGGAGCTGGGCGTAGGGAGTCAGGGGAGCCTGCTCTGGGCCTTATACTGGGGTCCCCAACTCGTCCTGTACTCAGAGGTACCTCTGAAGGTGAGGATGTCCGAGCTTCCAGCCTAAGACCCTAAAATTCCTAGGAAGCCCAATGAATAAGGCCCCTACCTCCAATCATGGACCTCGGAATCCAGCAATCTCAAATGGGAAAAACAGGAGCAGCTTGAGATCACGTCTGCGCTCCAGGGTCACAGAATAGGAGCGAACTGAATCAGCGACATCAGGTGGATGTGAGCTGACCCAGTTAAGGCCAAGGGGTGAGGAGCAACCAGCGCAGGCACGCCCCTCAGATATCCCAAGTGATGCACCTCCAGGCTATGGGGTACTCAGGAACCGGGTCGGTGCTGTCTCTGGAGATCACCGTAGTCGTGATCAGGCCTGGGATCAGACCAAAAAGGGGTATTTACAGGGGATTTGTCGTGACGCCACCCGGGGTATGTGGTTAGTAGAACCACCGCTGCAGTATCCCTGCTGGGGACGGTGACTTGGGGCGGCGTGAATGTAAGCCTTCCTCGGGTAGGGCTGAGGGTCCCCAGGGCAGGAGTAGTTGGGATGGATGGATGTAGTGAGGGTCTGTGCTGGGTACAAGTCACTTACTTTGCTGCTGATCCTCCAGCCAGGATGCATGGACGACCGTCTGTGGCTCCCTCAGGTGGGATTCAACTGCAACATTTGCTGCTGCAGCTCTCCACAGTGCTGTTGGTCGGCGACTCTCCTGGTACAAGGTTCCGTTGCAGGGCACAGGGTAATAGACGCAAGTAACACACACAGACGCCTGATAGCCATTTCTCAGTCTGTTTACTGGAAGTTAAGCAGATGGTATGAGCTGTCCTCGGCTTTTTAGAAAGCAGGTTTTGGGTAGTTCACATCCGGCCGGGTCGTATTGGCTTCCTCACTGCACTGGTGTAGTGGCCCTGCAGTTGCTTCAGCTTAGGCTGCCGGCCCTGTCTCTGTCCTCTGTGCACTAGTATAACAGGCAACTCGAGTCCTTCAATTCTTACCCTGCAGCGGGGTGTGAGCATTTCTGGAGTCTATATGTTGCTGTGTTCCTAGCACTGCTTAGCTGGAGAATCTGGAGTTCCCCACTTTCCGGTGTT
Organism: Allobates femoralis; assembly: GCA_033576535.1. Lineage (NCBI taxonomy): Eukaryota > Metazoa > Chordata > Amphibia > Anura > Aromobatidae > Allobates > Allobates femoralis. Next base: position 116,418,423 of record JARQOC010000010.1, read on the forward strand.
GATTGCCGGTGTGTTTTAACCTGCACAGTCTCGGACTCCGGTGTCTGTGCTTAAACGCTTCATCTCCTGGGACGGATCTATGCTGCTCAGCCTCCCGGTGTGTTGTTCTCTCTCCTCTCCTCAGACCCTAGCCTTAGGTCTGGTGTTCGTTGAGGGACTCTGAGATAGGCTTGGCATGGCCCTTTTTACACTGAGGTCCTCTGCACTGTTCTCGCTGACAATGAACTGCGCTCTCCACAGCCCTCCTGGGGACTGAACTATTCTGTTGCTCCTCAGACCAGAATCTATAGGGGAGCTCACCCTGACGCCTGGCTTGGTCTTCCCCTTCTGGTTGTTTGTGTGTTGCCTGAATGGAACACCCTTTACTGCTCTCTGGTGACACCTAATGGTGGTGACACTGTGGCACGGTGGTACTGGGGTGCCACACAAGCATGATTCATATTCATCACACACACCTGCACTCTCAGCTCCCGTTCATCAGCTTCCTCTCTCCACACTGAGGGCAGGGAAAAAAAGGCTTCATTTAAAGCACAGCAGCAGCACTTCCATACTGCAAGGCAGTCAATACGTAACTCAAACCTTTTGACATTTGTTTTTTTGCAGATTTGCTTATTTCTGGAGGTTATAATAAATTTGGTGTGAAATTGATCTTGGAAGATGTTTTAAAAATATTAAGCACCCACCTCTCCTTGACATGTGCTGAAGTTGTCCCACCATCAGCTCTTCTATTTCCCATGCCTTCCTCTTGACCCTCCAGTCAATACTGACACTAACAAGGCTCCATGTGATGCTCACCAAAAACTGGAGGGACATGAAGAAGGAAAAAGGTTCAATCAGAAGATAAAAGAGGGGCCAAGTGGAAAAAGGAAAAGGGGCTAATCAAAAGAAGGAAGAGGAACCAATCAAAAGAAGAGGGACCAATAGGAAGAAGAAAAATGGGCCAATCGGAAGGAAGAAGTTCCAGTTGGAAAAAGGAAGAGGGGCCAAACAGAAAAAGAAAGATGATCCAATCAGAAGAAGGAAGAGGGGCTAATCATATGAAGAATGAGGGTCAAATTGGCGGAAGGAATAGGAGCCAATTGGAAGAAGTAAGAGGGGACACTTGGAAGAAGGAAGAAGGACCAATTAAAAGAAGTAAGAAGGGTCAATTTGAAGAAGGAAGAGGGACCAAATAGAAGATGAAAGATGGGCCAATTGAAAGAAGGAAGAAGGGACAATTGGAAGAAGGAACAAGGGCCAATCACAAAAAGAAATAGGGGCTAATTGGAAGAAGGAGGAGGAGTCCATTGGAAGAAGTAAGAAGGGCAAAATGAAATAATTGAAGAAGGGCCAGTGGGAAGAAGGAAAAGGAGACAATGGAAGAAGTGAGAAGGGCTAATCGGAAGAAAGAAAAGGAGCCAATCGGTAGTAGGATATGGGCCAATCAAAAGAAGGAAAAACAACCAATCGGAAGAAGGAGGAGGGGCCAATTGAAAAAAAAAAGGGGCAAATCGGTAGCAGAAAAAGGGGCCAATCGGAAAAAAGAAAAGGGGCCAACTGGAAGACGAAAGAGCGACCAATCAGAAGAAGAAAGTAGGGCCAATTGGAAAAAGGAAGATTGGCCAATTGGAAGAAGGAAGAGAGCTGTCAGTGACAACAGGACGGGCGTGGGCAGAGCGAGGAGCGATGACTGTAAAACATTTTAAAACTTATCCCCAGCCTTCAGAATCAACCAAGGTTGAAGTCAACATTTTGCAGGATTCAAATGTCTCCTTCGTTGTATTGGTTAGAACCTGAAATTTGGGGGAAATTTATAATTGACTTGTATCTCTAGTATTCATGCTTTTTTCATCGAATTTCATGAATGATTTATTAACCTGACACCTCACCAGTTGTATTGTTCATTTCAACCATAGACATGAATAGCAGAAATATCTCCCGACAGAGTATCACAAAATCATGTTTTCTTTTGCAAAGCTGATGAGATAGATATGTATATGTATCAGACTACACCATCTAGGAATAACTATCTTCTGCTCCTGTCCAGAAGTGAAGTGAATGCCCTCGACCTAAATCTACAGTACATGACACGGGGAGAAGTTCTGTTTAAACTCTTGGTGTTTCCTACTCCACATTGCTCTGTAGTCAAGTTTAATGGTGTGGAAATCCCTTATCTGCCGTCACTTTACATGTCCGAGAAAACATAATTCCATCTAAAAAAAAATATGCAAAATGTCCCTTTTATAGGAGATTATTTTTAATTAGCCGGCATGATGATGCATTTAAGAGCCGCCTTTGCTACCAAGCGTCAGTTAGTTTATTCATGTGTATAATTAATCCTCTAACACATGTGGGTCTATTGGGACGTCAGCCATCAAAATAGTGTCTGGGGGGAGCTAATCGCTGGATAGGGACCTTGTCGGAGCAAGTCGACAGCAAACGTGAGCTTTCTCTTGGAGGTGCATATTAAATTAAAACAAAGACTTAGTCACAAACCATGTTTAATTATGTCTTCTAATCCTTTAATAACCCCGGCAGTCAACAGGCGCCTTCCTTTCCCATTTGCTTACTAGTTTTCTTCAGCTTCCAATGCTAACTTTACAGGAGGACGTCACATGAATATCTGGGGTCCTGGGAGTTAGGTGGACATAGAGGGTCATCTGCACAGAATTGGCTGTAATAGATGTCCATCTTGCTGGTAAGAAGCCATTAATGGAAGGAATTGGATTCCATTGAATCGATATGACCTCTTTTATCTTTTCTCTTGACTTGATATTCCCAATAAATGAGATGACCAGCTTGGAAGAAAAACGCCATATTGTGTGATACTCTGCTGGGAGTTTTTATTTCATATGAATTTATGTGTGACCTCCTAGTGGCTGGGAAGTGAATTGCAACCTGGAGTAGGATATCACTCCACGGAAAGGTAAAAGTAGACAAATCTGTAGATAAAACATGTTCTAGAGAGAAGCGAAACTGATAACATTCAAATTTGATTACCAATTTTGTTTTCCGATTTATCGATTGTAAATAGATTGTGTTCTGATTAATAGAGGTTTAGTGTGCTATGAGGTCTCCTGTCCCAGAGTATAATGAACACATAGGTGAAGAAAAGATTAAAAAGCAACAAATTAACATTCCTGATTCGCCACTCAACAGTTTCTGCGGCATTCCTGCTGTCGGGACATATTATAACGTCATGATATTATGACATATATCACCCCACAGGGTTATGTTACCCTATATGACTTCAGGAGGGAAGCACGGGATGACACCATGGTGGCATCAAGGAATTGTTGACACATGAAGTGATAGCGGATAGTTAAGAGAAGACCAGAGAGCAGCTTAGGGAGCAAGCGGAGAACTATTGTGTAGTGAAAGGAGGACAAGTGGAGAGAGAGAGCGGAGGACTGGCATTGAGCAAATGGAGGATAGGTGGAAAATGAGTGGGGACTGGCAGAGAGTGAGCGGAGGACCGTCAGGAAGCAGAGGACTGTTAGGGAGTGAGCGGAGGACCGTCAGGAAGCAGAGGACTGTTAGGGAGTGAGCGGAGGACCGTCAAGAAGCAGAGGACTGTTAGGGAGTGAGCGGAGGACCGTCAAGAAGCAGAGGACTGTTAGGGAGTGAGCGGAGGACCGTCAAGAAGCAGAGGACTGTTAGGGAGTGAGCGGAGGACTATTGCCGAGTGAAGCAGATGACCGGCAATGAGCAAGTGGAGGATAGGCAGGAAATGAGCCAGAGACTGACATGGAATGAGTGGAGGACCATCGGTAAGGAAACACAGGGCTGTTGGAGAGGGAGCGAAGGACTGCCAAAGAGTAAATGGAGGAGTGGTGGGATATGCTTAGGGGACTGACAGAGTGAGCAGAGGACTGTCGATAACTGAACATAAGATTATTGGGGAGGGAATGGAGAATCAGCAAGGAGCAAGTGGAGAATTGGTGGGAAATAAGTGGGATACTAACAGAAAGTAAACAGAGGACCAGAAGGATAGAGGATTGGCATGGAGGAAGGAAAGGATCGGTGGGAAGCCTACAAAAGATCAATGGGAAGCGAGTGGAGGATTGGTGGAAAATGAGTTGAGGACTGGCAGGGAGTGAATGGAGGACGGGCAGGAAGTGAGTAGGGGAACAAACAGGTCTGATGGGGTAGAGTGGATTATTGGTGGGAAAGGAGCAGAGGACAATTTTAGGAGCAAATATAAGACCAATATGGAATGAGTGGAGGATCGATAGGTAGTGAGCGGAGGATAGGCAGAAAATGAGCAGGAGACTGGCATGGAATGAGCGGAGGACCATCGGTAAGCAAACACAGGACTGCCAGGGAGGGCACAGAGGACTGTCAAGGAGCAAATGAAGGATTGTTGGGAAATGAGTGGGGACTGTTATGGAGTGAGAGTAAGATTGTCTGTAACAGAACAGATTATTGGATTGGGAGCTGAGGAGTGGCAAGGAGCAAGTGGAGGATTGGTGGGAAATGAGTGGAGCACTAGAAGGAGCCAGCAGAGGATTGTTGAGTAGCAAACAGAAGACCAATAGAAAGTGATTGTAGGGTTGGTGGAGAGTTAACAGAGGACCAGTGGGGAGAAAGTGGAGGACCAGAGGGGAGCAATTGGAGGACCAACATGGAATGAGTGCAACATCTCCATAGAGTGAGTGGAGGACCTGCAGTGAGTCAGTGGAAGACCCCAGTTGGGAGCAAGTGGAGGACCGGAGGAGAGCAATAGGAGGACCAACATGGAATGAGTGCAACATCTCCATAGAGTGAGTGGAGGACCTGCAGTGAGTCAGTGGAAGACTAGTGGGAAGCAAGTGGAGGACCGGAGGGGAGCAAACAGAGGACTGGCAGGGAACAAGCAGAAGACCAACTGGGCACAAGTGGGGGACTGGCGGGAATGAGCAAAGGATCGGCAAGAACTGCAGCAGTGGAGATTGGTAAGAACGATAGTTGCAGATGTCAGTTGTCAGCTCCAGGCACGATGTAACCACATAGCCAAGAGGGTTACACAGCAACTTGGTAAACTATAATAATCTGTACTGCAACAGGCCAACATCATTACTCCTCCCTAGTGAATGCTTTTAAAATAAAACCCTATTAGGCAATTCCAGCTCAGTGCTGGCTGACCATCCTGACTTCCAATAAGAAACGGAATGAGAAGGGATAAAAAACATCATAGATTGTTCAAAATAACAGAAAGATGACAGTTTCTGTGATAATAAATAATCCTATAGTAAGCAGGAAAAGAAGAGTGGTGGTTCTTGGACTTCAGTGATCTAACTAAATATAAATTGAGGGGCCCAGAAGGGGTTAATGACACATTTCGTGATTTGCACCTTGTTTCTGATGATGCAGTGAGATGTTAATCGTGTGATGATCTTAGTGGATAATGAATAAACCCCACATAGTGACCCTGGCACTGAGGCTCGGTCTGAGATCTCCGCGCCCGGAGCGGCTTCTCGGCCTCGGCTTGTAATTAGATTCCCAGTGAAACCAGTGAAATATCATCGGTGCGGCGCTGCGGAAACCTGTCATAAATAACATGAAGTTCTGCGCTGCGGTTGTCAATAAAAGATCTTATCGTTGGCCGCGCTGCGGTATTTTTTTATTAAGCCCAGTAGTGTAGAAAGTTAAATCTCGGCCGCCCCCTCCTCCTCGCTCCCGCACTGCACAAAGTTTAACTCCAGAAAATTCCGAGGATGTCAAGAGACGATTCTGTTTTCTCTTTTCTTTTCTTATTTGCAGGATGGGAGCGGTGGAATGAGGAGGCTCCTCTCGAGGTGAAGCGGTGTCGACCCAGAGCAGGGGCAGGCTGGGCTGGGGGCAGGAAGGCATTTGCCCCTCAGGCCGGTACTCTGGCGCTGCTCAGGGCCGCCAGAAGACCGGCAGTGATTTTAAAGGGAACATGTCACCCCAAATAACCCTTATAACCTATTATTACCTGTCCTTGCAGCCTTACAATACATTCTAACGCATCCCTGTCTCACCTTTTGTAGTAATCTACAAGTACTATAATGTAGTTTGCAAACTTATGAAAATCTTGTCAGAGGGGCGTTCCTCCAAGGCATTTTGACCGGTAGGCGGGTCCCCTGTGCCGCGCTACCCCTGCCTCATTGCTCTAATACGCCCAGATGGGCGTCATTGTACAAATGCAAATCGTGGGCACGATTTCAATATCGCGCCCGCAACGTCACCGCTGCGACGCGGTCATGTCACGCCAGGATGCGTCACTTCCGGTCGCGGGTCTCACAGGCAGACTACGCGCATGCGCAGATTGCATGGTTAAGTCTGCCTGTGTGTGACCGGAAATGATGCGGCGATCCCAGCTTCACATGACCGCGTTGCAGTGGTGACGTTGCGGGCACGATATAAACGGCAGCAGGAAGGGTGAGCAGCGCAGTGCTCCATCGAGGAGCTGGTGAGTGAGTGTGTGTGTCCCAGAGGGGGATAAGGTGATTCTGAATTACAGTCGTATCAGTCAAGGAACAACGATCACAATCGTTTCTGGGATCCAAGAAATTCAGAGAGAGAACAAATGACGGGGCATCAGGCATACTCGGAGAAGATGTCACTTCAGAAGGACGTTATGCAGTTTCTAACTCTATAACCAGTGGAGTAACCTGAACCTCATGGGCCCTGATGCTAAAGCTCCAACGGGGCCCCCAATTTTTGCAAATCTTTAATGGCATTAGTCTTTTTCTATAGGCCAAAGGGACTGTTGGGGCCCCCTAGGCTTCCGGGCTCGGGTACAATTGCAACCCCTGCACCTGTTGTAGTTACGCCCCGCTATATAACTACAAATCCCAGCAAGCCCAACATCTCCAACCTCAGTTTAGGAACCCCTAATATATTCAATTGTCACCTTATTAACTGAATACAATCACAACCACCAGCATCCTCTATGGCCAAGGGATGTTAATGCCAGCTGGGCGTTGTGGTTTTATAACAGCTGGAGTCTGGTTCAGTGATATATTACATGCAGCAAGTCAACTGTTCAGTCACTGTAACGTGTGGCACCTAAGCCTTTGAGGAACTAGAAGAATCAGCATGTCCCGTCATACCTCAATCGTCATTCACTGAAAAAAAATGGCTAAACTTCATCATGCTCAAAATAGTTCACTGAGAGATCAGATTACAGCTGGCTATTAAAGTGTATTGAGAGAATTTGATGAAGAGGAGGTATGATCAAAGAGAAGGGAAAAACAAATCAAGCTGCTGATTTGCTGTAAGCGTTTTATCTCACCTTAGAGCTAGATTCACAGATGTTTTGGTAAGTACTGCTATATCATCCCACAGATCACTGAGGGATCAGATTACAACTAATTTATAGAATATGAACAGAAAGGGAGAAAAAGGAGAGGGGGTAAAAAGAAAGAAATCAAGCTGCTGCTTTGCAGTAAGAGGTTTATCTCACCACAGAGCTAGAGTCACAGCTGGTAGGAAGTGCTATATAAAACCCTCAGCTCAATGAGTGATCAGATAACACCTCACTATCAAAGTGCATGGAGAGAAAGGGAGGAAGAGAGAGTAGAATTACAGAGGTGGGTGGGAACAAATCAAGCCGCTGCTTTTTAGTAATTGTTTTATCTCTCCCGAAGCTAGATTCACTGCTTTCTAGTAAGGGGTTTATCTTTCCTCTGAGCTAGAATTCCAGATCTTTTGGTAATTACTACTATACAAAGTCCTTAGGTCACTGAGGGATCAAATTACAGCTGACTATTAAGGTCTATGGAGAGGAGAGAGGAGCAAAAAGAGTAACACGGAAAAACAGATTATGTTGCTGTTTTCTAGTAAGTATTGTTTCCCACCCAAAGCTGAACTCCTATTTTAGCACTGCTGTATGATAGCCTTAATTCACTGATGGATCAGATTACAGCTGAATATTAAAGGTCTATGGAGAGGAGAGAGGAGCAAAAAGAGTAAAACGCAAAAACAGATTATGTTGCTGTTTTCTAGTAAGTATTGTTTCCCACCCAAAGCTGAACTCCTATTTTAGCACTGCTGTATGATAGCCTTAATTCACTGATGGATCAGATTACAACTGACTATTAAGGTCTATGGATTGGAATGAGGAGAAAAAAAGAGTGAAACACAAAGACAGATTTTGTTGTGTTTTTTTTTTAGTAAGTGTTACTTCTCGACCAGAGATGGATTCCTACCTTAATACTGCTGTATAGTAGCATCAGAGCACTGCGGGATCAGATTACAACTGACAAATAATGAAGAGCAGTGGTAGGCTGGGAGCAGGAGGCCAAGTTCCCCCCAGGCCGCTCTCCCAGCAGCTGTAGAGGGCCACCACTGCACTCCGCTACACGGCAGCCATATTAGACATAGCCGTGCACAGCAAACTGCTCATGGTCCTCCTTGCTGTACAGTGTTATGGCCGGCCCGGCACAAATGCTTAATTGTGTCCCTAATGACTGGCTATAGGACCTGACTTTCCAGACTCCTTGATAAAAATGGCTCTAGTTGCCAACTAGAGATGGGCGCTAAGAAGAATGATTCTATCAACAAAAATAAAGTGACTTTGGCACACATATGATGAGTTTCTTGATGTTTTATCGTAATCCGCCCATGCAGAACAGAAAAGACCCAACATTACGGCTATATTCAGGCTTTATCAATGTATATCTGTTGGTGGGGTGGTCGAGGTGACACAGCTTTGCAGCCACAAACCTCTGTTCCTGCGACCACCCCACCAATGGATATACCTTGACAAAGGCTGGAGACAGCCAAAAAGTCGGGTCTTTTTGTTTTGCACACACGATACATCAAGAAACTCATGTTTAAGTGCCGAAGAAATTTTATTCCTATGGGTATGTTTCCAAGTTTAGGATTTGGTGCAGAAATTTCTGCATGTCTAGGCAGGAAAAGCGCAGCTGCAAAAACACAAGTTGTGGACGCGTTTTAAGACGCGCTTTAGCTGTAGACTTCTATTTATTACAATGAGTGAAATCTGCACCAAAAACGCTCCAAGAATTGACATCTGCAGACTTATTTCTGCACCAAATCTGCAAGGAGAATATCCTCAACGTGTGCAGGAGACTTCAGGATTCTCATTGACTTTGCTGCATCAGGATCTGCTCGCAAAAACGTGATCAAAACGCAACATGTGCAAAAAGCTTTAGCATGACATTATAATAAAGATAAAGGAGACAAACACGAGGCGCAATAGTGCCCTATCAATATGGCACGGATTTTACACACAGGTCACAATGATGGTGCACTCACCTTTTCTAGTTGTGTGCACCCACAACTAGTTTAAATCGCATGTGGTACAAAAAGCTGCTGCAGGACCTCCACCTCCGCGTAGCACGTGTAGAAATATCTGGATCCAGGGAATGGTGTATCACAGTCCGCGCTGCTTGAAATGAATACTCAAAGAGTCTTGAATAAAGGACCCCCCTTCTTACTTTATTTGCCTACGCGTTTCAATGCTATTCCCAGCATCGTCATCAAGCTTTAGCATGACATTGGATTTTTTTAAATAAGTGCCATTTAGTACAATCATTAGTTTTTGTGTGACATCTGTTCGAGGCTAGCTCAGACAGACTAGGCAGAAGCTGCTCCGTCAGGCAGAACCCCGAGAAGCCCTGACACCCTGTAACCCCTATACAGGGATCTGGTTTTACAGCTGGGTCCAGGAGATTGTGCCTATGGAAAGGCTGCAGACAAGAGCAGGATCAAAGCTGGGAGGTCAGGAGAAGGACAAAATCAGGATCAGTAGTCAGGGAGCCGGGTCACATCCAAGATGGCAGCAAAGTACAAAATAATCAGAAGAGTCCAAAAAATAGGCTGAGGTAACACAGGGAAAACACTAATACAAGGCAGGAGACAAGACAGGGAAATCAAAAGCTATATCTGGCAGCTTTCAGCAGAGCTGAAGGTATTAGTAGGGTGTGGTGCTTTCCAATAGGCTAAAGCTTAGGAATTTATCACTTCAGCTGGGTAGTACACACAGACACACACACCTCCACTTTTTCCGACTGTGAAGTACTACAGGTCCCAGCCATTCTAACCTTAGTGGATGAGCAGAGCATGTGCTCACCAGGGTGTTTGTCTCTGACTTTTCCTCTATCACCAGCACCACCTATAGTGTGAATACATGGGTGCCTGGTGACAGAAGCAGATGTTGATTGGGCAGACTCTGGTGGGGATGTGACACTTTGGCTGCCAACTATGGTCCCAAATTAAAAAAAGCATCTACAGATGAATTATGGGACGTAAGAGATTTAGAGCCATTAACCAGAAAAATGGAGAAACTAACACAAGAGATGGAGTTGTATTTGTGGCACTCTAGAGTCCGGTTGCCAGAATGGCATTATCTCCCTCCAAGGGGAAAATAGGGGGTGTTGGTCTAATACCTGGAAGCAAGAAGGGATTGTCCCATCAAGTAAGCCGACAGCATACAATACTTTTTTTGACTCCAGCCCTGAAGGGGGAGCTCTGACCCTGGTTTCAGGGGAGCTTTCCTATAAATTCTGGTCTGGAGGGGAAGTTAGGCAGAAAGTCAGAGCAGAAGAACAGGACAGACACCCTGGGGACTGGAGCTGTGTCAGGCTCATCCCAGGAGAGGAGTAAGCATGAGGAACCCATCAGAGAGGGGTTAGCTACAGGCAGCAGCAGGGTCCAACAAAGAGGAGCTCAGCAGGGGGTCCTCAGAACTCACCCGGTGAGGAGATCCCCAACTTGCTTCCAGGCAGTCCGAACTCAACCTACCACCTGTTACAGTGTCCCAAGTTGCACCATCATCTGCCAAGTAAAAGGTGAAGGCAGTGCTTTTTTTGTAAAAAAATATTTGCCGGTACGCATTTGTGAGGTGAGGAGCGGGGGTGAGGCAGGGGGGTGGGGTCAGGCGCCTGCAGCCAAGATTGAGGAAGGGGGGAGAGTGCGGCCCTGTTTCTCATTGTTGATGATATCAGGCTGTTCTAACACATTTTTGGTTTAACGTTTAGTGCTAATTTATTTACAAGTATACCAATTTTAGAATAGACTAAGCTAGTCCGTCTCAAGAGGTTGAACCTAATGAAGATTTACTTTAAATAGCTCAATACAAGAAACAACTATTTTTAACAAGTGATTTCTCCAAATTCAACACAAAATGCTCTGCTCCTTTCATCCTCCATCTCCCTGGTCTCTCCATCTTCCATTCCCCTGCTCCTTTCATCCTCCATCCCCCTATTCCCTCCATCCTTCATCCCCCTGCTCCTTCCATCCTCCATCCCCCTGCTCCCTCCATTCTCCATCCTCTTGGTCTCTATCCTCCATTCCCCTGGTCTCTCCATCCTCCATCCCCCTGCTCTCTCATCCACCTGATCTCTCCATCCCCTGCTCCCTCCATCCTCCATCCCCCTGGTCTCTCCATCCTCTATCCACCTGATCTCTCCATCTCTCTGCGCCCTCCATCTTCAATCCTTCTGATCTCTCGATCCCCCTGTTCCCTCCATCCTCCATCCCCCTGCTCCCTCCATTCTCCATCCCCCTGATCTCTCCATCCTCCATCCCCGTGCTCCTTTCATCCTCTATCCCCCTGCTCCTTCCATCCTCCATCCCCCTGCTCCTTTCATCCTACATCCTCCTGTTCCCTGCATTCTCTATCCCCCTGCTCCCTCCATTCTCCATCCCCTTGGTCTCTCCATTCTCTTGCTCTGAGTCCTTTCATACTCCATCTCCCTGTTCCTTCCATCCTCGATCCCCCTAATCTCTCCATCCTCCATCCCCTTCGTCTCTCAATTCTCCATACCCTGCCCTGATCTCTATCCCCCCTGCATCCTTCTTCCCCCTGCACAGCCTGCCGCCCTCTGCACCCCTCTCTCACAGTCACAGTCACATACCCTGCACAGCACTCCTCCATCTTCTCCAGCTTCTTTCCCGCTGGGCAAAACTCCGGCCACCCAAGTCACATGTATGTGACATCATCACAGGTCTTGCAGCTCCAGTAGCTGCTCTGCTTGTGCCTCCACTCCACACATGAGTCATTCAGATTTTCCTGTACGCGGCCGCCATTCACATTTTCCGGTATGCCATTCAGATTTTTCGCCGTACCAGCACATACCACCGCAAAAATGCACTGGGTAAAGGTAACTATGAACTGTGTGTCTTTCGGTTATTCTGCGCCCTCAGTCCTGCACCCCACCAGCCTACCATTGCCATAGACTTTACCGGTCACCCTGAGGAGCTGCTTAACCCGTGGGCAGCGAAACCAATGTAGCGGAAATCCCATTATCTTCAGGGGTCCCACACCATAGCGTTGTCCCTCAATAGCCAAACACCAAATGTGCCGTCACATCTTATTCGCAAAACCAAATCCTTGCATTTTAAGTGACACCACCAGGATCACAGAGCTGGGCCTCAACCCCCATGACTCCCCAGCAGAACTGTTTTCTGGTTCCAAGTAGCCCACGGCCCTGGGGAGGCGTGTCAAATTGGCATCATGAACAGGATGCCATAGCCTGGTGCCCCCGGGTACTGTGTGCTGTGAACTTTATTGAACTCTGTGTAACTGTCACCATTACTGCACCATGAGGCGTGCGGGAAGCAGAAGGAGCATGCCATCATGGGTGGCACCCCAGAAAGAAAAGCCTAGCCTGTGCTCTGATGTCACGCAGCGGGAAGCAGGAGGCCAGAGTAAACAATCCATCCTGCTTTGGAGCCAGAGACTGATAACCCCACAGAAGCGCAGAGCCTGGCAGAGGTTTACTAGGGAGGAGGAAGATGTCAGATCCAGTGGAGGGTCCCGCAACGGGTGCAGCTGCAGCTCCAGCCGCAGCACCAGCTGTAGCTCTGGTAATGCCATTGTGGATGCCCTATATACCGGGGGCGGCCAGGTTACCGCGGAGCTTGGGGGGCAGGGCCGGCTCCAGGTTTTTGTGGGCTCCGGGCGAAACAGTGTCAGTGGGCCCCTTTAACACATACCATGATTCATGAATACAGTATAGAAACTGAAGGCTGTGTATATATAATATAGAGGCACCTGAGTGGGCTGTATATATAATATAGAGGCTGTGCAGGGCTGTGGATAGAATATGGAGACTGCTGGACTGTATAAATAATATGGAAGCTGTGGGCTTTGTATGTATAATATAGAGGCTGTGGGCTGTATATATTACTTGGGGGCTCTGCTGGGCTGTATATATTATTTGGTGGATGTGGCAGCCCAGCAGCAGCCCCAAATATTTATATATATATATACACACACACACAATCACAGTCTCCAAATATTATATGTGAACTAACACAGCCTCCATATACCCACAGTAGCAGCCTCCATATACACCCCAGCAGCAGCTGCCTCTATATATATATATATCCCAGCACCCTCTATATACATCCCAGCAGCCTCTATATGCACCCTGTAGCAGCCTCTATATACAACCCAGTAGCAGCAGCCTCTATATACACCCCATCAGCATTCTCTATATACACCCCAGCAGCAGCCTCTATATGCACCGCAGCAGCAGCCTTTATATACAACCCAGCAGCAGCCTCTATATACATCCCAGCAGCAGCCTCTATATACACCCCATCAGCATCCTCTATATACACCCCAGCAGCAGCCTCTATATGCACCCCAGCAGCAGCAGCCTTTATACCAAGCAGCAGCAGCAGCCTCTATATACATCCCAGCAGCAGCCTCCATATACACCCCAGCAGCCTCCATATACACCCCAGCAGCCTCCATATACACCCCAGCAGCCTCCATATACACCCCAGCAGCCTCCATATACACCCCAGCAGCCTCCATATACACCCCAGCAGCCTCTACATATACCCCAGCAGCCTCTACATATACCCCAGCAGCCTCTACATATACCCCAGCAGCCTCTACATATACCCCAGCAGCCTCTATATACACCCCAGCAGCTTCAATATACACCCCAGCAGCCTCTATATACACCCCAGCAGCCTCTATATACACCGCAGCAGCCTCTATATACACCCAGCAGCTCTATATACACCCCAGCAGCCTCTATATATACACCCCAGCAGCCTCTATATACCCCAGCAGCCTCTTATATACACCCCAGCAGCCTCTATATACACCCCAACAGCCTTTATATACACCCCAGCAGCCTTTTATACACCCCAGCAGCCTCCATATACACCCCAGCAGCCTCCATATACACCCCAGCAGCCTCCATATACACCCCAGCAGCCTCCATATACACCCCAGCAGCCTCTATATACACTCCAGCAGCCTCCATATAGACCCCAGCAGCCTCCATATAGACCCCAGCAGCTTCTATATATACCCCAGCAGCCTCTACATAGACCCCAGCAGCCTCTATATAGACCCCAGCAGCCTCTATATAGACCCCAGCAGCTTCAATATACACCCAGCAGCCTCTGTATACACCCCAGCAGCCTCTGTATATGCCCCAGCAGCCTCTGTATATACCCCAGCAGCCTCTGTATATGCCCCAGCAGCTTCTGTATATGCCCCAGCAGCCTCTGTATATACCCCAGCAGCCTCTGTATATACCCCAGCAGCCTCTGTATATACCCCAGCAGCCTCTGTATATGCCCCAGCAGCCTCTGTATATACCCCAGCAGCCTCTGTATATGCCCCAGCAGCCTCTGTATATACCCCAGCAGCCTCTGTATATACCCCAGCAGCCTCTGTATATACCCCAGCAGCCTCTGTATATGCCCCAGCAGCTTCTGTATATGCCCCAGCAGCCTCTGTATATACCCCAGCAGCCTCTGTATATACCCCAGCAGCCTCTGTATATGCCCCAGCAACCTCTGTATATGCCCCAGCAGCCTCTGTATATACCCCAGCAGCCTCTGTATATACCCCAGCAGCTTCTGTATATGCCCCAGCAGCCTCTGTATATACCCCAGCAGCCTCTGTATATGCCCCAGCAGCCTCTGTATATACCCCAGCAGCCTCTGTATATACCCCAGCAGCCTCTGTATATGCCCCAGCAGCCTCTGTATATACCCCAGCAGCCTCTGTATATACCCCAGCAGCCTCTGTATATACCCCAGCAGCCTCTGTATATACCCCAGCAGCCTCTGTATATGCCCCAGCAGCCTCTGTATATACCCCAGCAGCCTCTGTATATGCCCCAGCAGCCTCTGTATATACCCCAGCAGCCTCTGTATATACCCCAGCAGCCTCTGTATATACCCCAGCAGCCTCTGTATATGCCCCAGCAGACTCTGTATATGCCCCAGCAGCCTCTGTATATACCCCAGCAGCCTCTGTATATACCCCAGCAGCCTCTGTATATGCCCCAGCAGCCTCTGTATATACCCCAGCAGCCTCTGTATATGCCCCAGCAGCCTCTGTATATACCCCAGCAGCCTCTGTATATACCCAGCAGCCTCTGTATATGCCCCAGCAGCCTCTGTATATGCCCCAGCAGCCTCTGTATATACCCCAGCAGCCTCTGTATATACCCCAGCAGCCTCTGTGTATACCCCAGCAGCCTCTGTATATGCCCCAGCAGCCTCTGTATATACCCCAGCAGCCTCTGTATATGCCCCAGCTGCCTCTGTATATACCCCAGCAGCCTCTGTATATACCCCAGCAGCCTCTGTATATGCCCCAGCACTGCAGCATCTATATACACCCCAGGAGCCTCCAGCACACATTAAAAAAAAAAAAAATAACGATTATACTCATCCTTGGACTTTCTTCTCTTTTCCTCCTCTGCAACTTTCTTCTCGTTTCTTCTTTCCCCTCGCTGGAACTGCAGGCTGGGAGATGCCGTTGCTTCCTGCTTCCTCCTCGGCGTGTCCCGCCCACCTCTCTGCTCAGCTGCCTCCGGATTGGATGTGGGTGCT
The DNA here is from genome assembly GCA_033576535.1 of Allobates femoralis. Classification (NCBI taxonomy): domain Eukaryota; kingdom Metazoa; phylum Chordata; class Amphibia; order Anura; family Aromobatidae; genus Allobates; species Allobates femoralis. Next base: position 116,434,191 of record JARQOC010000010.1, read on the forward strand.
GTTGGGGGAGTGGTGCGGGCACGTCCCTTGGATACCCGACCGCTGCCTTAGCAACGTGACAGGGACTGTCACAGAACCTGCCTTAGAGCGCAAATGGAGGTGAAAATGAGTGAATGGAGGGGAAAATAATTATAGCGGCATGATGGCACGATGTGTGTGGGCGGCGGTGGGCCCCTGTTTCAGGTCAGGGCCCCGGCACTTGCCCGGGTACGCCGGGTGCTGACGCCGGCCCTGTTGGGGGGAGTCGCACAATCTGAACGACTTCAGAGAGAGAATGGGGAGTTTGTTTGAAATATGCTCCCAGACAAAGGCTGTGCAGTCCATCAGGGATTGTTGTTAGCAACTTAAGTGAATAAGTTTAACCAAGTTAAAGTGCAAATATGTTTGTTTTCATGTAATCATCAAGAGTACCATGCCTACAGGACTTACTGTATGAACCGTTAAGCCTTTTTGAATTTGCGTAGTGATCATTTGATTATCTATGGACAATGGACCTCTGGACTGAGTGTGGTCAGGCCCTTATTGTACAAGGGTTCACTGCTGGCCCAAGAGAGACAGTCGCCAGAGTGGCCAACAACCCGGAAAAAAGACAAATCTTGGACTGCAGCGCAAGGAGAAGCACCGTAGTGACTCTGTTTTTCCCATTGTGCTGGTTTTTGTAAGTTTTCATTTTTGAGACTCTGTACACATTCGATTGTTGTTATTTACAGTTCTAAAATGTTTTGTCAGTCCAGGAGTACTGAATTTTACTAGGGGGAATGTGGCACCCGAGAGTCCGGTTGCCACAATGCTATTATCTCCCTCCGAGGGGGTGATGTCATGCCTTGAAGCAAGTAGGGGTCTTCACACCAGGTCAGCCCACAGTATGCAACACTTTTCCTGACTCCAGGCCTGAAGAAGGAGCTCTAAACCCAGTTTCAGGGGTGCTTCTTTATAAATTCTAGTCTGGAGGGGAAGTTATAATCAATAGTCCAACAATTAATAGTTTCACTCATATACTAATAAAACCAAAATCCCCCATAAAAACGGAGGAAGAATGAAACAATATCTCAAATATCAATTGATGATTTTTATTGTTAAATAGTTCAAGAAAATTTTTTTAAATCAATGACATATATCTATTGAGGTACCACAATAATTGAAGGCACTCCTCCTTTAAAACAGAACAATTTTTACAAAAATTCATTACATAATAAAACCAATATCAAAAGGGTGCTGCTGTGTGTCAAAATTTATCTGATGGCTCAAATGTAGGTGCTCCTAATAAATTCCTTCACCTAATGCAGCCTAAGATAACAGACTCACTAACAGAGGCTCATTTACTATCCCCATACTCCAATGAGGGATCCCCTATAGAATAACACAGAGTCCTGCTACTGTTACCTTAGAATTTAGGCTGCACCTCTGCCGTTCAGTACACACAGGCTCCTCACCCCTCCTGCCGACGATCGTTTCAAACCAAGTCTTCCTCAGGGCATGGAGGGGAAGTTAGGCAGAAAGTCTGAGAGGGAGAACAGGACAGATGTCCTGGAGACTAGAGCAGTGTCAGGCTTGTCCCAGGACAGGAGTGAGCATGAGGGACCAGACATAGAGTGTCTGAGGAAGTCAAGGAAAGGGCCAGGGAAGTGGAGTCAGTGATGGGCTCACCCCAGAGCACAGCACCAGAAACAGACACCGGAGTCTGAGACTGTGAGTTTACTAACGACCCAGCAGCAAATACCGGAGGATGGGAGATTCCCAGTTTCCTGGCCACATCAAGCACCTGAAGACACAGCAGCGCACTACAGCCCAGGACCTCAGCCAGAGGAGAGATGCCAGAGAGGGGCTTGAGCTGCCTGCCGTGCAGGTGAGAGACTGAACAGCAGGAGAGAGGGCTGCAACTTAGCTACAGGTAGCAGCAGGGTCCAACAAAGAGGAGCACAGCAGGGAGGCCTCAGAACTCACCCGGTGAGAAGATCCCCACCTTGCTTCCAGGCAGCCCGAACTCAACCTACCACCTGTTACAATGTCCCGAGTTGCACCAACCTCGGGCAAGTAAAAGGTAAAGGTAGCTATGAACTGTGTGTCTTTCAGTTATTCTGCGCCCCCAGTCCTGCATCCCATCAGCCTACCACCACCATAGACTTTACCAGTTGCCCTGTGGGACTGCTCCACCCGTGGGGAGTGAAACCAACATAGCTGCAATTTCATCATCCCCAGAGGTCCCACACAGCAGTGTCAGCCATCAATAGCCGAACAACACAGGTGGCGTCACGTCTTATTCCTAAAACCAAATCCCCGCATTTTAATTTACACCGCCAGGGTAACGGAGTCGGGCCTCAACCCCTGTGACTCCCCAGCAGAACTGTTGCCCGGTTCCGAGTACCCCATAGCCCGTGGGGGCATGTCATATTATTTCTACTGGACTTAATAATAATCATAATAATCTTTATTTATATAGCGGCAACATACTGCACAGCGCTTTACAATACAGTGGTTCATGTTTAAACAATCATAAGAAACAGTTATCACAAAATACAATGCAAGATAAAGCATAATACAATACAATAATTAGAGCAAAATAATGACAGCCCTGCTCATAAGAGCTTACAATCTAACAATGAGGTGGGGTGTTTATTTACAATGATGGTATAGTGAACTTGAGGAGATGTGGGACAAATAGGAGCAGCATAAGTGTCCACTAAACATTATTTGTGATCCACTTGAGACTGGTAGAGCGGATAGGCTATGTCTAGATGACTTTGACCAGGGATCATGATAAGCTGCCCTAAAAAGATGTGTTTTTAGGGATCACATGAAACTATGTAAGTTGTGGATACACCTAATTTCTTGGGGTAGAGCATTCCAGAGACTTGCTGCAGCTTGGGAGAAGTCTTGGAGGTGGGTGTGGGAGGTTCGGATTAATGCTGAAGTGAATATAAAGTCACTTCCAGAGCGAAGAGAATGGGTGGGGTGATACACAGAGATGAGGGAGGAGATGTAGGGAGGTGCTGCACTGTGAAGAGCTTTGTGGGTGAGAACAAGCAGTTTGAATTGGATCCTATAGTGTATAGGCAGCCAGTGCAGTGATTAGCATAGAGCAGAAGCGTCTGAGTAACGGCTAGCTAGATAGGTGATCCTGGCTGCTGCATTAAGGATGGACTGGAGAGGGGAGAGTCTAGTGTGGGGGAGGCCAATTAAAAGGGAATTACAAAAGTCAAGGTGGGAGTGAGTCAGGGCCACACTGAGGGTTTTTTTTGTTTTCAAGGTGAGAAAGGGGCGAATTCTAGAGATGTTCTTCAGGTGCAAGCGGCAAGAGCGGACGAGAGATTGTATATATGGGGTGAAGGAAAGATCAGAATCAAACATAACAGCCAGACAGCGAGCCTGCTGACTAGACGTTATCGTGGTGCCGCACACTGAGAGAGATATGTCATATTTAGGGAGGTTAGTGGAGGGCAGGAGCAGAAGAAGTTCAGTTTTGGAAAGGTTGAGTTTCAGGTAGAGAGCGGACATGATATTGGATGCTGCGGTTAGACAATCATTGGTGTTCTTTATTAGAGCGGGAGTAAGGTCATAGGAAGAAGTGTATAGTTGTGTGTCATCAGCATAAAGATGGTACTGAAAGCCAAATCTACTGATGGTGTGTCCTATTGGGGCCATGTAGAGAGAGAATAGAAGAGGTCCAAGGACTAAACCCTGACGGACCCCAATAGTGAGAGGAAGAGGGGAGGAAGTGGAGCCAGCAAATGATACACTGAAAGAGCGGCCAGAAAGATAGGAAGAGAAACAGGAGAGAGCCGTGTCCTTGATGCTGATGGAGTGAGCGCAGCATGGAGAGTAGGATATGTCGGTCAACAGTGTCAAAGGCTGCAGAGAGATAAAGAAGGGTAAGGAGAGAGTGGTTACCATTACGTTTTGCTGTCAGAAGGTCATTGGTGAGAGCATTTTCTGTAGAATGTAGGGAGCGGAAACCAGACTGTAGTGGGTCAAGAAGAGAGTGAGTGGAGAGGTAACGGGTGAGGCGGGAGTAGACCAGGCGCTCTAGGTGTTTAGAGATGATGGAAAGATTGGAAACTTGTTTGTGCAGGATGGGTTCCAGAGAGGTTTTCTGTAATAATGGAGTAATGATAAAGTGTTTGAAGGAGGACGGGAAGATGCCAGAAGAGAGGGAGAGATTGAAGATTTTGGTTACGTGAGTATTGACCACAGGGGAGAAATACAGGAGTAGGTGAGAGGGGATGGGGTCAGCAGTGTATGTGGTGGGACGAGAGGAAAAGAAGAGCCTGGAGACTTCTTCTGTGACTGGGTCAAAAGTGGAGAGTGAGCCAGAAGAAATGTGGGGAGAGGTAGGGTTAATAGCGATTTGAGGTTGGGAGTTGATTTCCTGATGGATGTTTTCTATTTTCTCTGTGAAGTAGAAAGCGAGATCATCACTACAGAGGTCAGTGATAGGGGCCTACACTTTAGGACTAAGGAGAGAGAGAAAGGTGTCAAAGAGGTTTTTTAGGTTGTTTGATAGTGAGGAGATCTGGGCGGTGAAGTACGTTTGTTTAGCAAGGTGAAGGGCAAAGTTGTAAGTTCTCAGACGTGCAAGTTTTTCTCCATAGACGTTCAGCACTCGTAGAGCATCGCCGGAGGAATCGAGTTTGCAAAGTGAGCAAAGGCTGTTTTATTCTATGTTGGGTGGTTCTGAGGGTGAGGGGCACTACTTGGTCCAGTGAGCTTCTGAGAGTCATTATAGTGATTTACTGCCAGATCGGGACAGGAGAATGAGGAGATTGGGGACAATAATTAGTGTAGAGAATCTGTGAATGTATGAGGGTTAATGGCCTGTAGATCTCTGAATGTGTGATAGGTTGGACTGTGCTGGGGTGGGATTTGTAAGTGTGAAGGAGAGAATGTTGTGGTCAAAGAGGGGAAGAGGTGAATTATCTAAGGAGGAGGTTGAGCAGAGCCGGAAAAAGATCAGGTCAATGGTGTTTCCATTCTTGTGTGTCTCTGAGGATGAGAGCTGTGGAAAGCCAAGAGAGGTGGTTAGAGATAGGAGCTGGGATGTAGATGAGGAGATGGGGCTGTTTATGGGGATGTTGAAGTCTCCCAGAATAAGGGTTGGTAATTCTGAGGACATGAAATGCGGCAGGCACGCGGAGAAATGGTCGAGGAACTGGGTGGGTGACTCTGGGCGGCAGTATACCACCGCTACTCTGAGGGGGAGGGGATGGAAGAGCCTAATTGTGTGGACCTCAAAAGAGGGGAATGAGAGTGATGGGGCTGGAGGAATGACCTGGAAGGTACATTGTGGGGAAAGGAGTAAGCCAACTCCACCACTGTTGTGAATTCATTGGAGCTCCCTCTGGTGGTTGTTGCTGGTGGTGCAGCTGACTGTGTGGGCTTCGCAGGTGATGGTGATGATTGGCAATCTGGTTCTTGCGGCATATAATGGTTTGAAGTGGATCAATTCTTGCCAGTTGTCTTTGGTTCCTGGAGGAGTTCACATCTCTTTGGTTTCTTCTGCTCTGTGAAATTCTTTGCAAGCTAAGTGGATGGTTTTTTGATATTTTGTGGCACACTTTTGTGTGCTTAAGGTTCTGCTTATGTTTTGTCTTATTCTGAGTTGTGGGTTTGCAATTTAGTCTATATTTGTTTATCTGCTTTCAGATAGGAAGTTTTCTTTCTAGGAATTTTACCATTCACTATTATCTGTTATTTCCAGTTCTGCTGGCATTTGATTTATAGAAGTCTGCAGATATAGAGGGCGCCGAGTCTTAGTGACTCAGGGTAATTTTTGTACTATCTGCTGTTGGTGGTTTTTTTTATAGTGTTTTATACTAACAGCAATAGTATTCTATCCTGTCTTTCCTATATAGCTAGTTTGGTCTCTTTTGCTAAACCTTTTACTCTGCCTGTGTTTGTTTTTCTTTCTCTTGTTTCCCAGTTAATATCTGTGGGGGCTTGCTATTCTCTTGTGGTTCTGCTCTGAGGCATGATAGCTTTTCCTACATCCATCTTTAGGAGCAGTTAGTTCTCCGGGTGTGCAGAGGTGTCTAGGTCTGGTTAGTTACATCCCACGGCTACTTCTAGTTGCGGTGTGTAGTCAGGGACTGTGGTCAGTATAGTTACCAATGACTTTTGTGGAATCTGAATGTTACTCCTGAGTCATCGGTTCATAACACACCACCATGTCTGTTACTACGTCTCGGGGAATGAGAGAAATGTAAGCTGCCATAAGAAAAAGCGTCAGGGGACACTGTGTCTGAATCCTGGATCCAGGTTTCTGTGAGGGCCAGGAAATTAAGAGAGTAAGTGAGAAAATAGTTATGAATGAAGGAAGGTTTGTTACATACCGACCGTGGATTCCAGAGGGCACAATTGAAAGAGGGAGATGAAGGTGTGCAGGTAATGTTTAAAAGGTTAATGGGGTTTCTATGTGTGGTGGGAGAGGGGTTGAAGTTGGTGGAGGGTGGACCAGGATTTGGAGAGATATCACCTGACAGGAACAGCAGTAAAAAGAGAAAAGGCAAATAGTTTTTGTAATTGTGGCTTTGTTTCTGATGCAACACCCTGGAACATGGTGGTCTGAGATTATTCAGTAAATTGAAGAGAGTATGGGAGCTCAATAAAGTAGAGGGAAGGAGAGAGGGGCTTACGTGGATGAGGGGTGAAGGAGGGTGGATTTGGCGGTAAAGGTGAATGGCAAAGGCACATAGAACAATAGACAGTGAAGTAAAGGACATGGTAAGGAAAAATAAAAAATGTTGAAAGTAAAGTAACAAAGACAGTTAGCAGATGGGTATAGCTAGTACCTTCTGGTCACTTCTGTGCTATTTCTGAACATGTAAAAGACACTTGAGGGGACATGGGAATATATATTGTAGACTAGCGGTGTGTGCGAGTCTTGGTCACTGTATCCTGCAGACCGGTGTCAATAGTGCCACATATGGAAAAAAAATGCAATGTTTCTGTTTTATAAACAACTTTGTTGATAAACATCGGGCTAAGGATGATGTGACGTTAAAGCCAAATCCGAACTTGTAATTAACGAGTCCCATTTCCAGTCTCCCTTGAAGGCGCTGCCAGCTGTGGAGCTTTGTGTTGGTTTGGTTTCCACTGGCACCAGTAGAAGGATTTCTACCATTTGTCTTCCCTCTGTCCACACAGCTCCGGTGTCTGGGAGCCAAGTGTGCCCACCGTGTCTGAGTATCATGTTGAGACTGCGGTGGAGGCCGCACCATCTGCTCCCCATATTCCTCCTCCAGCCAATGTGTTATTAATGCCAGCTCGTCTGCGTGAAATGCCTTACACTGGGGCACGACAGTCGTAATGTATCCGCTCAGGTGACATGTTTGCAGAAAAATCTCCAGCATGTGAGGTCTAAAATTATGAATAGAGTCTGAAAGCCATTGAGATCATCCCTTTATTTATTGGCGGTGTGATACGGCACCGGTTGCATCACACGGCGTTTAATGGCCGCTCTCTTTTCACAGTTTCCTTGAAGAAATTACAGCCCCGCAGGCAATTTAACAATGTGCAGAGATGAGAAATAACGAGAGGAGCAGAACGCCGTCACCATGAAACGCCGACTCCATGACCATGTGTTCAGTTACAGGTGCTCCGGCTTCATGTGGATGCAGAAAATTGCTAACAGACTGTTTATGTCTCTCTGCGGAAATAAAAAGAACAAAATATTTAATTTAATCAATGATTAGTCCGGAAAAATCAAGGAAAACAACAATGCAGAATTGCTACAATTGTTTCAAGAGAGGCTCGTTATAGTCAGAGATCCAAGAGCAGAGATCATATAGAATTATATATAATGATGTGGGATGGATACATAGACAGACAGACAGAGAGATAGATAGATAGATAGATAGATAGATAGATAGATAGATAGATAGATAGATAGATAGATAGATAGATAGATAGATAGAGTGCCTTGTGAAAGTATTTGGCCCCTTGAATTTTTCAACCTCTTGCCACATTTCAGACTTCAAACATAAAGATAGAAATTCTAATTTTAGTGTGAAGAATCAACAGCAAGTTGGACACAATCGTGAAGTGGAACGAAATTTATTAGTCATGTTAAACTTTTTTTAACAAATTAAAAACTGAAAAGTGGGGTGTGCAATATTGTTCGTCCCCTTTACTTTCAGTGCAGCAAACTCACTCCAGAAGTTCAGTGAGGATCTCTGAATGATCCAATGTTGTCCTAAATGACTGGTAATGATAAATAGAATCCACCTGTGTGTAATCAAGTCTCCGTATAAATGCACTTGCTCTGTGATAGTCTCAGGGTTCTGTATCAAGTGCAGAGAGAATCATGAAGACCAAGGAACACACCAGGCAGGTCCGAGATACTGTTGTGGGGAAGTTTAAAGCTGGATTTGGATACAAAAAGATTTCCCAAGTATTAAACATCTCAAGGAGCATTGTGCAAGCGATCATATTGAAATGGAAGGAGTATCACACCACTGCAAATCTACCAAGACCCGGCCGTCCCTCTAAACTTTCATCTCGAACAAGGAGAAGACTGATCAGAAATGCAACCAAAAGGCCCATGATCACTCTGGATGAACTGCAGAGATCTACAGCTGAGGTGGGAGAGACTGTCAATAGGACAACAATCAGTCGTACACTGCACAAATCTGGCCTTTATGGTAGAGTGGCAAGAAGAAAGCCATTTCTCAAAGATATCCATAAAAAGTATCGCTTGAAGTTTACCACAAGCCACCTGGGAGACACCAAACATGTGGAATAAGGGGCTCTGCGCAGATGAAACCAAAATCAAACTTTTTGGCCATAATTAGGGATGGGCGAATCTACTCGCTAGGACTCGTTACTCGGCGAGTAGTAAGGGACTCGCAGGACTCGGTACTCTAAGAGTTTCCCAGTGATTACTCGCATAGCAACGAGTCCCATGCAAATCAATGGCAATCCTAGTTTGACTTGCATTGGTCTGATTACTGTGCAAGTAATCACAGGGAAACTCGCAAAGTAACTGCTGTTACTTTGCGAGCCGAGTCCAGCTGTCTGCTCTGTGCAGGCTGCCGCAGCTCCAGGGTCCTAGAGCCCGCCTGCTCACAGAGATGATGTAGCAGAGCTGCGATTGTTCTCAGTCTGCTCATCCCTGTGCATAGACATCTATATCTATGCACAGGGGATGTAGCAGAGAGGACATCGCGTTTTGGACTACGTCCGGACGGAAGAGGATTTTTTTAATTAAAGATGGAGTCCCTAATGGCTTTTTTTTTTATTTCTAATAAAAAATTTTCTCTGTGTTGTGTTTTTTTAACCCTTTATTGGAGATTCTTAGTGGCTGGGTCAAACGTGGCCTGACATTAAGAATCTCGGGCTTAATACCAGCTTGTATAACAAAGCTGGTATTAACCCCTTTATTACCCAGCGTGCCACCACCACCAGGGCCGCTGGAAGAGCGGGGTTCAGCGCCAGAGGATGGCGCTTCAATGAACGCGCCATCTTCTGGGGCGGCTGCGGGCTGCAATTTGCAGCGCGGGGTGCCCAGAAAGCTTGGGCCTCCCTGCGCTGCGGATTCCAGCCCCCAGCTGCTTAGCTGTACCTGGCTAGACATGGAAATTGCGCGGAGCCCCACGTATTTTTTTTTTATTATTTCATGAAATTCATGAAATAATAAAAAAAAAGGGCTCCCCTATATTCTTGTGTCTGGCCAGGTACAAATAGGCACCTGGGGATTGGGGGCAGCCCGTCGCTGCCTGCTGGATCCGGCTGGTTCCAGTAATACGGCGAAGCCCACGCGAAATTTTTTTCTGACAAATCCATAAAAAAATGTAAATAAAAGAGACTGCATCTTTATTAACCCCTGGACCATGGGTGAGGGGTTAATAAAGATGCAGTCCCTTTTTTAGAATTGTTTTATTGATTTTTCAGAAAAAAAATTACATGGGCTTCGCCGTATTTCTGGAACCAGCCGGATCCAGCAGGCAGCGACGGGCTGCCCCCAACCCCCAGGTGCCTATTTGTACCTGGCCAGACACAAGAATATAGGGGAGCCCTTTTTTTTTTATTATTTATGAATTTCATGAAATAATAAAAAAAAATGCGTGGGGCTTCGCGCAATTTCTATGTCTAGCCAGGTACAGCTAAGCAGCTGGGGGCTGGAATCCGCAGCGCAGGGATGCCCAAGCTTTCTGGGCACCCCCCGCTGCAAATTGCAGCCCGCAGCCGCCCCAGAAGATGGTGCGTTCATTGAAGCGCCATCCTCTGGCGCTGAACCCCGCTCTTCCAGCGGCCCTGGTGGCGGTGGCACGCTGGGTAATAAAGAGGTTAGGGCCAGCTTTGTATTATCAGCTGGCCCTAAGCCCGAAATTTATGGCGGTCACGCCAATATTAGACATGACCGCCATGAATTTCTATTAAATTGTTTTAAAAAAAACACAACACAGAGAATTTCTATTAGAAATAAAAAAAAAAGCCATTAGGGACTCCATCTTTAATTAAAAAAATCCTCTTCCGTCCGACGCAGTCCAAAACGCTATGTCCTCTCTGCTACATCCCTTTGCATAGATATAGATGTCTATGCACAGGGAATGAGCAGACTGAGAACAATCTCAGCTCTGCTACATCAGGCAGCAGGCGGGCTCTAGGACCCTGGAGCTGCGGCAGCCAGCACACAGAGCAGACAGCCGGACTCTTATCTGTGCGAGTTTCCCAGAGATTACTTGCACAGTAAACGAGTCCAATGCAAATCAATGGCAATCCAGAGTCTCTGACAAAACTAGGATTGCTTCAGGCTGAAGCTTCCGAGACACATCTGTGATTTGTAAATCGCACACTACTCGCTATTACTCGCTTCCCCATTCATTAACATTGGACTCGCTAGACTGGCAACGAGTAGCGAGTCCCGGGCTCGGACTCGCTATAGTCAAGCGATTCCGAGTAATTTAGGACTCGCCCATCACTAGCCATAATGCAAAACGATATGTTTGGCGTAAAAGCAACACAGCTTATCACCCTCAAAACACCATCCCCACTGTCACACATGGTGGTGGCAGCATCATGGTTTGGGCCTGCTTTTCTTCAGCGGGGACAGGGAAGATGGTTAAAATCGATGGGAAGATGGACGGAGCCAAATACAGGACCATTCTGGAAGAAAACCTGCTGGAGTCTGCAAAAGACCTGAGACTGGGACGGAGATTTATCTCCAACAAGACAATGATCCCAAACATAAAGCAAAATCTGCAATGGAATAGTTCAAAAATAAACGTATCCATGTGTTAGAATGGCCAAGTCAAAGTCCTGGAGGGCGAACACGTGTACAAATCACCATTCTGGCACCATGTGCAGGGCTGGCGGCGTTATATCGACGACATCTTTTTTGTGTGGAACGGTACCAGGGAGAAGCTAGATTGTTCCCATAAGTTTTTGAATCAGATTTATCCAGAATTGAAATTTACTTTGGATTGTTCATTGGAGAAAATTCAATTTCTTGACACTTTAATGTATAAAAGTGAGGGCGGTTTGAAAACGGATTTTTCTACTAAGAAAACGGATAGGAACAGCATATTGCATTTCTCCAATGAACACCCAAGAGGTATGGTTGAGTCACTCCCTTGGAGTCAGCTCCTTAGGGTAAGGAGAATAGTGGCTGATGACACATTGATTGATTTTCATTTACAGGATATGTGCAATAAATTTTTGAAAAGGGGTTATCCCCGACAGGTCCTACAGCAGTGTAGACAAAGAGCTTTGAATGTTAATTGTGAGGACTTTTGGTTCCTAAGATGAGTAAAGAAAATGACAAGAGGATTCCAATTGTAACAACATATGATGGGCTGAGTAGTAGGGTTGCAGGTATAATACACAAACATAGGCAGCTTTTGAATAAAGGGCATGAAGTTATTGAGGAATTCGGTAAACAACCTCTATTTTCCTATAGATGGAGTTGTTAATTTGAGAGATAGGTTGGTAAAATCTGAAATTGGAACGTCAAAGCGAGATTTGCAAAAAACACTGAGCAGTCCTAGTCTGGGGAATTTCCCATGTCTGGGATGTGCAAGTTGAGCAACATGTTGAAGGGATGATAATTCCGTCATCCGAGGTCTGAAAAGAAATAAGACATCTTGAAACGGTATCCCTGCACCAGCAGTTTTGTAATCTACATTATCAGCTGTTCTTGTGGTCTCCTATATGTGGGGGAGACCACAATGGAGGTTAGGAAATATATTGGTAAACACAAAAGTACGATCAGGACAGGAATGATGGAATTGCCGGTCCCAAAACATTTCAAAGTAGGCCATACGCCAATCAACTCCGCTATAGTATTATAGATCATGTCCCACCCTTGAGAAGGGGAGGGGACAGGGTTGCTATGCTCAAAAAGAAGGAACTCAGATGGATTTTTGACTTAGACACACTGCAAAAGAAGGGGATGAATATCGAATATGACCAACGAAGTTGTGTATTGAAGTCATTTAATATATTTCTGTTTATGGGATGAGGTAATGCTGCATCTCCTCAATATGTTTTTAACCTTCTTTTAGTTTAACCCAGTAGAGACACCCTACACTCTGGTTTGAGAAGAGGAGAAACAGTGAGCAGAGTCCCGACCAACTATAGGATGTCTTTGGTTGTTCTATATACTCATAAACATAACGGCTAATAAACTGACATGTGTATGGTTGGTTTTGAGCACATATTAATTGATAGTTGGGATACCCTTTTTTTCTTTTTTGTACATTATGTTTACATTGAAAGACTCATTGAATATATGATGTGTTGGACCTTCGGATGCTATGTTATATGTAGGTTATAAATACACGATCACTCTGTAGCAAGTGGCATCTTGGATCCATTTCTATATTCCCTATGATGAAAGTACCCTTTTTGTGGGAATTGTTTTTGGTACCTATCCATTAACTGGAATGTGAATTGTTCTTTCCCTCTCTTATTAATCTATATATTGCATTCCAGTGAGGTTCAATATGCCATTTGTGGTACACATAGGACCCATCTTGTTATGACGGTCTTTAGGCTGGCTTCACACCACGGTGTGATCCGATCCGGGGCTGTCCGGTGTAAACCAGACAGCCCCGGACCGGTTTTTGGCCCCATAGTAGCCTACGGGGCCGGATGGAGCCGGATGGCAGCTCTCTGCCATCCGGTTTCATCTCTCTTGATGAATCCGGGAGAATTCAGATTATTCTACCCGGACACAAAAATGTTGCTTGCAACGTTTTTGTGTCCGGGGAGAAAAATCTCCCCAAATAGCCGGATCCCGGATCCGCCTGGATTGTTCCGGATTCTCCCAAATCCGGGGCAATCCGGTTCTCCCTAACATGGGAGCCTATGGGGCCGGATTGCCCCGGTCCGGGTGAATCCAGGAACCGGATACCGGCGGCTGCATACCGCTGTTGTTTCAGGACCACGGCTAGCTCCATGCTAGCCACGGTCTTGAAAAATCAGCAGCTGTGGCTGCAATTACAGCCATCCGGCTGCACACAGGACCGGTTCATGCCTGACAGCCCCGGATCGGAACACATCGAGGTCTGAAGCCAGCATAAGTGGTAATATATAAGATTATTTGATATATGATATAAATAAGTGAGTTATGGTGCCAATATATTCTAATGAATGATATATAGCTTTCATTGTGCATTGCTATATATAGTCATGAGCTGGGTAGCACTTTAGTGGATTTGGGCAAGCATAGTTTGCCTTTGTTAGTGGGAATAATGTTAAAAAGTTATTCAAAAAGAATTAAGCTATGGCGGTCAGTATGTATTGTTATATGTGTTTGTATAGCATGATGAGATTTTGATATATATAATTAGACTGCTATAATTTCTATGCTGTTGATATGAGTACTGTTAAAGGGTTGCTCAAAATGAACTAATATGCATATGTTGTGGACTATTGCCATTTAACCTGCAGTACATTGAGCACAGAGCGCCGCTCCTGTCACATCGAGCGCTTGCGCGCTATGAGAAGTGTGTGGACGTGATGGCGCCATAGTAGCAAGGACACTGATACCGTAGGATGCTGGTGCCTGTGCAATCCTGGGAGGATGTGGGACAATCATAAGAGGAAGTCCTGAGCGTGCGCGGTACCAATAAATGAGTGATTGGAAGAGACAAAGATTGACGTCATTCCGGGCAGTGATGTATCTATGGTGTGAACTAATGCATGAAGCGGATTGGAGAAGGGGTTTGTTTACATCCCCGAGCTATGAACGTTGCGAAGACAATCACAAAGTGTATAATGCGCCGATGAGAAGGATTTCTGCATCTGATTATTCCTCATGGGTGTATGTATATATTAAGATCAACTGGAATGTATTTAGATATAGATGGATCAATGTGTTAGATTAAAGACTTGATATGTCATATGATTGGTTATTATAATTACATGGGTGGGGTTATCACTAGATAAAGGTGTTATGTATGTCACAATGCGAGCTTGATAAAGACCAAGTTTATGGTTGAAACGTCGCTGGTATGGACGGACAATAAAGAGGATTGAACTGATCATCAGTTGGTGAGGCGCTGTCCTTTACTTTTTGTGGATGTTTGGATCCTGGTATATCTCCCTGGTATGACGTGCGCCTTGCACATTTGGTACAGCAAGACCCATTTATATTTGCTGGTGCTGTGTCTTTTATATATTTGGAATGAAAAAAGGGGCCGTCACACGCTACGATATCATTAACGATGTCGTTGAAACATCAGGGGTGTTCAGTATCTCTAACGACGTCATTACGTGTGACAGGTGGATCTTACAAGTGATAAGTGGCCTGATTGTACATCGCAGATATGAGATCTGGACCCCACATCAGACCATGTCGATCATGTGATTTGCATGGATTGTTCGGTGTGACACCGCGATAACGATCTCCTTAAGGGTACCTTTACACGTCCTGCGACAATCGCCGTCAAAATCCCTCCCAATTGCGGCGTTTAAAAGGGGAATTTAGCGGCGATCTGTCGCCTCGCGCCGGTCGCCTGATTTTAGACCCGTCAATTTTTCTCACCGCGTTTGCGCGTGTAAAGGTAGCCTAACATTTTCGCCTATTCACATCATTGACAAGCATCGGTCACTGGTTGTGTGAACGATCCCTGCACGTAACATCACTGCTGCGTCCTGAACGTTATCTATACATGTAACACCTCACTAATGATGTTGAGCACGACCGCAATCTACTGACATCGTTATTGAGTTCCCACACAAAATCGTAGTGTGTGACGCCCGCCATAGATAGATAGATAGATAGATAGATAGATAGATAGGCGGCCGTCACACGCATCAATTTAATGCACGATATCGCTTAAGCGATCTGCTTTTTGATCGCTTAAGCGATATCGTTTGTGCGTCGCTGCGTGTAATCAAGCGATTTTACAATGGAAAATCGCTTGATCGTTACATCGCAGATTTGTGAGCCGGAGCTCATATCAAGCGATAAACGCTTGATCAATCTGCATCATCGTGGTGTGTGACACCACGATGAGCGATCTCCCAGCGGCAGAGCCTATGCTGGGACATGGTATCTATGGTAAACGTCGGGTTACTAAGCTCCGCGCGGCGCCTAGTAACCCGATGTGTACCATAGTTACCAGCGATCTCGCTGCTCCACATCGCTATCGATATTGAAGCGTGTGACGGCCGCCATAGATAGATAGACAGATAGGTGGATAAATAGATACCGTATATACTCGTGTATAAGCCGCCCCGTGTATAAGCCGACCCCCCTACTTTTGCCCCCAAAAACTGGGAAAAATTATTGACTCGCGTATAAGCCGAGGGTGGACTCCAGCACAGGTATACAACCCCCAGCAGTGAGGTATACAGCAGCCTCCCCAGTGGTAGTATACAGCAGCAGCCCCAGTGGTAGTATACAGCAGCCCCAGAGGTATATGCAGCCCCAGAGGTATATGCAGCCCCATATGCAGCCCCAGAGGTATATGCAGCCCCAGAGGTATATACAGCAGCCCTAGTGGTGTATACAGCAGCCCCAGTGGTAGTATACAGCAGCCCCTAGGTAGTATACAGCAGCCCCTAGGTAGTATACAGCAGCCCCAGTGCTGTATACAGCAGCAGCCCCAGGGCTGTATACAGCAGAAGCCCCAGGGCTGTATACAGCAGCAGCCCCAGGGCTGTATACAGCCGCAGCCCCAGGGCTGTATACAGCAGCAGCCCCAGGGCTGTATACAGCAGCAGCCCCAGGGCTGTATACAGCCGCAGCCCCAGGGCTGTATACAGCCGCAGCCCCAGGGCTGTATACAGCCGCAGCCCCGGAGGTATACAGGCCCCCCCATCAAGCTCCAGGGCCCCCCCCTTGAGCGGCGTCCTGTAAAGGAATATCATACTTGCCAGTGTCCTGTCGCGCCGTCCGCAGCTGCCGACACGCGATCCCGGGCTTCATTCAGCGTCTTCCGGATTCCGACTTCCTGCAGTCGCGGGCAATGACGTCATTGCCCGCGACTAAAGGAATGCGGAAGACGCTGAATGAAGCCTGGGATCGCGTGTCGGCAGCTGCGGACGGCGCGACAGGACACTGGCAAGTATGATATTCCTTTACAGGACGCCACTCAAGGGGGGGGCCCTGGAGCTTGATGGGGGGGGCCTGTATACCTCCGGGGCTGCTGCAGTATATATACATATATGATGTATATATATGTATATATACTGTATACTCGCGTATAAGCCGAGGGGGGACTTTTCAGCCCAAAATTTGGGCTGAAAAAGTCGGCTTATAGATTTGAGACAGATAAATGTTACCGGAGAGATAATGTTCCTCATTATTAGATGCACATAGTGCTTTGTCGGTGATTTTGCCCCATTATTCGGCAGTTTAGGGTCGGCTCCACGATCTCTGTTATCGTCTCCGTTTTTCTTCTTGAACATAAAACAATTTTTTTCTTTCTTTGACTTTTTGTTGTGTTTATTCTAGAAGTTATCTCTTCAGCCTCGAAACGTTCCATCATTTTTACGGATGCGGTTGAACATGAAGAGGTGTAAAAATGATGACTCCAGGGAAGGTCAAGATGCGGGGAGCAGCCGAGCCCAAACGGCTTCCTGCCTTTTATTGCGAGCCCGAATTGGAAATGTTTTCTTGCGACACCTAATGTGCATCACTCATAATTTACCGTAGAGCTTCTCCAGCCTCCGGGAAGAACAGGATCTTCAGGCTCAAAAGAAAATTCTTAACCAACTGATTAGAATCAAAGCAGACTTGGAGAATGAGCAGCAAGCGGAGGGCGGCGAGACGGCGTCGTAAGGAAATATTGATACCCGCGGATATTCAGGTAGCGTCTGTGCGGTGTGTAAACTGCCGTCAGGAGTCAGGGACAGAGCAGATGTTGTACCCAGAAAATAATGTGGATTCCTAACATGTATTATACAGCAGGGAGGATGAGACATAAAGACACTTCTACACAATCTGTACAGCTAGAAATGATCTTATGGTCTGTAAAAATGTCTGATAGTCTGGACCTTCTATAATGTCACACTAGGTGCAGGGAGCGTCCGGTCACAGTGTGTGACAGGGACGCACGGACCAACAGTGTCGGCGCACTACCCACAACTGCAAACGGGGAGACACCGGGGGACAAATACAACGGAGGGTCCTGCTCATAGGTAATGGGGAAGAGGTGACCTCCTGCACTCACCTGCAGCTCTGCCCTGATCTCCCTACCATTACTATATGGGTTTTTTCACCCTATCGCCGATCAGAATACCTAGTCCCTCACTGGCCCTGATTTAACCCTCAATAGGGAAATGGCCGACGGGAGCACTAGTTCCAACCACTGCACTAAAATCAACATGAGGGGAAGGAAAGACAGACAGGGGAACCACAAACAACTTCACGCCTGCTGCCACACTCCTAGGCAGCCGACAGCTTGGCGGAAGTTAGCTCCCCAGAATAGCACCTTCACCTGAGGTAGGCAGGTCAGGAATGAAGTTTAATCACCAGAAACATATACTGGATCATGTGACCATATAAAAGAGAAGGGAGTGATTACAAAGTAGCCACACCTGGAAAGAGAACTAGGGAGCTTGCTAGCAACAGAAACTGACATTAACTCCAACACTGCCAAAGGAAAGAAACATGTTGAATATGAAGTCTCAATACAGAATAGAGACAAAGGTCCCAAACCGGTCACAAGTCTCCAAAGTAAGAGAGACCATCATGACATGTAAACTGAATACTGAGATTCTCTTAGATAAGCTGTAATTATACATTTAAAGGGGTATTCCAGCTTAAATAATTCAACAGTCCACTGGATTGATGATGCCAGTTAGTTTGGTGTGGATCCCACCACTTGGACCCTGAACAATCGGCAGAACACTGGACCCATTAAGGTAAAGGAACATGTGAAATAAGACAGAATATGTGTTCCACCTTTTATTCTGATGGCAATGTTACACCTTTGCTTGTCATAGTCGTGGTCTGGAATGGCCCCCAGTAAACAGTCTGTCTCATAATTGAAAGCATTGGCCATCAGAAAGTGTTTGCAACCACCAGGGGTGTTTTGCAGAGGTAGCCATATGCCCAAATGCATCTCTCCACACAATGTTTCAAAAACTAAATTCTTTCTTCCACCATCTTAGGCTAGGTGCACACTTGCCGGCGGGTTGGTCGGCGGCAGCTGGGCGGACCCGCCAGGAAGCTCCGGAGCCGTCCACCGGCTTCCTGGCGGGTATGTGCGGCGGGAGCCGGGCGGGTGACGGGCGGGAGCCGGGCGGTTGCACAGCGGGTTCTCGGCGGCGGCTCTGCAGCGGCTGGAAGCAGCACATGATTCTGCTTGCAGCCGCTGAAGAACCGGCGGTTTATAGAACATGCTCATTCTTTGCTAACCCGCTGGGAAACCTGCGGTTTAGCAACAGATGAGCCTGTGTAAACCGCCGGTGTGTGCACAGCGGGTGTCGGTTTACATTGGTTTTAATGTTAATCCAAACGCCGGTTTGGATTAACATAAATTTACATAAAACTAATGAAAACCGACCGGCGGTTTCCGCTGTTAAAACGACTATAACCGGGCAAAGCGCACATACCCTTAAAGTGCTTTAGATGTTGGAATAAAGAACTTTGTTTTTTGAACATACCGGTTGTGTGGAATGCTGTCTTAGGCTGGGGTCACAGTTGGCATGGCATGCGTTTTTGTAGTGCCTTTTAAAAATGCATGCTTTTTTACATGCGTTTTTCATGTCATCATGAGTTTTTTAAGGTGTGTGATGGCTACCTGCGTTTTTGGCTGCGTTTTGAAATCCGCACCCAAAAATAGTGCATGTACTATTTTTTGGTGCGTTTTTATAACATGGGCCCCTATGGAAAACGCATGCAAAAACGCATGTACAATTAGTACCTTTTAGTACCATTCAAAAACGCATGCGTTTTCCATTGGAGCCCATGTTAAAAAAACGCATGCGTTTTCTAAAACGCTTGCGTTTTTTTAATATGGGCTCCTATGGAAAACGCATGCGTTTTTGAATGGTACTAAAAGGTACTAATTGTACATGCGTTTTTGCATGCGTTTTCCATAAGGCCCCATATTAAAAAACGCATGCGTTTTTGGAAATGCACCAAAAACGCATGGTACAGTCACACATGCGTTTTTGCTATTAGGGCATGCGTTTTTTAACATGGGGGCCTATGGGTGCGTTTTTACATGAGTTTTTGAAAACGCAGGTCTCCAAAAACGCTTGTAAAAAATGCTGCTGTGACCCTAGCCTTACATTGAAATCTATTACCATACTCCATGATGACTCAGTTGTAGGGACGTGCGCTACCTTAGGGGTAAGAACATATACCCCTAGTCCAGCATAGGGTGCTGCAAAACCTTCTATTGATATCTTGAAAATGCAGTCAAGAAAACCATCAGTGAAACTGGTTCTCATGAAATGAAAACCAAGAATGACCTCTGCTGCAGAGGATAAGTTCATCAGAGTTACCAACCCTAAAAACCTCAAACTGTAAGAACCTCAGGTAACAGCACTCATAAATGATGATCAGACATCAAGTAGCTTATACATCTCAACATCAACATCAATTGTCCTAAGGAGACTGCGAGAAACAGCCTTCATGGTGGAATTGCTGCGCAGAAGCCACTACTGAGGATAGCAAACAAGAAGAAGAAACTTGTTTGAGTAAAGAACACAAGGACTGTAGTCAGTAGAAATCTTTACTGAGGACAGAGGAGACAAAATTTGAGAGTTTTGGCACAAACTTTCTTTACATTGTGAGAAGTAGAAAAGTTGAGCTATTGATGTATCCTTGTGTGGTGCCCACTATGAAGTCTGGAGGGGGAGGTATTATTGTGTCCGGGTGGTTCACTGGTGACAAATGAGTTGTGATGCCATATGCTGCTCCTCCAAATCTTGCGGGTTTTTTAGTAAGCTGTGTAGACTAAAAGTTTTGTAGTTTTTAACTCTCTGGTTCTTTCTGCTTAATGGTCTTTCCCCTAAGGTCATGTCTCTTAAAGGAAACTCCCAGGTCTAGTAGTGTCCTTAATATTTCAACAGGAAAAGTAATGAGTCGCAATACCATGCTATATGCTGCTCCTCCAAACCCAGCAGGTTTCTTAGTGAATAGTACACTGTGTAGAATAAAAGTTTTGTAGCTTTTAACTCTAGGGGCTTTTGGACCTTCATGGTTAATGGTCTTTCCCCAGATCATGTCTTTGAAACGACACTTCCAGGTCTAGTAATGTCCTTAAAATTCCAAAAGAAGACGTAAGGTGCTGCTATGCCATATGCTGCTCCTCTAAACCTAGCAGGTTTCTTAGTGAATAGTAAGCTGTGTAGAATAAAGGATTTGTAGTTTTTAACTCTAGGGCTCTTCCAGATGAGGATGGTCCTTCATGACTAATGGTCCTCCCCAAGGTCATGTCTTTTAAAGGAAACTACCAGGTCTAGTAATGTCCTTAAAATTCCCCCAGGAGAAGTAATGAGTTGCGATGTCATATGCTGCTCCTCTAAACCTAGCAGGTTTCTCAGTGAATAGTAAGATGTGTAGATTAAAAGTTTTGTAGTTTTTAACTCTAGGGGCTTTTGGACCTTCATGGTTAACGGTCTTTCCCTCAAGGTCATGTCTCTTAAAGGAAACTCCCAGGTCTAGCAATGTCCTTAAAATTCCAACAGAAGTAATGAGTTGCGATGCCATATGCTACTCCTCCAAACCTAGCATTTCACGAATCCTTTCGCCTTCATTAAATTTTAAATTGTCACATTTCCCGTTCCTCGCTACTTTATTATTTAACACCCATTGTCTTTGCTGACTCCACAACAAACAGGAACCTCATCAACTTGGAAAGCGGGCGTCTCAGACCTCATCTCATTTCATTGACAAAATGTGTTTTCTTCACTTGGTAAGAAATTGGAAATTCAGATGTTAAGTATGTGCCCCCCTGGAGCAAAACTACACGAGAACGCTAAGCCGGGATGTTAATTACTTATTTGTAAATGTTAAATGACTGCAAGGTGACAAACTTCCTGCTAATGGGAACTGAGTGAAACCTTAATAATTGCACAATTTATAATCAGTTGCAATCATAA
This sequence comes from Allobates femoralis, assembly GCA_033576535.1. Classification (NCBI taxonomy): domain Eukaryota; kingdom Metazoa; phylum Chordata; class Amphibia; order Anura; family Aromobatidae; genus Allobates; species Allobates femoralis. Next base: position 116,455,695 of record JARQOC010000010.1, read on the forward strand.
CAAACACAGCCTGCAACTGCAACAAAATCAAAGAAACCTCAGTATACCTGAAATGGGAAAAACTACTTCTTTTAAACCTGTCCTGTTTACTATAATCTTAAATATTAAAATATTTTTTTAAAAAATCAGACATTTTGTTGGGACTCTGAATATTTTGATTACCTTTTGGCCATTCTTGCCCTCTTCCAAGATGGCATCCTTTGCTTCTTGTGACTTAGGTCTTTCTGCCTTTATAAACACCAACCCAGTCTTTAGTCACTTCTAGAGTGTTCTGCCTGGTTTTCTATTCCCAGTGGCTTCTCAAGTTCTTTGCCTACTCCTAAAAGCCCTGTGTGATCTCCTGATTGCTGCTCTTCAGAGGTTCTGCTACCTGCATCTGTTACCAGCCTTCCTTCTGCTTCTGGCTGCTCGTGCTACTCCCTCTGCTGTGACTCTTGCTTCACCTGCCTTTGCTGACACGTTAACTGGTGGCTTTATTATGTGCTCTGTCTCTAAGGCCGGCTTCAGACTGCGTTTGAGATCCGATCCGTAGCTGTCCGCTTGAGGCAGACAGCCGCAGACCGGATCAGCACACAGGACCGGGGGGCTATTATGCCCTCCGATCCTGTGTGCAGCTGCAGCTGCTGACAGGTCAGGACCGCGGCGCCCGCGGTCCTCACCTATCAGCAGCAGGAACTGCGTGCGGCTGCACACAGGATCGGAGGGCATAATAGCCCCCGGTCCTGTGTGCTGATCCGGTCCATGACTGTCTGCCTCAAGCGGACAGCTACGGATCGGATATCAAACGCAGTCTGAAGCCGGCCTAAGACTGTTCTGGACTCAGTAATTTGCTCTGCATCTGGTTCTGGACTTTCTAAGACTTCCTTCCCAGGACTCTCTAGATGATTTAATGTGTTAAATAGACTTGCTTAAACATCTCCGTGTTTGGACTTGCCATAGACTTTACTTTTACAGCATCTCCAAGAGTAAACTATGTTTTATAGTCTGCTCCGCTGGTTGCATTTTCCTCTGAGGTTTTTTAACAGACGTTTCATTAAAGCTTCATTCAATATTCATTCAGTTGTGTCTTGGCTTCATGCAAAATGATTCCTGAGTTATGCATTATAATCACTACACATTTCCTCCCTTCTTGTCCAAAATTCGGCCTGGCTGTTAGGCAACTAAATCCAGCAGAAACTCTTCCACAACGCTGTGACTATAACTGACACTAAATTATGACTCTAGGAAAATTTACATCTGAATGGTGAAAAATTAAGAGATCGTGATGCAGAATACATTGTCTGTAGATCACTCCGGATCGATCCTATAAAATACTTCTCAACAGCTATAATGGGCGGCACAAGGCAGCAGGGGCAACAATTTAAAGAGCCCAAAGATAGGACCTTGAGTGTTGTGAAGGAGGATAATCCCGGACGAAAGACCAGAGGAACAATTAAATTAGACTCTTTATTCCGTACATGTGATCTTGTCATTTCTGATCTTTTCAGCAGCGTTGATCCTGTTATCCGCTCACCTCTGTAAACATGGAGCGGTAAGCTTGTTTGAGCTCCATGACTAAATGCCAAACCAATATAAGATGATTAGAGACGTCAATCACTGCAAGGTCTGTAATCATATCAGAGCGACCACAGAAACACCCGGAGGAGGTGGAAATATAAACAGAAATTAAAGATTTAGGAATCGATAAAGGAAATTATTTATAATTATTATAGTAGTTATATTCTTGTACATAGGAGCAGTATTATAGTAGTTATATTATTGTACATAGGAGCAGTATTATAGTAGTTATATTCTTGTACATAGGGGGCAGTATTATAGTAGTTATATTATTGTACATAGGGGCAGTATTATAGTAGTTATATTCTTGTATATAGGAGCAGTATTATAGTAGTTATATTCTTGTACATAGGAGCAGTATTATAGTAGTTATATTCTTGTACATAGGGGCAGTATTATAGTAGCTATATTCTTGTACATAGGGGGCAGTATTATAGTAGTTATATTCTTGTACATAGGGGCAGTATTATAGTAGTTATATTCTTGTACATAGGAGCAGTATTATAGTAGTTATATTCTTGTATATAGGGGCAGTATTATAGTTGTTATATTATTGTACATAGGGGCAGTATTATAGTAGCTATATTCTTGTACATAGGAGCAGTATTATAGTAGTTATATTCTTGTACATAGGGGGCAGTGTTATAGTAGTTATATTCTTGTACATAGGAGCAGTATTATAGTAGTTATATTCTTGTATATAGGGGCAGTATTATAGTTGTTATATTCTTATACATATAGGCAGTATTATAGTAGTTATATTCTTGTATATAGGGGCAGTATTATAGTTGTTATATTCTTGTACATAGGAGCAGTATTATAATAGTTATATTCTTGTACATAGGAGCAGTATTATAGTAGTTATATTCTTGTATATAGGGGCAGTATTATAGTAGTTATATTCTTGTACATAGGGGCAGTATTATAGAAGTTGTATTCTTGTACATAGGGGCAGTATTATAATAGTTATATTCTTGTATATAGGGGCAGTATTATAAAAGTTATATTCTTGTACATAGGGGCAGTATTATAGTTGTTATATTCTTATACATATAGGCAGTATTATAGTAGTTATATTCTTGTATATAGGGGCAGTATTATAGTTGTTATATTCTTGTACATAGGAGCAGTATTATAATAGTTATATTCTTGTACATAGGAGCAGTATTATAGTAGTTATATTCCTGTACATAGGGGCAGTATTTTACTAGTTATATTCTTGTACATAGGAGCAGTATTAAGTAGTTATATTCTTGTACATAGGAGCAGTATTATAGTAGTTATATTCTTGACATAGGGGCAGTATTATAGTAGTTATATTCTTGTATATAGGGACAGTATTATAGTAGTTATATTCTTGTACATAGAAGCAGTATTATAGTAGTTATATTCTGTACATAGGAGCAGTATTATAGTAGTTATATTCTTGTACATAGAGCAGTATTATAGTAGTTATATTCTTGTACATAGGGCAGTATTATAGTAGTTATATTCTTGTACATAGGGGCAGTATTATAGTAGTTATATTCTTGTACATAGGAGCAGTATTATAGTAGTTATATTCTTGTACATAGGAGCAGTATTATAGTAGTTATATTCTGTACATAGGGCAGTATTATAGTAGTTATATTCTTGTACATAGGAGCAGTATTATGTAGTTATATTCTTGTACATAGAGGCAGTATTATAGTAGTTATATTCTGTACATAGGGCAGTATTATATAGTTATATTCTTGTACATAGGAGCAGTATTATAGTAGTTATATTCTTGTACATAGGGGCAGTATTATAGTAGTTATATTCTTTACATATGACAGTATTGTAGTAGTTATATTGTTGTACATAGGGGCAGTATTATAGCAGTTGATATATGAAGTTTCTGCATAGATTAAATAGTGACAGCTCCTCTTTCTGTTATTCCCTGTGTTTTCGGTTCTAAGTACTGTACAGGGGGTGATATAGAGCAAAAGATAAACCCCAGTTCTTAACGTTCCTTCATTTGACCTTTTCCTATGATGTTTCTGGTGTTGTTGGGAATCTATGATGATTAATATATGTGTGTTCTTCTACTTTAATGTCGGTTTCCCTTTAAATGAAGAAGCAGAGTAATGACGGCGCTCTGAGATGATCTCTTTCTGCTTTCCTTTCCCATTTTCCAGTGTGAAAGGAGTAGTTTTCCATCCCTTGATCTATTCCGCATGTGTCTGGCATTTGTGATCTCCTTTTTATGTCTTGATCAGATATTCACAGCTCCTCGCTCACTACAAACATCGCTCTTTACATTCGCTTCGGAGCCATTCATCGGCAGCCAGTAATTTACAACACAGTCCTAAGAAATGCTAAATGTCTTATTGTATATATATCACCTGCAAATCCTCCGCATTGATCCGCCCTTCTTCATCACCGCCATTCACTATCGATGATTGCACCTGAATGCAGAATCCTATGTAAGTCTTCCTTCGCTCTTATAAATGGTTCTTGTATCAACTATGTAAAATATTAGGCAACACGATGATATTCGCAGCTTGTGATATACCGCGTGCCGGGGACTTGGCGGCAGCGCTGACTACCTTTTTGGTTAATATAATCCACTTACGGCCCTGAAATTTATGACGGATTGTAAAGCACCTCGATAATAGGACAGGTTTTTAGTTTAAACGCTATAATTGAAAACTATAATAAATTGGAGGTCTGATCAATATCCATTTTTACCAATGTGCCAACTTTCCAAGACAGATTAAATGAATTGGTGTGTATCGCGCGGTAGCCAGGTTTGTTTCAGTTTATTGATGTGCGAAGCTTTTTAGAAAACTTTTTATTATTCTATCATGTTAATTCCAGGGTTGGCAATTAAACATGATTTATAGGGGTATTCTAAATACTAAGAGCCGTGTTATGTCTATAGCAGGGGCTGACGGCGTGCTGAAACGAAGCTCCGGAATTCTTAAAAAACACATTTGTCATTTATCACTGAAGTCTATCTGCTGGCGTTACAGGACACAAAGGGAGGTGAGGGGTTTGGTAAAAAATCATTTTCTTTTCACGTAAGTAATTGATAATGTCAGGCCTGAAACTGGTGAGTCCCACAGAAAGCCTGTGAGTCCTGCATCTCCTCCTATACACAGAGAGAATCTGTAAGCCCTTCAAAAAGCCAATGAGTCCTGCAGAAATATACTGAGTCATACATTCCTCTTCATACTGAAGAGAGACATGGGGTATCTGTTTTCCCCTCCCACTAATAAAGGCTGTGAGTCCTGTTTCCCCTCCTACTTATAAAGGCTGTGAGTCCTGCTTTCCCCTCCTACTTATAAAGGCTGTGAGTCCTGCTTTCTCCTCCCACTTATAAAGGCTGTGAGTCCTACTTTCCTCTCCTACTTATAAAGGCTGTGAGTCCTGCTTTGCTCTCCTCCTTATAAAGGCTGTGAGTCCTGCTTTCCCCTCCTACTTATAATGGCTGTGAGTCCTACTTTCTCCTCCCATTTATAAAGGCTGTGAGTCCTACTTTCTTCTCCCACTTATAAAGGCTGTGAGTCCTGCTTTCCTCTCCTACTTATAAAGGCTGTGAGTCCTGCTTTCCCCTCCTACTTATAAAGGCTGTGAGTCCTGCTTTCTCCTCCCACTTATAAAGGCTGTGAGTCCTACTTTCCTCTCCTACTTATAAAGGCTGTGAGTCCTGCTTTGCTCTCTCCTTATAAAGGCTGTGAGTCCTGCTTTCCCCTCCTACTTATAATGGCTGTGAGTCCTACTTTCTCCTCCCATTTATAAAGGCTGTGAGTCCTACTTTCTTCTCTCACTTATAAAGGCTGTGAGTCCTGCTTTCCTCTCCTACTTATAAAGGCTGTGAGTCCTGCTTTCCTCTCCTACTTATAAAGGCTGTGAGTCCTACTTTCTCCTCCCACTTATAAAGGCTGTGAGTCCTACTTTCCTCTCTTCCTTATAAAGGCTGTGAGTCCTACTTTCCTCTCCTACTTATAAAGGCTGTGAGTCCTGCTTTGCTCTCCTCCTTATAAAGGCTGTGAGTCCTACTTTCTTCTCCCACTTATAAAGGCTGTGAGTCCTGTTTCCCCTCCTACTTATAAAGGCTGTGAGTCCTGCTTTCCCCTCCTACTTATAAAGGCTGTGAGTCCTGCTTTCTCCTCCCACTTATAAAGGCTGTGAGTCCTACTTTCCTCTCCTACTTATAAAGGCTGTGAGTCCTGTTTCCCCTCCTACTTATAAAGGCTGTGAGTCCTGCTTTCCCCTCCTACTTATAAAGGCTGTGAGTCCTGCTTTCTCCTCCCACTTATAAAGGCTGTCAGTCCTACTTTCCTCTCCTACTTATAAAGGCTGTGAGTCCTACTTTCCTCTCCTACTTATAAAGGCTGTGAGTCCTGCTTTCTCCTCCCACTTATAAAGGTTGTGAGTCCTACTTTCCTCTCCTACTTATAAAGGCTGTGAGTCCTGCTTTCCCCTCCTACTTATAAAGGATGTGAGTCCTGCTTTCTCCTCCCACTTATAAAGGCTGTGAGTCCTACTTTCCTCTCTTCCTTATAAAGGCTGTGAGTCCTACTTTCCTCTCCTACTTATAAAGGCTGTGAGTCCTGCTTTGCTCTCCTCCTTATAAAGGCTGTGAGTCCTGCTTTCCCCTCCTACTTATAATGGCTGTGAGTCCTACTTTCTCCTCCCATTTATAAAGGCTGTGAGTCCTACTTTCTTCTCCCACTTATAAAGGCTGTGAGTCCTGCTTTCCTCTCCTACTTATAAAGGCTGTGAGTCCTGCTTTCCTCTCCTACTTATAAAGGCTGTGAGTCCTACTTTCTCCTCCCACTTATAAAGGCTGTGAGTCCTACTTTCCTCCCTTCCTTATAAAGGCTGTGAGTCCTACTTTCCTCTCCTACTTATAAAGGCTGTGAGTCCTGCTTTGCTCTCCTCCTTATAAAGGCTGTGAGTCCTACTTTCTTCTCCCACTTATAAAGGCTGTGAGTCCTGCTTTCCTCTCCTACTTATAAAGGCTGTGAGTCCTACTTTCCCCTCCCACTTATAAAGGCTGTGAGTCCTACTTTCTCCTCCCACTTATAAAGGCTGTGAGTCCTACTTTCACCTCCCACATATAAAGGCTGTGAGTCCTACTTTCTCCTCCCACATATAAAGGCTGTGAGTCCTACTTTCTCCTCCCACTTATAAAGGCTGTGGGTCCTACTTTCTCCTCCCACTTATAAAGGCTGTGAGTCCTACTTTCAACTCCCACATATAAAGGCTGTGAGTCCTACTTTCACCTCCCACATATAAAGGCTGTCAGTCCTACTTTCTTCTCTCACTTATAAAGGCTGTGAGTCCTACTTTATCCTACCACTTATAAAGGCTGTGAGTCCTGCTTTCCTCTCTTCCTTATAAAGGCTGTCAGTCCTACTTTCTTCTCCCACTTATAAAGGCTGTGAGTCCTACTTTCTCCTCCCACTTATAAAGGCTGTGAATCCTGCTTTCTCCTCCCACTTATAAAGGCTGTGAGTCCTACTTTCTCCTCCCACTTATAAAGGCTGTGAGTCCTACTTTCTCTCCTCCCACTTATAAAGGCTGTGAGTCCTACTTTCTCCTCCCACTTATAAAGGCTGTGAGTTCTACTTTCTCCTCCCACATATAAAGGCTGTGAGTCCTACTTTCTCCTCCCACATATAAAGGCTGTGAGTCCTGCTTTCCTCTCTTACTTATAAAGGCTGTGAGTCCTACTTTCCCCTCCCACTTATAAAGGCTGTGAGTCCTACTTTCTCCTCGCACTTATAAAGGCTGTGAGTCCTGCTTTCCTCTCCTACTTATAAAGTCTGTGAGTCCTGCTTTCCTCTCCAACTTATAAAGGCTCTGAGTCCTGCTTTTCCCTCCCATATATAAAGGCTGTGAGTCCTGCTTTCCTCTCCTACTTATAAAGGCTGTGATTCCTGCTTTCCCCTCCCACTTATAAAGGCTGTGAGTCCTACTTTCTCGCACTTATAAAGGCTGTGAGTCCTGCTTTCCTCTCCTACTTATAAAGTCTGTGAGTCCTGCTTTCCTCTCCAACTTATAAAGGCTCTGAGTCCTACTTTCTCCTCCTACTTATAAAGGCTGTGAGTCCTGCTTTCCTCTCCCACTTATAAAGGCTGTGAGTCTTACTTTCTTCTCCTACTTATAAAGGATGTGAGTCCTGCTTTCCTCTCCTACTTATAAAGGCTGTGAGTACTACTTTCCTCTCCTCCTTATAAAGGCTGTGAGTACTGCTTTCCTCTCCTCCTTATAAAGGCTGTGAGTCCTGCTTTCCTCTCCTCCTTATAAAGGCTGTGAGTCCTGCTTCCCCCCAATTATAAAGGTTCTGAGTCCTGCTTTTTCTTCCCACTTATAAAGTCCAACATTCTCCCCCCATTCCTGTTTATTCCTTCACTGATGTAGCTCATAAGATAAGGTTTCCCACTTCTCTAGCCCATCAAATGTTACTGAGATGTCACTTTGAATGACTTTATTCCTCTGGACTATCAGAGATGTAACCATAAACCTTTTCAATGAAAAAAAAAAGGAAGAAAACATGCAGCAGTGTAAAGGGAGGTATGGGTAAAACTTCACATTTATGAAAACATGATGCTCAATGACAGAAGAACCCCCCAAAATTCACAAAACCAATATGTTTCGGTGTTAATCCTTATTCATGATTCATTATCCAGAGTGCTGCATCGAGTTCATTGTAGGGTGCCAGTACTCAGAACTCAACCCTAGAACACCAGGTTCATAATACTCATAGCTGCATAGAATAAAAAGATTATTTCTGTTTTTGAGCAAAATATCATAGTAGAGGTTGCAAGGTAGTGGTTCACTTGCTTTTGTGGCAGCGGTGGCCCTTGATTGGGTTTTTCCACATAGTGTTAAGCTGCGGACTAGGGAGTGTACAGATTCAGTGCATGATAGGGCGCCCAGACCAACATGTCCGGTGCACTACACAAAGCAACAGGCTGGGGACACACCAAGGGGGAAAAAATCCAATGGAGGGCCCTGTTCTTAGGAAACGGGGGAAAGGAGACCTTCTGCAGTCATTTGTGGCTGTGCCCTGATCTCCCTACCATCCATATATGGGTTCTTTCACTTTGTCACTGAGCAGGATCCCTAGTCTCTGTTAACCCTGAATAATGAGATGGCCAGGGGGAGCACTAGTCCCAACCGTTGCACAAATAACAACAAGAGGGGAAGGGGAGACAGACAGGGAAATGACAAAAACAACTTCACACCTGCTGCCACTCTCTTATGTGAAAATATAAAGGAGATGGGAGTGAACCCAAAGTAGCCACACCTGGGAAAAGAATTAAGGAGCTTGCTAGCTACAGAAACTGACATTAGCTTCTAAACTGCCAAAGGAAAGAAACACATTAAAAATGAAGTCTCAATACAGGAATGAGACACATGTCCCAAAACTGTCACAAGTCTCCAAAGTAAGAGAGAGCATGGTGACACCTGGTTTCATATTGCTTAGTATTGATGAAACAGACTGCCACAGACATTTTGTTCTATTCTTCAGCCCTGTTTAGAGATATGTGATCTGAACATTTTAATTAACACTGTTTTTCTCAATTCCAAATTGTTCCAGTCGGTGTAAAGTTACCGTCACAAAAGCTTTTTAAGTCTTAAAAACAGGACCTAATGCGTTGTGATGGAGCGATTCATTAACGGCACCTTCGGCGGTAATGAGGACGCCGCCATCTTTCTCAGGGTTTTCCGAGCCGAAGAGAAATCAGGAGCTTCTGAGGACAAATACAAACTGTATATTATGGATGCACTTAACTGTGAGCAGAGAATGTCTCAGGTAATGAAGCGACAAAACATAAAGAGCCATGAAAAATGATCGCGGCGCATACAACTTTTATGGCAAAAATATTTACTGTTCTCTTTTTTTCCTGTTCCGCGCTGTTTATGGTATTATAAAGTGAAATTTAAGATTCGTTTTAATTCATCACATGTGTGGAGAGGGAACGGAGAGTGCACCGAGGAGATAGAAACTGTTATATCTGCTAATAACCGGCTCAGCCAGCATCTGATAGTCAGGAAGCCCTCGGACAAGCAAGCAGATGATATGGCTTAAGTCACCCCCAACCCAATACATTTTTAGCACTAGCACATTCATATCATATTGCAATCACACTCATGTTGAGCTGCACAGTGGGGGCAATACATCCAAGGCAAATGGATATTTAGCACAGAGGTTGACCCTTTAACTGCTATTGGTGTCCTGGTAGGTTTGGGACAAGCAATGCACAGATTCCTTTTTGTAACGGGCTCACCTGGGGAGCTTTAATTATTCAAACCACAAGTTAGGTGGAATATCACGGACCGAAGGTGACAGCACAGCAAAGAACAGACTTCCGGAACAGCAACTATTAGGATAGTAACAAATAGGAAGCAAGGAACACTAGAAGACAGAGGTAGGGAAGACATACTATTGGTTCCCGTGTAGGATTAGGAAAAGTAATGCACACATTCCTCTTTGCTAAGGGCTCAGCTTGGTAAAATAGAATTCTTTAAACCACAGATTAGGTGGAATGTCACAGACCGAAGGTGACAGCACAGCAAATAGCACACTTCCGGAACAGCAACTATTAGGAGAGTAACAAATAGGAAGCAAGGAACACTAGAAGACAGAGGTAGGGAAGACATACTATTGGTTCCCGTGTAGGATTAGGAAAAGTAATGCACACATTCCTCTTTGCTAAGGGCTCAGCTTGGTAAAATAGAATTCTTTAAACCACAGATTAGATGGAATGTCACAGACCGAAGGTGACAGCACAGCAAATAGCATACTTCCGGAACAACAACTATTAGGATAGTAACAAATAGGAAGCAAGGAACACTAGAAGACAGAGGTAGGGAAGACATACTATTGGTTCCCGTGTAGGATTAGGAAAAGTAATGCACACATTCCTCTTTGCTAAGGGCTCAGCTTGGTAAAATAGAATTCTTTAAACCACAGATTAGGTGGAATGTCACAGACCGAAGGTGACAGCACAGCAAATAGCACACTTCCGGAACAGCAACTATTAGGAGAGTAACAAATAGGAAGCAAGGAACACTAGAAGACAGAGGTAGGGAAGACATACTATTGGTTCCCGTGTAGGATTAGGAAAAGTAATGCACACATTCCTCTTTGCTAAGGGCTCAGCTTGGTAAAATAGAATTCTTTAAACCACAGATTAGGTGGAATGTCACAGACCGAAGGTGACAGCACAGCAAATAGCAGACTTCCGGAGAAGTGACTATTAGGAGAGTACAAAATAGAGCAAGGAACACTAGAAGACAGAGCTAGGGAACAAGAGATATGAATACAGTTCACAACTTGTAGCAGCTTTTGTAGTGTGAACAAGTCCTGAGAAGAGTGGTGGCAACAGATTAAGGTAAATGAATAATGAATTAGCAAAGAGGCTGACCCTGTAACTGCTATTGTTTCTCAACTAGAATTGGGACAAGCAATGCACAGATTCCTCTTTGTCAAAGGTTCACATTGGTGAAGTTTAATTCTTTAAGCCACAGGTTAGGTTGAATATCACAGACCAAAGGTGACGGCACAGCACATAGCAGACTTCGGGAACAGCAACTATTAGGCTGTGTTCACACTGGGCGTTTTTGGGCTGTTTTTGCTCAGCAGTTTTTGTAGCCAAAACCAGGAGTAGAGCAATCAGAGGAAAAGTCTAATAGAAACACGTCACCACTTCTGGATTTAATCACCCACTGCTGGTTTTGGCTACAAAAACTGTTGAGCAAAAACAGCCCAAAAACGCCCAGTGTGAACACAGCCTTAGGGCAGTCATCAAACTAGAAGAGCAAGGAAAACTAGAAGACAGAGCCAGGGAAGACATACACAGGAACTGAAGATATATACCGTTAAGAACTTGTAGCAGCTTTTGTAGTGTGAACAAGTCCAGAGATGAGAGGTGGCAACACATCCAAGGCAAATGCATAATTAGGCTGTGGTCACAGTTTTTTTAGTGCCTTTTAAAAACGCATGCTTTTTTACATGCGTTTTTCATGTCAGCATGAGTTTTTTAAGGTCTCTGATGGCTCCCTGCGTTTTTGGCTGCGTTTTTGAATCTGCACATAAAAATAGTGCTTGTAGTATTTCTTTGAGCGTTTTGAAAAACGCATGCGTTTGTGTAGAAAACGCATGCGTTTTTATAACATGGGTTCCTATGGGAAACGCATGCAAAAACGCATGTACAATTAGTACCATTTAGTGCCATTCAAAAACGCATGCGTTTCCCATAGGAGCCCATGTTAAAAAAAACGCATGCGTTTCCGGAAACGCATGCGTTTTTTTAACATGGGCTCCTATGGGAAATGCATGCGTTTTTGAATGGCACTAATTGTACATGCGTTTTTGCATGCGTTTTCCATAAGGCCCCTTATTAAAAAACGCATGCGTTTTTTGATATGCTCCAAAAACGCATGGGACTGTCACACATGCTTTTTGGCTATTAGGGCATGCGTTTTTTAACATGGGGGCCTATGGGTGCGTTTTTTACATGCGTTTTTGAAAACGCAGGTCTCCAAAAATGCATGTGAAAAATGGTACTGTGACCACAGCCTTAATTAGCACTGAGATTGACCCTGTATCCGTTTAGGGTCCCCGGGTAAGATTGGGACAAGCAATACACAGTTCCTTTTTGTAAAAGGATTCACCTCGGGATCTTGTATTATTTAAGCCACAGATTAGGTTGAATATCACGGACTGAAGGTGACGGCACAATGGACAGCAGACATCTGGAACAGAGACTATTGGGACAGTAGACAAACAATCTGTGCTTGGAACACTAGAATACAGAGCTAGGGAAGACGTACACGAGAACTGAAGATATACATACAGTTCAGCACTTGTAGAAAGTTTTGTAGTGTGAACAAGTCCAGAGAAGAGTTGTGGCAACACATCCAAGGCAAATGTATAATTAATTAGCTCAGAGGTTGACCATGTAAGCGTTGTGGGTCCACGAGTGGGATCAGGAAAAGCAATGCACAGATTCTTCTTTGTTATGGGCTCACCTTGGTGAAGTTGAATTCTTTAAACCACAGGATAGGTTGAATATCACAGACCAAATGTGACGGCACAGTGAATAGAAGACTTCCAGAACAGCAACTATTAGGACAGTAATCAAACTAGAAGAGCAAGGAAAACTAGAAGACAGAGCCTGGGAAGACATACTGTACACAGGAACTGGAGATATACTGTATACAGTTAAGAACTTGTAGAAGCATTCATAGTGTGAACAAGTCCAGAGAGGAGAGGTGCCAACACATCCAAGGCAAATGCATAATTAATTAGCACTTAGGTTGACCCTAAAACTGCTATTGGTTCCTGTGTAGGATTAGGAAAAGTAATACATAGATTCCTCTTTGCTACAGGCTCAGCTTGGTGAAACTGAATTCTTTAAACCACAGATTAGGTGGAATGTCCCAGACCAAAGGTGGCGGCACAGCAAATAGCAGACTTCCAGAGAAGTGACTATTAGGAGTGTACAAAATAGAGCAAGGAACACTAGAAGACAGAGCTAGGGAGGACATACACAGGAACTGAAGATATAAATACAGTTCACAACGTGTAGCAGCTTTGGTAGTGTGAACAAGTCCAGAGAAGAGTTGTGGCAACACATCCAAGGCAAATGCACAATTAATTAGCACTGAAGCTGACCCTGTAAGCGTTGTGGGTCCACGAGTCGGATTAGTAAAAGAAATGCACAGATTTCTCTTTCTTTAGGGCTCACTTTGGTGAAGTTGAATTCTTTAAACCATAGGTTAGGTTTAATATCACAGACCGAAGGTGACGGCACAGCGAATAGCAGACTTCCAGAACAGCAACTTTTAGGACAGCAATCAAACTAGAAGAGCAAGGAGAACTAGAAGACAGAGCCAGGGAAGACATACACAGGAACTGAAGATGTCAAGACAGTTCAGAACTTGTAGTAGCGTTTGTAGTGTGAACAAGTCCAGAGAGGAGTTTGCTATGCTTGCAGTAGATGAAGGGTCGATCAGTCAAGAACTGAATAACCACTGGCAACAGTGATGAAACTGGATTGTAGAAAAGATAAACTTTGATGCAACAGAATTTGTAGTGTGAACAAGTCCAAAAAAAGAGTTTATTATGCTTACAATAGACAAACAGCAATAGCCGGAGCTAAACCTGCATTTCCTTCACATCAGACCATGTAATCACCACAGATTCTTCTACAGCATACTGTATGTCAATTTCTGAAGGTTCTTCAGTGATGTTAATAAATTACAATGCAGGGGGGTGTGTATGGTTAAAAAACTGCATGACTGAATGTGGATTGACGTGACAGATCCCAGGTGGAGTGTCCCCCTGATGACTGTTTGTGCAGGTCATAACACAATGTATAACCATCTAAAGTGCTGTTTTATGATGAATACATTTAATGATGCACAGTGCATGATCTAAATAACATTGGGGACAATTTAAAAACAAAAAAATGACATGACAGGTTCCCTTTAAGGTGACTCCATTTAACTCTTTTATGCCATGACCTGAAACACGGTTGCACTAATTGGCAGGGCTGACAGATGGGTGGGAGTCTCTTATCTGATTTTTGGAAAATCTGCATTTTTTTATACTTTGTCAAAAAATTAATGATAAAATTCAAAACCTTTTTTTGATTTTTTTGAATGAAGAACTGCACTTAGAATATTTTTGTCCATCAGTAATGTCTTCAGCCGATGCCACAGGTCAACCGAAGCAGAATTATCCATTCGGTGTTTTCTCTGTGTTTCCAGCTTTCATATTTCCACTTATTTGTCTTCTCCTCGGAATCTTTCTTTAAATGTCAAGTGCATTCTGTAAACTTTTTTTTACCAGCCTTGAATTCCAGCTGCACATACTCCGCTGCCTCCATATTGTATACACTGAACCTGCGCCGTGGTCCTGGCATTGTCCTGAACGTCTGACTCACTAAGCTCAAACTGTTTCTTTTCTCTATGATTCTCCTTGGAAAAATATTATTTTGACCGTTGGTTTCCATCGTCTTCTGAACCGTCTGCCATGCTGTTTACAAAACTATTTATCTTTTGGAAAATAAAGGAGCCACTTTGGTGTTCGGCTGCTGAGATCTCCAAGATTTAGCTGTAATCAGTAGGCAGAGGTGCACACACCTTCTATCTTCACTGCCATTTATTTACCCATCTAAAGGCGTAGTCTAATCTCATTAAAGGGATTACTTTATGGCTAAAATGTTTCTAAAAAGAACAAAATATGAATTGCTTACCTTTGTTTGCAGTGCTGCACTGGTGATACCCAGCATACAACACGTGACCTCTGCAACCAATCACTCTAGCTAAATGTCACCTGAACAATCATGCCAATGATTGGCCAATTTGGTCTTAAAAAGAACAAACCTGCAAACACTAAAGCTTATGCATGCACAATCCTTGTTCTACACAGTGAACACATCCTAAACCCATCCTGGGACATACTATATGTCCCCCATCCTGGTATATATGTCCCACATCCTGGACCCATCCTGGTATATATATCCCCATCCTGGAATATATGTCCCCCATCCTGGTATATGTGTCCTTCATCCTAGTATATATGTCCCCCATCCTGGTATATACCGTATATACTCGTGTATAAGCCGACCCGTGTATAAGCCGACCCCCCTACTTTTGCCTCCAAAACCTGGGAAAATCTATTGACTCGCGTATAAGCCGAGGGTGGACCCCAGCACAGGTATACAGCCCCCAGCAGTGGTATACAGGCCCCAGCAGTATGATATACAGCAGCCCCCAGTGGTATATACAGCAGCCCCAGTGGTATTGCAGCCCCTATATACAGCAGCCCCAGTGGTATTGCAGCCCCAGTGGTATTACAGGCCATATATACAGCAGCCCCAGTGGTATCGCAGCCCCTATATACAGCAGCCCCAGTGGTATTGCAGCCCCAGTGGTATTGCAGCCCCTATATACAGCAGCCCCAGTGGTATTGCAGCCCAGTGGTGTATACAGCAGCCCCTATATACAGCAGCCCCAGTGATATTGCAGCCCCAGTGGTATTGCAGCCCCTATATACAGCAGCCCCAGTGGTATTGCAGCCCCAGTGGTGTATACAGCAGCCCCTATATACAGCAGCCCCTATATACAGCAGCCCCAGTGGTATTGCAGCCCCTATATACAGCAGCCCCAGTGGTATTGCAGCCCCAGTGGTGTATACAGCAGCCCCTATATACAGCAGCCCCAGTGGTATTATACAGGCAGCCCCAGTAATGCAGGGCCCCCCCAGCCTGACTCCGGTCACCTGTAAAGCAAATTATACTTATCATTGTCCCGCTGCCGTCCGCGCCCGCATCTGCCGACATCGCGATCCTCCATCTTCATGCGTCTTCTTCCTGTTTCCTGTGTTCGGCGCCGGCAATGACGTCATTGGCTGCGACGAACACAGGAAACAGGAAGAAGACGCATGAAGATGGAGGATCGCGATGTCGGCAGATGCGGGCGCGGACGGCAGCGGGACAATGATAAGTATAATTTGCTTTACAGGTGACCGGAGTCAGGCTGGGGGGGCCCTGCATTACTGGGGATGCGGGGGCTGCTGTATACCGCTGTATACAGCAGCCCCCGCACTGACTCGCGTATAAGCCGAGGGGGGGTACTTCTCAGCCCAATTTTTGGGCTGAAAAACTCGGCTTATACGCGAGTATATACGGTATGTCCCGCATCCTGGTAAATATGTTCTCATCCTGAGCCCATCCTAGTATGTATGTCCCTCAAACTGTTATATTTGTACCCCATGATGGTATATATATCCCCCATCCTGGTATATATGTCCCACATCCTAGACCCATCCTGGTATTTATGTCCTTGTCTTGGGCCCATCCTAGTTTATATGTTCCCCAACCTGGTATATTTGTCCCCCATCCTGGTGTATATGCCCCCCATATTGATATATATGTCCCACTTCCTGGTATATACCTCCCATCCTGGTATATATGTCCCCATTTTAGTGTATATATCCCCCACCCTGGTATACATGTCCCCCATCCTGGTATATATGTTCCCATCCTGATATATATAACCCCATCAGCTGTATATGTCCCCATCCTGGTATGTATGTCCCCATTCTGGTATACATGTCCTAAATTCTGGTATATACAGTATATAACCCCCATCCTGGCATTTATATCCCCATCCTGGTATATATCTCCCAACCTGGTATATATGGTCCCCATCCTGGTATATATGTCCCCCATCCTGGTATATATGGTCCCCATCCTGTTATATATGTCCCCATCCTGGTATATATGTACCCATTCTGGTATACATGTCCTAAATTCTCGTATATAAAGAATATAACCCCCATCCTGGTATATGTCCCCCATTCTGGTATATATCTCCCAACCTGATATATATGGTCCCCATCCTGGTATATATGTCCCCCATCCTGATATATACGGTTCCCATCCTGGTGTATATGTCCCTCATCCTGGTATATATGTCCCCAATCCTGGTATATATGTCCCCAATACTGGTATATATGCCCTCCATCCTGGTATATATGTCCCCCATCCTGGTATATATGTCCCCCATCCTGGTATATATGGTCCCCATCCTGGTGTATATGTCCCTCATCCTGGTATATATGTCCCCCATCCTGGTATATATGTTTCCCATCCTGTTGTATATGTCCCTCATCCTGGTATATATGTCCCCAATCCTGGTATATATGTCCCCAATACTGGTATATATGCCCTCCATCCTGGTATATATGTCCCCCATCCTGGTATATATGTCCCCCATCCTGGTATATATGGTCCCCATCCTGGTGTATATGTCCCTCATCCTGGTATATATGTCCCCCATCCTGGTATATATGTTTCCCATCCTGTTGTATATGTCCCTCATCCTGGTATATATGTCCCCAATCCTGGTATATATGTCCCCCATCCTGGTATATATGTTTCCCATCCTGTTGTATATGTCCCTCATCCTGGTATAT
Source organism: Allobates femoralis (assembly GCA_033576535.1). NCBI lineage: Eukaryota > Metazoa > Chordata > Amphibia > Anura > Aromobatidae > Allobates > Allobates femoralis. The sequence goes on from JARQOC010000010.1 coordinate 116,473,225, forward strand.
ATGTCCCCAATCCTGGTATATATGTCCCCCATCCTGGTATATATGTTTCCCATCCTGTTGTATATGTCCCTCATCCTGGTATATATGTCCCCAATCCTGGTATATATGTCCCCCATCCTGGTATATATGTTTCCTGTTCTAATTCTGCATAAAAAAAGAAATATTCTACTCCCCTTCCTTTGCTCCCCCTCCACTCGGTGACCTTTTCTACAGCCGATGAAGGAGCCAGTAGCTGGTGTAACACACCGACCAAACACTGAACTTGTGAACGTGGCCTCTGGTTGTGTCTGGTGACACATTTCAGCCCTACATGAGTAAAAGGATCTGAGTTCCACTTTCAGACATAACCTGTGAACACGACTGGTGCTGTTCCAGGAAAAAAAAAATCACAGACTTTACTAAAATTTCCAACTAAAAGCTGCAATCGGTAAACCCATAAATCCTCTCCTACGTTTGAGACTTTACATCCTTGTCTGCAGATTATGATACAATTTGCCTTGTTCGGTAAATCAGTCGTTTGCGTTCCGATTCTCACAACTTCAGTTATCAAGATCGACTACTCCAAACTAGAGGAGCAGAAACGTTACGATTTAGCTAACCAATTAACTTTTTTGAACTTAGCCTGTCCTCTTGATGAATGTATCAGCGGAGGATATTTGTAGTTACCATGCATCATAGTAATCTCTTGGCAAACACCAGGAAGATCTTCTCAAGATAACATTTCTCAAAAGGAGCAAAAATGATGTTCACCAAAGCGTGACGCCCAACGTGTTAAACCGTCTCTGCAATTTATACCGTGATTCCAGACACTACGTAGGACCGGTGCAATATCTAACAGCGATCTCGCACTTGATTATACCATCAAGACGTGTAAATGTGTCAATTCAGGCATAAGATAAAATTAATATTCCAGATATAGCAAAAAAAAAGTTATATTTTTATGTTTCCAGGTCCCGACTTTGGATAAATCTAGATGTAAAGTACAAGCATAAATATCAAATGTGGTGCAACAAGGTGCGGGTCGTGTTATGGGTAAAATTAGTTTGTCAGAGCTCAGTTTTCCTTATACTAAGATCTTAATTCTATACATAGATGTAATTTATATCAGCTAGATGTGTGCAGCCACTATTAAGGGAAGTGGATTAGAAGCTTGTAGGGCAAATGCAAGGAGCTGCGCATGCGCAGTGTGTTAGCTTCTTAGTGGCAAGCATAATCATCACTGTGCTATGCATGTGATGATACCAGGCTTCCTCCTAAGTCGTCAACTTCTTTACCTAATTTTCACCCATGCACATGGGCAGAACGAGATTTATTGCTTTACCGTCCTATGGGCTAATACAGTGCGCATGCGCAAGCTGAAAGTTCATTCAACGAATGAATGGCACAACATCATATATTACTTATCTAAAATTTCGGTTGATGACCAGTGCATGCGCAAGCTGAAAGTCCATTTACCGAAAGGATAGAGCTTTATCATATTTAAGTTATCTACAATTTCAGTTGATGACTGGCGCATGCGCAAGCTGAAGGTTCATGTAATGAATTAATGGTACTTCATTATATATTGGTTATCTACAATTTTTGTTGATGACCCGGTGCATGTGCAAGCTGAAAGTTCAGAAATAATGGATGTCACTTCATCTTATATTACTTATCTATACATTTCGGTTGACGACCGGCGCATGAGCAAGCTGAAAGTTAATTTAACGAATAGATGGAATTTGATCATATATAAGTTATCTACAACTTCAGTTGATTTGGTGCATGCGCAAGCTGAAAGTTCATGTAACAAATTATGCACTTCATTATATATTAGTTATCTACAATTTTGGTTGATCACCGGCGCATGCACAAGCTGAAAGTTCATATAATGAATGAATGGAACTTTAACATATATAATTTAACTGCAATTTCGGATGATGACTAGCGCATGCGTATGCTGACAGCTTATGTAAGGAATGGATGGCACGTCACCATAAATTAGTTATACAATTGTAGTTGAAGACCGGCACCTGCACAGTGTGTTTTCTCTTTTGTGGGCAGCACAATCATTTTCAATCTATGGTCTCAAGCTCACTTTTGGGTCACCAACTTCCCCATTCATTTCGCACATGCATAAAGCTAAAATTATTACACTGTGCATACACTGTGAAAGTGCTTAAAGTGTTTGTCCACCCTTGAGGACAATCTTTTTTCTGAAACAGGTAGACCATTTGTATTAAGTTGATTGTCTTTCCTTAGAATCAACCATCAATATCTAATAAATGAGGGTACAATACCTGAACCCCCTGCTGATCAGGTGTTACTGGTGGTGGCCAGACCTTCTCGGATTATGTCGGAACACAAAAGCATATACAATGTATACAACTATAGTGGCTGCAAATCCACTATATTCAATCAAATAGGAGGTTCTGCAGTACCTGGAGCAGCCACTATAGAAATGATGGCGCTGTTTCTGTTCCAATAGCATCCGTGAACTTCGATTAGTAGCTGATCAGTGTTGGTGCCAGGGTTCTACCACTCTGATCAGATATTGATGACTTGTCCTAAAGATAGGCCATCAATGAAATAAAGTAGTGGTCAACCCCTTTAAATGCAAATATTTGGTACTAAAAAAGTTGCACCTTTAAAGTTTTATAGGTTGTTGGTTATGCTACACATTTAACATCAGTGTGATCCATGGCTATAAATCAGCTACAAAAAGACAGTTATAAAAGTTAAAATGAGCTCGCTGATCTGTGTTCAGTTGACTCCTTTTGCAGATAGCAATAAACAATGCAACCCAGAAGGCACAGAAAGCAATTTGTGCATCATTTTTAATGAAAGCCAGTTGTAAAAATGAGTTTTTTGCCCAAAAAAAGATACAAAAAGAAAAATATAGATCCCAGAGGTGAACAACTAGATTGGAAAACCCTTTTAAATAGTTTCCCATTAGTGGTAAAAGTCAACAGACCTGGAGTGTTTCCAATTAAGACCAAGTTGTATTGAATTAAGTGCAACCAAAGTCCTAACAACAAGTTGTAGCCAAGAGTTGAGTTAGAAATGGTGGAGTCTCAGGTCAGAACCAGGAGCAAAACCATGAGGCCAGAAACAAGACTCCGAGAGCAAAAGGACAACTTGTTAGTGGCTTTTAGGAAATGTTGGGGTTTTAAAAAGTCATCAATACCTGGAAAATTGGAGGACACATAGTGTTTTTGGCTTAAGAACCAGAGCCGGGTCTTGGCTTGATGTGCAAGGTGCGAAGACTAGGGACTTGGTACAAGGAGCAACTCATAAAGTCCACCTAAAGCCACCAGAGCTAGCCGAGAAGTCACATGTATTGGAAAGCATAAGCCAAGTCCGATCAATAGGAGAGCTTACTCCTTGCATTTCTGACATTCCCTCTAACCCCACAATGTAGGGTTGACTTAGATAGATGACTTTAAGGTAAGAGGCCATTTATCAGCCGATCCCTCTGCGCCCGGCTCCATGTGTCACCTGCCCGCACTGCCCGCGTATTCACATTACCAGTTAATGTCCTGTAGTTTTCTTTATGTAAATGACCTTCCGTGCACTCGGCTTTCTTGCCCATTCAATCATTTATAAAACTAAGCCGTTACTGTCTAATTATATCATTAACATTTTATGACACCAGATTCTCTAAACTTTGCATGCATCTGCAGTAGGCACCTATTAATTTGAGCATTACAGCTTGGAGATCCGAGCTCTGCAGAATGCCAAAAACAAAGCTGCGACACGCGCCGAGCTAAAAGGCTAAATAATCGGAGAGATTACCCTCCCCTGTGGACGGTGGATCATTTCTAAACATGACCGATGGCCTATGTAATGGGCAATGCTGCAGGGAGGGAAGAGGTCATCAAAATGTCTACTTATAAGAGAGGTCAACTCACATTGCCTTCTCCATTGACATTTGCTTCTATTGTATTCACACTGTAGGTGGTGCTGGTGATAGAGAAGAGGTCGGAGCCAGAAACTGTGTAGAGCACAGGCTCCTCTCATCCACTAAGGTTAGAGAGGCTGGGATCTGTAGTACTTCACAGTCTGAAACAGTGGAGGTGTGTGTGCTGTCCAGCTGAAGTCATCAGCTCCTGGCTTCAGCTTATTGGAAAGCACCACACCCTACTAATACCCTTCAGCTTTCTGCTGGAAGCTGCCAGATATAGCCTGTGTTTCCCGGTTTGGGGATGGTTATTCTCCTGCTCTGTATTGGTGTTTCATGTGTTACCTCAGTCAGTTCTTTGGACTCTTCTCCTGCCTATGTTGTACCTTGCTGCCATCTTGGTTGTGACCCAGCTCTCTGAGTACTTTTATGGATCCTGATTTTGTCCTTTCCTGTCCTCCCGGCTTTGACCTTGCTTGGGGACTTTCCTGTCTCTGTCTGCAGCCCTTCCATAGGCAGCAATGTCATGGACCCGTTGTAAATCCAGATCCCTGTATAGGGGTTACAGAGTGTCAGGTTTGCTCAGGATTCTGCCACACGAAGCGGCTTGTCCAAATTCTGTCCAAGATAGCTGTTATGAGCCTGTGGCCTCAGACAGATGTTGGAGCGTCACTCCCTTTCTTTATGTCCCATTGGGATGTATGGACTTTACAGCAGGAGATTCCTGCTCAGAACAATCTCTACTAACTATCACCTCTAATAAAGCTGTATTTTTTATCTAGACAGACATCAAGTATTACTATAATTCATGCTTCAGAGGTCAACCACCAGGAAGGAAGTCAAGCGAGGTCCATTCTTCTTAATAAACTCTGAGTCCATCCACTACATTTCCAGGACTTTGCTGAGACTCCCTTTCCGCATGCTTATTTACCTTGAAAAGCAGCAGTTCTCATCCTGCGCATGTGCAAAGGTATCAGTATATGTCCTGCCCAGCAATACAGGTTAATATATTCTAGTAAGTGTTTTGTGTCACGCCAATGCTGGATTCACAGTTACTCTGCTCAGTACTTCTGTATTATGTTATCCATGCTGCTACTGCTTATGACCATGTATTATAGAGATAGCAGAGCAGGAATCCCACATGTCTGTGTCTGCTGTGTATGGGAGATGTCATAGCAGCTCTTCTGCACTCACCTAGCTCAGAGACAACTGAAAATTAAGATAGGACATGAAGAGGGGGAAAAATTCAAGTCATAAAACAGACAGGAATAGTGTTTTTCCTCCTGCATACACATACTCCTTCATTATAATGATGAACAGGGGGTTCTGTAAGCGTTCACACTCCAATAATTACACCTGGAATCTTCTTGTCACATGTAGACTGCTCTGCAGTGTGAATGGTTAAATGAGAGTACATTTCCTTTTGGACATTAAGGGTTAATGTCAGTTGCTGCTGTCTGTATCAGGTAATGTAGTTGATGATGACTCCTTCAGCCCTTAAATAGTCTCCTGACCCATCCCCTGATGTCGTTGATAGAGTTCATTCTCTCTTTGACCTGTGAGCTGCGTGGATGCTGAGTGCAGTATCCGCTGAAGCTTTCCTGAAGCTACCATCTCCTTGGAGTTTGGCATTGTGTGGGGGTGTTGCTATTCCGGCCCCAGCACACTGGGTGGAGGTGAAGGGGTATTATCCCAGAGCTGGCCAGGAGTAGGGCAAGGTTGGCAGTCCAGACATCCTCACCTTCAGTGGTAATTCTGGGAACAGGGTTAGCTAGGGACCCCCAGTCTGAGAGTCAGACTAGTTACCCCGAATACCCTTGTCCGTGACAATCGAATACCCTTGTCCGTGACAATCATCTTGTTATATTACCCTCGTACTCATAACCATTCAATGACACTTCTGTTCTGCATAGTATAATAAATATTTATAGATTCCTTCTTTTCCACATTCTTCCTGTTTGGCAAAGGTTAAATAAAGCTCTCCATTTAAAATCTATGATGTATATATGATGTAAGTTGACAGGACGGCGGAGATCTTGTCTTGCTTCACTTGTCTTGTGTTTTCCCTACTTTTTATTATTAGGCTGGTGAAAAAATCAAGCTAAAAAGCTGAGAGTCATCAGGAATCCTCCAGGGTCGGGAGTACAGGAAGGCTTCCCTGCTGCCTGCTGACAGGGTCGTCATATCAGCAGCATCTGACAAGACTGCTCTACAAGCACAGCGGCCGCCATGTCTTCAACGCCGAGACCTTCAGCGAGCCTGACACTCAGGGCACAATATACAGCAACACATCTAACTACAGGTCAATATATACCCTGCGGAGTGAACGCTGTGTATGTCGTGCGGACCAGCGCAACGTATCGCCCTTTGCCTTCACTCTGCAATAAAACATACAGCTGATACCTATAAAATAAAGCCTATAAAGTGCTCTAGAAGTACAAAAATAAAGGTATATTCAAAATATAACTATTATAATACTGCAAAACCAAGCAAAAAAAGGCAAAAAAGACAGCACCACCAGGAAAAAACTTGCAAAAAAACATTGCACATATTACCTCCAAACTGTATAATTTAGAGCAAAAAATTATCAATATTTTAGAGCCACCCCGCCGCGTCAAGGCATCTCAAATAGGGCGGTCCTACGCTATACTTTATTTTAGTTGTGCATTACTGCCTCAAACATAAAAACATATTAGAATATCCAAAGCTAAATCTACCTGGTACATCTCCAGTCTGCTCCTATGTTACCAGTCCAAAGGCAAGTGAATAAAAAGCTAACCCAGGCCCAGCACACTGATGCAACAGGAATCTTGGACTTCTCAGAGTTAACTCTCACAGCACCAGATCACTGCACATGAATGAGGGCTAGACAAGTCCAAGTAAATGAAGCCTAAAATAACTGAGCCTGAGGGCAGGGTGCGATAACTGAGTGTGAACAGTTACCAAGAATGTCATCAACAATACAGATGGAAAACAAGCAAAATCCGGAGTGCAGGGCAAAGTGGGGGTCAGCCACGAACTATTACCAAAAACAAGCAAAAAAATACTGCCCCCTATGCATATAACTACTATTAAAGGTGGGCCATTTATATGGATGCATCTAAATACAATGGGAATGGTTGGTGATATTAACTTCCTGCTTGTGGCACATTAGTATATGGGAGGGGGAAAACCTTTCCAGATGGGCGGTGACCATGGTGGCCCTATTTGAAGTGGCCATTTTGGATCCAACTTTATTTTTTAATGGGAAGAGGGTCATGTGACACATCAAAGTATTGAGAATTTCATAAGAAAAACAATGGTGTGCTTGGTTTTAACATAACTTTATTCTTTCATGAGTTATTGATGTGTCACATGACCCTCTTCCCATTGAAGAAAATAAAGTTCGATCCAAAATGGCTGACTTCAAAATGTCCGCCATGGTCACCACCCATCTGGAAAAGGTTTCCCCCTTTCATATACTAATGTGCTACAAAGAGGAAGTTCATATCACCAACCATTCCCATTTTATTTAGGAGCATCCGTATAGATGGCCCATCCTGTACTATAATATTGCAGATCAGCAATAGGGGACCCAGGATCCAGACTATTTCCAATGTGCAGGACATGTTGCAAAGAAACAAAATGTTTATATATACACATATAATATATAGTATATATGTATATATATGTATATATAATTTTATTTTACTTTTTTGATAGGTCTCGTTAGGCATTAGCATGGTGTATAATGTATCATTGTCCCCCTGCCACTTACAGAACGCAATTTGGCTCATGTGAGCATTCTTCATGGCTGAGCATTCATTATTTTTCTCTCCTCTTCCTCTATGAATTATCTTGTTGCTTTTTTTGTGATTTTCCTCACCCTGCAGCCTCAGTACACGACCTCTTGTTCTAACATTGATGGGACTTTTATGCAAAACAGCCCATTTTAATGCTTCAGCGCTCTTCAGAATCTTAAATCTATTCAAGTCCTGTGAGCAGACAAGGAAATTATGAATAAAGCAAAGTAGGTGAAGTGTGTCCTTAGAAAAGAAACTTGTAACTCGGATGCAGATAACTCTTATTGTCAGCGACTCTCACAAAAGATGCTTCTTTGGAAGACATGAAGTAGGGCAGTCGATAAAGCATTTTTCATTGTGATATGTAAAAAATGAAAGAATACACAACTTTTCTGGCTCCTGCTGTCATCATTTCTTCTTGTATGAATATATATATATTTTTATTCGCCATATTTATTTATAACATAGGTTTTACAAATTGTCTAGAGATGAGCGAGTCGACTCTTAGGATCCTAGACCAAGTGCCATATCAGTATTCCATGATCACCAAACAGGATCCTTACAGACCACCTTCCTGTCAGGATCTTTGGCACGTCATCGATATAATCAATGGCTAATCAAAAATGAACTTTGGGATCCCAACTAGGGGGGTAGTTTGAAGGACTCTGGTCCTGCCACTAGGAACTACTGATGTGGCGCCAGGACTAGGGTCCTGCAAGTCAACTCACTCATGAGCCACCCTGACTCATTAAGTACAAAGCAGTTGGCTAAGTGATGACTATTATGACACAACCTTTGTCAATGCATGTCAAGGGTTAATATTCTTAATTTGACCAGATGTTCTTTTTTTTGTTATCTCATATTTGTTAAGTCATTGTTTCTTGCCAGAGAACTTAGACCCCATTGTACTGGTTTGTGGATTGCAAAGAAAATGTAATTTATCTCAGCACCCTTCTGTCTACATTACTCAAAGGGAAATTATGCATTCGGATTGAAATGCCAACCAATAAGAGCACAGACTTATTACATCAATCCTGTAAGACCACAATATCTTGAGACGAGTGCTCGGGATATATAAAAAGGGCTTGCTTCAGTCATCTGGAGGTCATATGATATGTGGCCTTAGTCTTGGAGATACAGTTCCGGCTAGAGGAGCACCAAAACCTTATATTTATATTCTGCAGAGAATTAGCCTAGAATTTGGCTGGAAGAAATCGAGGTTGGGACAATTCGGTCACCTGGCTACAGACTTTGCTGTGCTCGGTCAGCTTTCTAAGCTTGCCGCTATTCCTCCCTTGGTGGGTGCCTGCTGAAAGCAGGGTGTGGCTGGATTGGCTTAGTTGGCCCTGGAAGTCCCGCAGGCACGAATATTCTAATCCCTGGTGAGGCAGCAGAAGGGTGAGTCTCCTTGTTCCCTGTTACAATGTGTTCTTGCTGGGTATTTGTTATAATGGCTTTGACTGTTTGGGATGCAATAAAGTCTTATCAATGTGTGATTCTCTTAAGGGCCTGTCACACGTGTCAATGTCGCCCGCGATATCGCTCATGCGTCACAAATTATTAATCGCCTGAGCGATGTGGAATTATCGCAGGTAAGATGTCACACGCGTCAATATGACCCAGCGATGCGGTGATGTCGTCATCTTGCGAGCGATTTTATTTAGTCACTTTTACGTTGTCAAAATAGAAAATATGTCGCTGAGTTTAGTGTCACACGCAGCGATGCACAAGGTCTACTGAGCGATGTGCGACAGGTTTTACATCTGGCAGTGAAACCTGCGATCGGCAGTCAGCGACATATCGCTGGTTGCATCGCTTGGTCACACGTTTCAATGTCGCTCCTGCGTCACTTTTACGTCGCTTGAGCGACTGAAAATCTGTGATGTATGAGCGACATTGACAGCGATATCGACGCGTGTGACATCCCTTTACCCTGTGTTGTCTGAGTAGTATTCTGCAAACAGGTAATGAGTTTGGGCATTCAGTGGGGATGAGCCCTGGTCCATGTGGTCTTTCTAAAGGTGACCAGGCCAAAGGACAAGAGCTCCCACTGACCTCCGTGTCTCCACAATGACTACATAAAAACAATGGTAAAGCAGTCTCAGGGAGCGCCAAAGGAATACTGGACAAATTAGTGGATAAGAACCGACCTTTATTCTTCCTCCAATACCACTGCCACAACGCGTTTCGACGGTCTAAGCCGTCCTCATCAGGTGGGGCCCCACCTGATGAAGACGGCTTAGACCATCGAAACGCGTTGTGGCAGTGGTATTGGAGGAAGAATAAAGGTCGGTTCTTATCCACTAATTTGTCCAGTATTCCTTTGGCGCTCCCTGAGACCGCTTTACCATTGTTTTTATGTGAGCTCTCTCTACGGAGTCAAAGCGGCAGGAGCAGCCTGGCATATCTGGAGGGTTGAGGACCTGCGGTTACCTAATTACCGGGATAAACATACTGAGGACCTGCGGTGACGCGGTATCCGGTCCGGTTGGATCACGTGAAATTCGCAGAGCACGGAGTTGTGAACGCAAACACCGGCAGGACGGCAGCATTATTAGAGTGAGGCGACCCGGAGCCCCATTACCCACACGTTTAATCTTGGTTTTGTAGACGTACACAACCATTATGGGTGAGTGCACTGGCACTTTTTATTTATATAGATAGCCCTGTGAGTCTACACATGCGCCCTTTTCTTTTTCTTTCTCCACAATGACTACATCAGACTGACCTCCCTCCCTCCTTGAAAAACACTTTCCTCATCATCTTCAGTTGAAAAGGACACTTGAAAAAACAAATAAGGAACATTAGTTAAAACAATAGTCCTCCAAAAGTATTCCTGAAGAACTGTAATCCAGGAGATCATTCCGGTTGAGCATTAAATCTTTAGATGGAGAAGGGATAAATAGTCAGAATTAGTAATATCTAAAATTTTGGGTCAAGAAGAATGACATAAAAACCTCAAACATTTCCAAAATTATTACTAATACCATCATGGACCCTGTAAGCAAGCGATGTTGCAAAATGTGGCAGAAGCCTATATCTATCGTACATGACTAGAAACAAGGGAACATAAAAAAAAGGTAAAAATATCCCAACTAGAGGTGAGTGAGGACTACCATGGTCTGGTGCTTGGTACTTGAAACGAGCAGTCCGACTGGTGGGATTCAAGTACTGATACTCGGCAAAAATGCTCAGCTTTTCCATTGACTTCCATTATACTCAGTACACATAAAGCAAAAAAAAAACTCCCGACAGAGTCTTTTTTTTTATAGCCGGTTGTCTTACAGAACTCATCTTGAGATTCATACATCATATTCACCCACATCGGAAGTTTAGGATACCCATAAACCTTGGAATGCAAATATTCTCTTTGGAAGACTTGATCTCTTCCACTACTCATTGGAAATATCAACCTAAAACTCAATATCAACCCTTTAGTAAGCCATTCCACATGACTTAGGATAAAAGCCAAACCAGAATCTCAATTTCAAAAAGTCAATATTGACCATAAGCCTTGCCACATGACTTAGGATGAAATCCAAACTAGGATCTCGATTTCTAAAACTCAATATCAACCCTTTAGTAAGCCTTGCCATATGACAGGATAAAAGCCAAACCAGAATCTGAATTCTATAAGTCAATATCGACATTTTAGTAAAAATCTCCATATGACTTAGGTTAAAGGCCAAACCAGAATCTCAATTTCTAAAAGTCAACATTGATCCTTTAGTAAGCCTATCCACATGACTTAGGATAAAAGCCAAACCAGAATATCAATTTCAAAAAGTCAATATTGACCATAAGCCTTGCCACATGACTTAGGATAAAATCCAAACTAGGATCTCGATTTCTAAAACTCAATATCAACCCTTTAGTAAGCCTTGCCATATGACAGGATAAAAGCCAAACCAGAATCTGAATTCTATAAGTCAATATCGACATTTTAGTAAAAATCTCCATATGACTTAGGTTAAAGGCCAAACCAGAATCTCAATTTCTAAAAGTCAACATTGATCCTTTAGTAAGCCTATCCACATGACTTAGGATAAAAGCCAAACCAAAATATCAATTTCAAAAATTCAATATTGACCCTTTAGTAAGCATTGCCATATGACTTAGGATAAAAGACAAACCTGAATCTCAGTTTCTAAAAGTTCATATTGACCCTTTGGTAAGCCTTACCACATGATTTATGATAAAAGCCAAACCAAAATATCAATTTCAAAAAGTGAATACTAATCCTTTAGTAAGCCTTGTCATTTGACTTAGGATAAAAAACCAAACATGAATCTCAATTTCTGAAACTGAACATTGACCCTTTAGTAGCCATATGACTTAGGACAAAAGACAAAAATAATCTTAATTTCTAAAAGTCAATATCAACTCTTTAGTAAGCCTTATCACATGACTTAAGATAAAAGCTAAACCAGAATCTCAATTTCTGAAAGTCAATATAGTCACTTTAGTAAGCAACATAATTTTGGATAAAATTAAAATCAGATTCTCAATTTGTAAAAGTCAATGTTCATCCTTTAATAAACCTTACCACATGACTTAGGATAAAAGCCAAACCAGAATATCAATTTCTCAAAGTCAATATTTACCCTTTAGTAAGCTTTACCAAATGGATAAAAGCCAAACTAGAATCTTAATTTCTATAAATCAATATTGATTCTTTAGTATCCCTTACCACATGACCTAGGATATAAGCCAAACCAGAATATTAATTTCAATATCAAATTCAATATCGACCCTATAATAAGACTTAGTGAATGGCTTAAAGTGGCATAACTAGAGTCCGAAGGGCCCGGTGCAAAATTTGGACCTGCCCCCCCTTCCCCCATGCGCTCACATTGGTCAGATGTATGGGCCCCATGTAGCGTTCTAAATCCTATAAAAACTCACAAATTGACCCCTCTCCCCTTCATTATGTATTAATGTCCATTATCCTGCTATATATGGTTTCCTCCTCTGGAATATGCCCTTATCCTTTGGTAATATGTACACTGGCTGTCCGTATCTTTCTTATCTTGCAGTATTGTGCAGAGTCCATATATCAGTTTAGAGTAACATTTCCTGTATTTCCCTTATCAGACAAACTGAGGTTTCTAAATAAATGAACAATGACAATAACACAAAGTCATAAATGATACATGACAGAGATATTAGTACAGACATATCATGTTACAGGAGAAATATCACAGTAACCTAATGTGAAATATCTTTCCTCCATAATGTCCACATGTTTAATACAAATGTAATAAATAACAAAACCTCGTATCTATATGGATTGTGCTTAAAGTCCTGCATACAAGTAGCTGGAAACCAGTGAGGTCATCTGTGTGAGGAGACAGACGATTATTACATCATAATTGATGTTCTGCAAAGAATCGCGGCCATAGAACAGTGATAGTTTTAGGTAGACATATGGAGGACAATGTATCACCTTAGAATATGAGGAAGGCTGTGTCCTGGTTTAGAGTGTGCCCAGGGGCAAAAGATCTGTAATGGGAGGTTGTTAAATGGCTATAATGAGAGTAATGAGCACATATAAAAGATGGTAATATGAGTGTGGCTGGGTGTAAAGCCAGGTGATGGTGCATTTACCTGGTGCAGAGCAGCTGTGCAGCGTGCTGGGATGGCGGGGATAATGGCTTAGTGTCTCGGGGTTTAAATAGTGTGCTGTGTCTTATTGTGCACCCACACCTGGATCAGCTCCCTGCCTCCTGTCTTGGAACGCAGAGCATCGTCATGAAGCAAGCGAGCTAATGCCGTACGCCGGACATGACGTGGTTGTGACATAGTCTGAAGTGGGTCAGGTGACCGTGAGACCCGCCTCCCTCAGCGCCGACTCGTATTCTGCAGAGAAAGGAGAGAACAGTTAATGGGGGCTCACAATCAATAGGGGCAACAGTGTATATGTCAAAATCAATCTGTAGGTGACACAAAGGTGCACAGAAGGCCAATGTGGAGGCAACTGCTAAGGAGTTACTAAGCCTGGGAAGCATGGAAACTAATAGTTATACAAAGGATAAATTGTAAATGCTAGTTTGCATCTGTAAAACTATTCTTGCGTCGTGTTAAAAATAACAGTCTTATCCGCTCTAGTCCTCACTGGCACCACAAGATCAGTGAATGATGTATCAATGCAACAAAATATTGTGTTACTATTACTGTTACATTATATCCAACCATAGACGACCAGATCACATTGTTTTATGTCAGGGGGCAGGTTTATAGATGGCGATGTGGAGATACACCGGCAGGTCCTGCCCCTCCATCAGGCTACACCTCATCAGGCAGTGGGGACAGCGACTACAACATTCCTTTCCTACCAAATCTAATCCTACTAATACACTATGAGTATTATATCCCTTATTCTGCATTAGTCACAGATAGCTGTACTATATCACATATGGATTTATACTTGTATTCCCTTACAGACACCCTGAGGTGACTCTATGTATTTTACAGCATATATTCCAAGGTGACCACACAACATTGAATCTCTCTGTACATGTCATGGCGGTTGGGTATGATATACAGCACAGTTTATACACATGATATCTCCCCCACAGTTAGAACTATACGGACTCATTAGACCTATCCAGTATTTGAGGCATAGGATCCCCTTGACGGAGGAGTAAATTGCCCCGGACATTGCTCCTGCCACACTCTTCTTTGGTAAGCCAATGCACCTCTCTCTCCCTTCTTCTATTCCCTTTTCCTTACCCCTCATTTCTTTTGTTACACCCCTCCTTTCCGGCTTCCCTCTTCTCTTGTTCTCTCTTTGTTCTTTCTTTTCCTTACCCCCATTTCTTTTGTTACATCCCTTTCGGCTTCCCTCTTCTCTTGTTCTCTTGTTATTTCTTTCTTACCCCATTTCTTTTGTTACACTCCTTTCCGGCTTCCCTCTTCTCTTGTTCCTTGTCTTTCTTTTTTCTTACCCCCTTTTCTTTTGTTACACCCCTCCTTTCCGGCTTCCTTCTCTGTCTCTCTTTGTTCTTCTTTTCTTACTCTTCCTTTTCATCCTCCTTTCCGGTCCTTTTCTGTTCTCTTTGTTCTTTCTTTCCTTACCCCCATTTCTTTTGTTACACTCCTCCTTTCCAGCTTTCCTCTTCTCTTGTTCTCTCTTTGTTCTTTTTTTTCTTACCCCCATTTCTTTTGTTACTCCCCTCCTTTCCGGCTTCCCTCTTCTCTTGTTCTCTCTTTGTTCTTTCTTTTTCTTACCCCATTTCTTTGTTACACCCCTCCTTTCCGGCTTCCCTCTTCTCTTGTTCTCTCTTTGTTCTTTCTATTTCCTTACCCCCATTTCTTTTGTTACACCCCTCCTTTCCGGCTTCCCTCTTCTCTTGTTCTCTCTTTGTTCTTTCTTTTTCTTACCCCCATTTCTTTTGTTACTCCCCTCCTTTCCGGCTTCCCTCTTCTCTTGTTCTCTCTTTGTTCTTTCTTTTTCCTTACCCCCATTTCTTTTGTTACACCCCTCCTTTCCGGCTTCCCTCTTCTCTTGTTCTCTCTTTGTTCTTTCTATTTCCTTACCCCCATTTCTTTTGTTACATCCTCTTCTGGCTTCCCTTTCTCTTGTTCTTCTTTGTCTTTCTTTCCTACCCATTTCTTTTGTTCACACACTCTTTCCGTTCCCTCTTCTTTGTTTCTCTTTGTTCTTTCTTTCCTTACCCCCATTTCTTTGTTACACTCCTCCTTTCCGGCTTCCCTCTTCTCTTGTTCTCTCTTTGTTCTTTCTTTTTACTTACTTTATCCTTCTGTAACTAGTAATATTGAATTCCTTGCAGAACATCAATTATGATGTAATAATCGTCTGTCTCCTCACACAGATGACCTCACTGGTTTCCAGCTACTTGTATGCAGGATCCTTTAAGCACAATCCATATAGATACGAGTTTTTGTTATTTATTACATTTGTATCAAACATGTGGACATTATGGAGGAAAGATATTTCACATTAGGTTACTGTATATTTCTCTGTAACATGTATGTATGTACTAATATCTCTGTCATGTATCATTTATGACTTTGTGTTATTGTCATTGTTCATTTATTCAGAAACCTCAGTTTGTCTGATGAAGGCGAAATACGGTGAAACGTTACAGTAAACTGATATAATGGACTCTGCACAATACTGCAAGATAATAACAATACAAAGAGCCAGTATACATTGCTCTGCGTGATTATCATTTTCTGCTCAATCACTATGGAGTGTCGGGGTTTTATTCTATACTGACCACTTTATTCCCCCGTGGCACCACACACAGAAGCCAGGCCTTTTTGATATCCATGTAAATCAGGCGCAGGGGTTGCAGGGGTCGGCAGGTGCCGGGCCCCTGTAACTCCGGGCCCGGTTGCACTTGCGACCCCTGCGACGCCGGTTGTTATGCCACTGATGACTTAGGATAAAAGCCAAACTGAAAACTAAACTCACTATGGTGTTTCTATGTATTTCTTCTCATCAGTGCAAAGCATGAGATCTGATTTGACTCAGTGAGGGACCTCTGATGGGGGTTTCTCCTTCCTGAGAATGCCTAGGGGGCTGTGGACTGACTGATCTGCCAGATATTACCTTCAGTCTCTGTTACCGTATGACATCATATAACTCTTCCATGGCATCATTAAATGGACAGTGCTGTGACTATTTGTCTTTAATTCCCAATACCTTCCATTTCTTCAATTACTCCGATTCCAATTATGTTTTCACTAATTATCTCTTTCGCCTATGGTAAAAGGGGAAATGAGTCTTTTGTCTTTGCGAGCAGCAATAAACTTATAAAAGCGACTATCATTTATTAGTGTAATGAAGAAAATAAAGGTAACCTAGAATGGAATTGGAAGCTCTGGGAAACATGCTTTTTTTTTATTTTTGTAGTATTTTTGTTACATTCTATTTTTTTGCAGTACACAGCCCCCCGGGGTCTTCATGTTTCACACTTTTTGGCTATATAAATAAATCCGGTGCGGGGTTATGTAAGACGCGGGAGCCTGAGTTATGTTTGCCCGCAGTGATCATACATTTAGATGTAAATTAGCTCGTTTCAAAAATTCTACGCGCTCGTTTCAGGCAACAAAAAGATAAACGACCCCGCGAGCTCGTTAATGATAGATGGGACGCTATAATTACACATTTTTTAATTAAACTGAAATTCCCAAACTTGGCTGTAACTTACACAAAAGTAATTAGATGACGGCGAAACCTTACAAACACGTGCGGATTTCATTCCAAGGGGGAATATACGGGAACTGTACAATATGTCTAATCCTAATCACATGGGGAACATGGAATAAACCTGCCGCCTTCATATCAGATTATTAATACTGGGCAGATTATTAGAGATCTTACATAACTGGGGACTCAGTCTAAAATCGCGTCCCCCCTGACACAATATTTCTTATGTCTAAAATATTTATAAAATATTGCTTAAAATGTGTATAAATATATATATAAAATAATGTCTAAAATGTGTATAAAAATATATATATAACTCATGTCTAAATGTGTATAAAATATAATAAATAATGTCTGAAATGTTATAAAATATATATAAAATAGTGTCTGAAATGTGTATGAAATATATATAAAAATATATATAAAATAATGTCTAAAATGTGTATGAAATATAGATAAAATAATCTCTAAAATATGTCTAAAATATATATAAAATATTGTCTAAAATATTTATAAATATGTATACAATATATAAATAATGTCTAAATATGTATAAAATATATATAAAATAATGTCTAAAATATGTATAAAATATATTTAAAATATTGTCTAAAATATTTATAAATATATATAAAATATTGTCTAAAATATTTATAAATATATATACAATATATAAATAATGTCTAAATATGTAAAAAGAATAAATAAAATAATGTCTAAAATGTGTATAAAATATATATAAAATAATGTCTAAAATGTGTATAAAATATATATAAAATAAAGCCTACAACATGTATAGACTATATGTAAAATAATGTCTAAAATATTTATAAAATATGTATATAATACTGCCTTCTAACGTCTACAATACACTGTGTGCAGAATTATTAGGCAAGTTGTATTTTAGAGGATTACTAGCTGTAGTACCCGGCTACGCCGGGGTTAATAAATAACTGCTGTTAGCTATAACAAAATAGAATTTGAATATGTCATACTAATGACATGTAAGAAAATAGAAGCTGAGCTGTGATTGTTGCTATAGGCAGCCTAATAAATCTCCAGTCAACAGTAAACCTCCCCCTGGCCGGCAGTATATGTTACCTCACACATACACATAATAGACAGCTCATGTGACTGACATCTGCCTTAATTCCCTATATGGCACATGTGTTGCACATTGGCTGTTTTTAATCAAATGTCTATGTTTGGAAAATAAAGATAGCACACGTATGAGGCGAGTTGTGTGAGGTGATTTGTGCACATCTGTGTCTGTCTGTGTGGTGTGTGTGTCCCTGGGGTGTGTATGTGTGTGTCCCTGTGGGGGGGGGGGTCTGTGTGGTGTGTGTCTCTGTTGTGTGTGTCTCTTTGTGGTGTGTGTGTGTGTTTCTGTGGGGTGAGTGCATGTGCCCCTATAGGGTGTGTATGTGTTTCCCTGTGGGGGATCTGTGTGGTATGTGTCTCTGTTGTGTGTGTCTCTTTGTGGTGTGTGTGTCCCTGTGGGGTGAGTGCATGTGTCCCTATAGGGTGTGTATGTGTGTGTGTCCCTGTGGGGGTCTGTGTGGTGTGTGTGTGTGTATCTGTGTTGTGTGTGTCTCTTCATGGTGTGTGTGTGTCCCTGTGGGGTGAGTGCATGTGTCCCTATAGGGTGTGTATGTGTGTGTGTGTGTCCCTGTAGGGGGGTGTCTGTGTGGGGTGTGTGTGTCTCTGTGTTGTGTGTGTCTCTTTGTGTGTGTGTGTGTCCTGAGGGGTGAGTGCATGTGTCCCTATAGGGTGTGTATGTGTGTGTCCCTGTGGGGGGTCTGTGTGTTGTGTGTGTGTCTCTTTGTGGTGTGTGTGTCCCTGTGGGGTGAGTGCATGTGTCCATATAGGGTGGCTATGTGTGTGTGTCCCTGTGGAGGGGGTCTGTGTGGTGTGTGTGTGTCTGTGTTATGCGTGTCTCTTTGTGTGTGTGTGTCCCTGTGGGGTGAGTGCATGTGTCGCTATAGAGTGTGTGTGTGTCCCTGTGGGGGGGTCTGTGTGGTGTGTCTCTTTGTGGTGTGTGTGTGTGTCCCTGTGGGGTGAGTGCATGTGTCCCTATAGGGTGGCTATGGTGTGTGTCCCTGTGGAGGGGGTCTCTGTGGTGTGTGTGTCTGTGTTATGTGTGTCTCTTTGTGGTGTGTGTGTGTCCCTGTGGAGTGAGTGCATGTGTCGCTATAGAGTGTGTGTGTCCCCTTGGGGGTCTGTGTGTGTCTCTGTGTTGTGTGTGTCTCTTTGTGTGTGGTGTGTGTTTGTTCGGGTGCGGGGTGAGCATCCAATGTTGGGGCTGCACTTTAGCGACTATGCACTTGCTGTTACCCTTTGTGTGCGTGTGGTGTGTACACATGTCCCCGTGTGTGGTGAATATCTCATGTGGGGCCCCACCTTAGTGACTATATGCTGGTATGTGCGGTTAGTCTTTGGTGCTATCATTAAGCCCCTCTCATTCAACTGTCAACTGTAACTGTCACTTTTCCCCATTATGTAGACAG
The DNA here is from genome assembly GCA_033576535.1 of Allobates femoralis. Lineage (NCBI taxonomy): Eukaryota > Metazoa > Chordata > Amphibia > Anura > Aromobatidae > Allobates > Allobates femoralis. Next base: position 116,492,572 of record JARQOC010000010.1, read on the forward strand.
GGGCTAAATTGTTCGGTGAACTGGAACGCGCAGGGTTAAAATTTCACTCATAACATAGCCTATGACGCTCTCGGGGTCCAGACGTGTGACTGTGCAAATTTTGTGTCTGTAGTTGCGACGGTGTAGATGCTAATCCCGGATATACATACATACTATACATACATACACACACACACATACATACACACATTCAGCTTTATATATAGATTTTTATTATTGATCAACAACTATGTTCTTAACCAAAGACTCAAATATCAAAGCTTAATATTTTGGAAGTTGAGTGGGTTTTTTAGATTTGGTTATCTTAGGAGGATATCTGTTTGTGCAGGTAACTATTACTGTGCAGAATTATCAGGCAACTTAATAAAAAAAAACTAATATATTCCATCTCACTTGTTTATTGTCACCAGGTAACTAATATACTGCACAAAATTTAGAAATAAACATTTCTGACATGCAAAAACAAAAACCCAAAAATGAGTGCCCAATATAGCCACCTTTCTTTATGATGACACTCAGCAGCCTCCATCCATAGATTCTGTCAGTTGCTTGATCGTTTACGATCCACATTGCGTGCAGCAGCCACCACAGCCTCCCAGACAACTGTTCCAGAGGTGTACTGTTTTCCCTCCCTGTAGATCTGACATTTTAGGAGGGACCACAGGTTCTCTATGGGGTTCAGATCAGGTGAACAAGGAGGCCATGTCATTATTTTTTCTTCTTTTAGACCTTTACTGGCCAGCCACGCTGTGGAGTAGTTGGATGCATGTGATAGAGCATTGTCCTGCATGAAAATCATGTTTTTCTTAAACGATACTGACTTCTTCCTGTATCACTGCTTGAAGAAGTTGTCTTCCAGAATCTGGCAGTAGGTCCGGGAGTTGAGCTTCACTCCATCCTCAACCCGAAAAGGTCACACAAGTTCATCTTTGATGATACCAGCCCATACCAGTACCCCACCTCCAACTTGCTGGCGTCTGAGTCGGAGTGGAGCTCTCTGCCCTTTACTGATCCAGCCTCTGGCCCATCCATCCGGCCCATCAAGAGTCACTCTCATTTCATCAGTCCATAAAATCTTTGAAAAATCAGTCTTAAGATATATCTTGGCCCAGTCTTGACGTTTTATCTTATGTTTCTTGCTCAGAGGTGGTCGTTTTTCAGCCTTCCTTACCTTGGCCATGTCCCTGAGTATAGCACACCTTGTGATTTGTGATACTCCAGTAACACTGCAGCTCTGAAATATGGCAAAACTGGTGGCAAATGGCATCTTGGCAGCTTCACGCTTGATTTTCCTCAATTCATGGGCAGTTATTTTGCGCCTTTTTTGCCCAACACGCTTCTTGCGTCCCTGTTGGCTATTTGCCATGAAACACTTGATAGTTCGGTGATCACGCTTCAAAGGTTTGACAATTTTAAGACTGCTACATCCCTCTGCAAGACATCTCACAATTTTGGACTTTTCAGAGCCCGTCAAATCTCTCTTCTGACCCATTTTGCCTAAGGAAGGGAAGTTGCCTAATAATTAAGCACACCTTATATTGGGTGTTGATGTCATTAGACCACACCCCTCCTCATTACAGAGACACACATCACCTGATTTACTTAATTGGTAGTTGGCTCTCAAGCCTATACAGCTCGGAGTAGGACAACATGTATAAAAAGTATCATGGGATCAAAACACTCATTTGCCTAATAATTCTGCACACAGTGTAGTTACTATATATATATTATAGTGTCTTCTAATGTCTAAAATAGTTATAAATTAAGCATAAATCTTGACTAAAATGTGTATTATATATATATATATATATATATATATATATATATATATATAATAACGTCTAAAACGTGCATAATATATGTATATCAAATCATTTTAAAATATATGTAAAATATTGTCTTTACGGGTGCGTGCACATGGTCCGGAGGAGTTGCGTGTTGGACACAGCTCCTCCGGACCTGATGGAAGCCGCTGGTGGCCACAGGGAGGCCGCAGCTGCCCTGTACTCACCATGTGCGGCGGGTGCGGGGCGGCTTCTCCCTGCAGTCACCTATCGCAGCCGCTTTCGACTCAGCAGCATGAAATAAACATGCTGCGGAGGAGCGGACTGTCGGCAACCCGCACTGCAGCCCCAAACATGCTGCGGGTGGGTTAAGCATAGTGAGGATTGGATTTCTTGAAATCCCATCCACTATGCTAGTACTGTACTACGCAGCGTTTTGGACGCAGCGGCAAGACGCTGCATCCAAAACAATGCGTACATTGATCGTGTGCACGCACCCTTAATGTCTAAAATATTTACAAAATATATATAAATAAAATAGTTATAAAATATATATAAAATGTGTAGAAAATATATAAAAAATAATGTCTAAAATATTTATAATATATATATAAATAAAATAGTTATAAAATATATATAAAATATTGTCTTCTAATGTCTAAAATATTTATAAAATATGTATAAAATGTCTAAAATATTTATAAAATATATATAAAATGGTTATAAAATATTGTATTTTAATGTCTAAAATATTTATGAAATACATATAAAATAATAATGTCTAAAATAGTTAATTGTCCTCTGATTTGTAAAACATATATTAAATATTTATAAAATATTGTCTTCTAATGTCTAAAATATTTTTTAAATATATAGGAAATATTACTTTGTAATGAGTAAAATAGTTATAAAATATATATAAAATATTGTCTTTTAATTGTCGAAAATGTGTATAAAATATGTATAAAATAATATCTAAAGTATTTGTAAAATATTGTACTCTTATGTGTAAAATATGTCTGAAATGTACATAAAATAAATATAAAATAGTGTGTAAAATATGAATATAATATTTTTAGATATTGTCTTTTAATGTCTAAAATATATATATATATTTTATATATATTATATATATATATAGAGAGAGAGAGAGATAGAGAGAGAGGAGAGTCTAAAATATGTATTAAATATGTATAAAATATTGTTCACTAATGCGTAACATATTTTTAAAACATATATTAAATATTGTCTTCCAATACCTAAAATAAATAGTGGCTAATAATAATTTCATTTATGCTATAATTTCACCGGCAGTTATAGATAATATCCCAGGTAGGATAGTGGAATGATTAATAGTAACATCCCTTTAGAAACCAGGCAATTAGCTAGCGGCAAAGGACTGGGTAATGAAATGATATGTCCACATTGCAGTGAAGGAGTTAATAACATCCCTGTTGAGCTTGGGATGGATATTAAGGAATTATTTAATTCCTGGTGGGCTAAGGTTGTATTATAATTCAGGTAAAACTAACACTGCTATTGAATTATTACATCTCCAGTTAGTTTACAATCCTGGTGGGCTAGCGGAGTGAATGAATTACTTATAACAACCCTAATGGGCTAGGTCGATAAAGAGTCATTACATTAAAGGAATTACTTATTATATTCCTGGTGGGCCAGAGAATTGTAGATACTTATTACTACATCCCTAAAGCTCTAAGGCTGGTAATTGGTTATTACATACTTCATGAGCAGGTGTAGTATCCCTAGTGGGCTAGGGTTGTATTTTATATATTTCAGGTAAACTATCCCTGGTGAGCTAGGACAATAAAATAATTATTTATATTCCTGGTGAGCTAGGCCAATAAAGAAATCATTTATATCCTTAGTGACGTAGGACAATAAATGAATTATTTATACCCCTGGTGGGCTAGGGAAATAAAGGAATTATTTATACCCCTGGTGGGCTAGGGCAATTAAGTTCTTTATTACAACATGCCAATTAAAGGTATTAAAGTGGCAATATTACCATGCCTGGTGTCCTAGTGTTTTAGGAGGGTGATTGGCTAATTCCTTGTGAAGAAGATCTGTCACTTTATACATAAAACAATGGGATACTTTATTAAAGACTATTTGTGAACTTAACACCTTGCCCCCCTCTGTGGGATCTTGGTTTGGGAGGTTCACAGTGCTCCTATGTCCCATACTGTAAGTCATGACCATCTGGTTAATACATATAATAATTCATAACTCTAGGGTGAAATAAGTAAGTACGCGCCCCCCTGTCATTTGCATGTCCTTGCTCCTCTGTGTAAACAATGCACAGCCCGGAGCAGTACATTTCCCTATCGGCATAACCTGTACATAATCATTTCTTAATAATTCATGCGCTTTTCATGCCTTACTGAGCTGGAAAGGTCACAGCGACCGCACTAATCATGAGAGTAATGATAATGTTCCGCACGAGCTAGAACCACTCCGCACCGCCGCACCGGGGAGACTGCTGGACGTCGTATAGAAAAAGACTGCAGGATTAAACTGGGTCGTGCAGGAGGGGCCCAAAGTTCAAGGTAAGTGAGACGATCTATCGGGATGCAAATCTTTTAAATGCATTCAAACACATTGTACGGTCATCCCTTTACTATTCACAGCTATGTACACACCTATCCTGTGTTATCTGATCTATATAGAGGTGTTATCAGTCATTGTACAGGAGGAGAAGGTGAGCTGTGATATCACCTATTGTGAATGGTGGATCCTGTGTTATCTACTGTATATAGAGGTGTTATCAGTCATTGTACAGGAGGAGGTGAGCTGTGATATTGCCTATTGTGAATGGTGGATCCTGTGTTATCTACTGTATATAGAGGTGTTATCAGTCATTGTACAGGAGGAGGTGAGCTGTGATATCACCTATTGTGAATGGTGGATCCTGTGTTATCTACTGTATATAGAGGTGTTATCAGTCATTGTACAGGAGGAGGGGGTGAGCTGTGATATCATCTATTGTGAATGGTGGATCCTGTGTTATCTACTGTATATAGAGGTGTTATCAGTCATTGTACAGGAGGAGGTGAGCTGTGATATCACCTATTGTGAATGGTGGATCCTGTGTTATCTACTGTATATAGAGGTGTTATCAGTCATTGTACAGGAGGAGGAGGTGAGCTGTGATATCACCTATTGTGAATGGTGGATCCTGTGTTATCTACTGTATATAGAGGTGTTATCAGTCATTGTACAGGAGGAGGTGAGCTGTGATATCACCTATTGTGAATGGTGAATCCTGTGTTATCTACGGTATATAGAGGTGTTATCAGTCATTGTACAGGAGGAGGTGAGCTGTGATATCACCTATTGTGAATGGTGGATCCTGTGTTATCTACTGTATATAGAGGTGTTATCAGTCATTGGACAGGAAGAGGAGGAGGTGAGATGTGATACTACCTATTGTGCGTGGTGGATCCTGTGCTATCTACTGTATATAGAGGTGTTATCAGTCATTGTACAGGAGGAGGTGAGCTGTGATATCACCTATTGTGAATGGTGGATCCTGTGTTATCTACTGTATATAGAGGTGTTATCAGTCATTGTACAGGAGGAGGTGAGCTGTGATATCACCTATTGTGAATGGTGGATCCTGTGTTATCTACTGTATAAAGAGGTGTTATCAGTCATTGTACAGGAGGAGGAGGAGGTGAGCTGTGATATCACCTATTGTGAATGGTGGATCCTGTGTTATCTACTGTATAAAGAGGTGTTATCAGTCATTGTATAGGAGGAGGTGAGCTGTGATTTCACCTATTGTGAATGATGGATCCTGTGTTATCTACTGTATATAGAGGTGATATCAGTCATTGTACAGGAAGAGGAGGTGAGCTGTGATATCACCTATTGTGAATGGTGGATCCTGTGTTATCTACTGTATATAGAGGTGTTATCAGTCATTGTACAGGAGAAGGTGAGCTGTGATATCACCTATTGTGAATGGTGGATCCTGTGTTATCTACTGTATATAGAGGTGTTATCAGTCATTGTACTGGAGAAGGAGGTGAGCTGTGATATCACCTATTGTGAATGGTAGATCCTGTGTTATCTACTGTATATAGAGGTGTTATCAGTCATTGTACAGGAGGAGGTGAGCTGTGATATCACCTATTGTGAATGGTGAATCCTGTGTTATCTACGGTATATAGAGGTGTTATCAGTCATTGTACAGGAGGAGGTGAGCTGTGATATCACCTATTGTGAATGGTGGATCCTGTGTTATCTACTGTATATAGAGTGTTATCAGTCATTGGACAGGAAGAGGAGGAGGTGAGATGTGATACTACCTATTGTGCGTGGTGGATCCTGTGCTATCTACTGTATATAGAGGTGTTTCAGTCATTGTACAGGAGGAGGAGGTGAGCTGTGATATCACCTATTGTGAATGGTGGATCCTGTGTTATCTACTGTATATAGAGGTATTATCAGTCATTGTACAGGAGGAGGTGAGCTGTGATATCACCTATTGTGAATGGTGGATCCTGTGTTATCTACTGTATATAGAGGTGTTATCAGTCATTGTACAGGAGGAGGAGGTGAGCTGTGATATCACCTATTGTGAATGGTGGATCCTGTGTTATCTACTGTATATAGAGGTGTTATCAGTCATTGGACAGGAAGAGGAGGAGGTGAGATGTGATACTACCTATTGTGCGTGGTGGATCCTGTGCTATCTACTGTATATAGAGGTGTTATCAGTCATTGTACAGGAGGAGGAGGTGAGCTGTGATATCACCTATTGTGAATGGTGGACCCTGTGTTATCTACTGTACATAGAGGTGTTATCAGTCATTGCACAGAAGGAGGAGGTAAGATGTGACATCACCTATTGTGAATGTTGGATCCTGTGTTATCTACTGTATATTGAGGTGTTATCAGTCATTGTACAGGAGGAGGAGGTGAGCTGTGATATCATCTATTGTGAATGGTGGATCCTGTGTTATCTACTGTATATAGAGGTGTTATCAGTCATTGTACAGGAGGAGGTGAGCTGTGATATCACCTATTGTGAATGGTGGATCCTGTGCAATCTACTGTATATAGAGATGTTATCAGTCATTGTACAGGAGGAGGTGAGCTGTGATATCACCTATTGTGAATGAGGAGGTCCCACATAATATTTTAATATAGGGTAAAATGATAGGGCATTTTCTGATATCAGGTTCCCTTTAGAGATGCAGTATTTCATGCATCAATCATTTTACCCCTTTTTCCTATTAGTGCTTATATTATATAGCCTCCTGATCCTCACTTAGTGCCGGCATTATACACCACCTTCCCAGCTGCCTTATATCTACTCGGAGTCTTTTAGATCTTGCATTTCCTCTGTTTTAGGAAGCTGATTCATACACAGTGACAAGAAAAGGTGAACATTATATAACTCAACACATTTGCAAATGAAATCCTTCTTTATTTCAGAGCTGAGAGTTTGGTAAAATGAAATTACCGGAATCTCTCCGAAATGTTCAAGTCAACATCACTTCTCTAAGCTTTAAAAGCAAAAAGAATGGCAGTAAAAATAGAAATATTTTATACCGGACATAAAACTACAAAAGACGCTCACAGGGCATACCTGAAGGAAGAACAAAGACACGGGAAACTGAGTGGAGTGTAATGTTATATAATAATGTAATGTAATATACTGATGTGGCAAAACTGAATTATCTATTAAAGGGGGGTCTTTAATTAAGCCAAAAGTATCCAGTATATCCTCTTATTTTATCCCCTTTACTCCCCTGAGTCTTCTGGTTTTTGTTTTTAGTAAATCGTCCATACGGTTCCAGAGATATGGGCCTTTTAATCTGTGGCTCGCTTTTATGGTCTATACAAAGGGGGTGTGGCTCACAAGTTAATTATGCAAAGACATGCCCCCAAGGAATCCTGTGAGCCAAACCCCATTTATAAAGCACTGAAATATCAGCTGTAAATATAAAAGGTTCATATCTCTGGAACCGTATGGCTGATTTACAAAAAACAGAATACTCAGGGGAATAAGCTAAAAACAAAAACAGGTCATTTTTGACCTGGTGATAGATCCCTTTAATTCTCAGATCCTGCAGGGTAAAGTAAAACTTTAGCAACAGAGCCCCCACCTACAATCTGGTGCATTATTTGGTTCCCTTGGACATCAGGACAATAATGTAACTGTCAGTTATAAAAAGCATACTTATTGAGGTCCAATTAGTTAAGTCACCCATTGGTGCCTCTCATGCCAAGGTCCAAGAGTTCTTCTTGCTCTACAACAGGGGTCTCAAACTCCAGGCCTCGAGGGCCGCACACAGTCCAGGTTTTCAGGATTTCCATAGTATTTGACAGTTGGTAATCAAATGACCAACTGTTAAATTCCAAGGAATTCCTGAAAACCTGCACTGTGTGCGGCCCTCGAGGCCTTGGGTTTGAGACCCCTGGTTTACAATATAACACATAATACCCCCATTGAGAATGAGTAAAAATCAATTCACAACACTCTAACAATTCTTTTTTAGGAGTATCACCAGCCAACTCCTAATACTTAAGCCCATTTTCATGCAAATTTGTATTAGCCAGGCAATAATAGTAAATTGTGTTGGTAACTTGGACCCGCAGAAGCAAAAGTGTGTGCGAAACGGTGACCGTAGTCCTTTGCACTCACTCCCTTGCTTGTATCTGCATGGTTGTATAAATAAAACCACAGAGCAACCCGGACCTGGATGAGTGCCGCATCTTCTGTTTTACATCAATGGTGTTAATGTGAATGTATGGTATGTATCATTATTGTTGCTGTCATTGAAATATCATATACCATTTTTAGTTGCAGGACTGCCAATGGTCACAATGGTCACACAATGTCACTGTTTCCTGTTCACCCCTGTAGAATGGTGAGTGAGGGTTTAGGTCTGTCTGAAAGCAGTAACAGGGATGGTTTTGCAGGGTTAACTGCAGAGCTGGCCCACAGTAAGGTGGATTAGGGGATATATGGGAAGATGTAGTTCTTTTTTGAGTGTCAGTTTTTCAGTGAAAGCAAGACAGAAGCATGTGATTAGGGATGGGCGAATCTACTCGCTAGGACTCGTTACTCGGCGAGTAGTAAGGGACTCGCAGGACTCGGTACTCGGCGAGTTTCCCAGTGATGACTCGCACGAGTCCAATGCAAATCAATATCAATCCTAGTTTTGTCAGAAACGCTGACAAAACTAGGATTGCCATTGTTTGCATTAGACTCGTGCGAGTCATCACTGGCTACTGTGCCAGTGATAGCAGGGAAACTCGCAAAGTAACTGCTGTTTCTTTGCGAGCCGAGTCCAGCTGTCTTCTCTGTGCAGCTCCAGGGTCCTAGAACCTGCCTGCTCACAGAGATGTAGCAGTGCTGAGATTATTCTCAGTCTGCTCATTCCCTGTGCATGTAGCAGAGAGGACATCGCGTTTTGGACTACGTCGGACGGAAGAGGATTTTTTTAATTAAAGATGGAGTCCCTAATGGCTTTTTTTTTTATTTCAAATAAAAAATTTTCTCTGTGTTTTTTTAACCCTTTATTGGAGATTCTTAGTGGCTGGGTCAAACGTGGCCTGACATTAAGAATCTCGGGCTTAATACCAGCTTGTATAACAAAGCTGGTATTAACCCCTTTATTACCCAGCGTGCTACCGCCACCAGGGCCGCTGGAAGAGCGGGGTTCAGCGCCAGAGGATGGCGCTTCAATGAACGCGCCATCTTCTGGGGCGGCTGCGGGCTGCAATTTGCAGCGGGGGGTGCCCAGAAAGCTTGGGCATCCCTGCGCTGCGGATTCCAGCCCTCAGCTGCTTAGCTGTACCTGGCTAGACATAGAAATTGCGCGGAGCCCCACGCATTTTTTAAAAATTATTTAATGAATTTCAGAGTCAGAGTCTCAGAGTCAGAGTCAGAATCTCAGAATTTCATGAAATAATTTAAAAAAAATGCGTGGGGCTCCGCGCAATTTCTATGTCTAGCCAGGTACAGCTAAGCAGCTGGGGGCTGGAATCCGCAGCGCAGGGATGCCCAAGCTTTCTGGGCACCCCCCGCTGCAAATTGCAGCCCGCAGCCGCCCCAGAAGATGGCGCGTTCATTGAAGCGCCATCCTCTGGCGCTGAACCCCACTCTTCCAGCGGCCCTGGTGGCGGTAGCACGCTGAGTAATAAAGGGGTTAATACCAGCTTTGTATTATCAGCTGGCCCTAAGCCCGAAATTTATGGTGGTCACGCCAATATTAGACATGACCGCCATGAATTTCTATTAAATTGTTTTAAAAAAAACACAACACAAAGAAAATTTTTTATTAGAAATAAAAAAAAAAGCCATTAGGGACTCCATCTTTAATTAAAAAAATCCTCTTCCGTCCGACGCAGTCCAAAACGCGATGTCCTCTCTGCTACATCCCCTGTGTATAGATATAGATCTCTATGCACAGGGAATGAGCAGACTGAGAACAATCTCAGCTCTGCTACATCATCTCTGTGCACAGACATTCATGTCTGTACACAGGGATTGAGCAGACTGAGAACAATCTCAGCACTGCTACATCAGGCAGCAGGCAGGCTCTAGGACCCTGGAGCTGGCAGCCAGCACAGAGGAGACAGGACTCTTATCTGTGCGAGTCAGCGATTACTTACAAAGTAAACTAGCAATGCAAATAAATGACAAAACTAGGATTGCTTCAGGCTGAAGCTTCCGAGACACATCTGCGAGTTGTAAATCTCACACTACTCGCTATTACTCGCTTCCCCATTCATTAACATTGGACTCGCTAGACTCGCAACGAGTAGCGAGTCCTGGGCTCGGACTCGCTAGAGTCAAGCGATTCCGAGTAATTTAGGATTCGCCCATCACTACATGTGATGAAGGTGGAGGAGAAGACCAGGCTTCAAGGGCAGCAGTAGCTCTTCCCAAGTGGACTGGGAGAAAAAGGGAACTCCTTTCTGAGAAGCTGCGTGAAAAAGTGTGGAAACAGGGTTGGCCAGCGATAATGGCGACCTTTAGAGAGAAAGGAAAACTTAACATAGCGATTCTGGAGTATTCTAACCACTGCGAAGCACGTTTACCCATGTGGTTAGATATCTGTAGGATATGAATGAACCAGCTTTTCCCTACCTACTTAGAAGCGGTTGTGGAAGGAGTTATGGTCATAATTATGACCCTCCTGGAAGAGCTGATGTTTGTTAAACTGGGAAATGGACAATGTAGCACTCATTATTCCAACTGTGAGAATTTACCCGGATACAAATAAGGTGAAATTTTAAATCTTGTTTGATACTCTAAAATGTGAATTCAAGATGCGGCACAGCGCACTATGTGCAGCAGAGGATAAGAAGAAGACGTCTGACCTTGAGGTCTCGGCACAAAGGAGCAACGCTACCACACACACACACACACACACACAACTCCATTTTCTGTAGCAGAAAAGGCAGCGCTCACCCATGGCTACTGCCCTGGGCATGTCTACACTATCAGTCACATATAGAACCCAGCAATAAAACACAACAAAGTCAGACTATACCTTATAGACTATTCAATAAATGTACCAGTCTGTATGTCACAAAATGAACAGTTGTACGGTTTATCAAGGATTGTACATGGACTGCACTTGAAGACTTTTTATTACTGGAGAATAAATTGTTTTCTTTTTCATATTAAATCCGTTTTTTAAAGAGAAGGTGAATAATGCACAGTCGTGACAGGCGCACATTATATAGAGATTTATTTCACCTTATATTCATGGACAATTATACAAGATTACGAATCAATTAATCAAATCTGATCTCATCGACCCGAAATCACAACTTACCCATCACCCCGAGCGGCCGCAGACTGATTCATCTTTGATGTGAGCTGCAATTTATGATGGGAGATTAATAATAGCTATGGGACATTATATTCAGATAATGGATCTATCAACCAAACCAATACCGGGAGGAATCTGCCCCGGGATCACGATGCCTGGTCTGCATTACACCAATAGTTTAATGCTGCTAGCTCCAAAAGTGCAACTTTCATTTAACCCCTTCCTTAAACACCAGAGGTGCTGCCTAATTTCTAAACATATCTGTAAACTGTGTAGAGTTTTACCATTACAGAGCTCCAAATGCCTTGTGCAGTGATAACGTTTCATCAGAATACTTAACCTGCCTGCAGCCAACACTAGATGGAGCTAAATGATCATAAACCTTCCCAGCTCCTATAGAACTCAATGATAACTATGTATGCAGTAAGCCTATGAGCTCCATCTAGTGGTGGCTACAGATAGCGGCATATGTGTGTGCAGAACCCTATATGGGGGTGTGGGGCTTAGTCAGTGGTAGCTCCTGTCAAAAGAACAGAGGAGAATAAAAGGGGTGACACCTGTTACACCCCTGTCCCAGGTTTGAGCTCTGCTCCCTTCACCCTGGTCCAATAAACCTTCTAGTGCACAACGTGGGGCTTTGCAAATAGCCCTGTATGCTCCCATGTAATGAACTTCCTATGACTACATAAAGCCTACCTAGACACACACCTGTCCCTTGGCATTAAAAATGTAAGTATCTCTGTGCACGACTACTTGTTCCTGGTCTTCCAGTACTTCTGCTACCTGTCTGTAGTCTCCAGAATATTTCTGGTCTGCATGTTACTTCCAGTACCTCGGCTGCCTGTTTCCCATTTTCTCCTACCTGTCTGTAGTCTCCAGGTCATCTCCTGTCTACCTGCTGCTTTTATAACTCTGCTACTTGTTTTCAGTTTTCCAGGTTATCTGCTACATGTCTGCGGTCTTGACAATGTCTCCTGTCTGCCTGAGACTTGCAGTACCTCTGCTACCTGTTTCCAGGTTGCAAGGATACCTGCTACCTGGCTGTGATCTCCAGGACATCTAATGTCTGCTTGGGGCTTCCAGTACCTCTGTTACTTTTGTCCAGTCTTCCAGGACCTCTGCTATATGTTTCCAGTGTTCCAGGACCTCTGCTACCCATCTGTGTTTTCCATGATTTCTGCTAACTGTATGTGGTCTTCCAGTACTTCTGCTACCTGTCTGTGGTCTCAAGGATATCTCCTGTCCCTGTGTTTCCAGCACCTCTGCTACCTGTTTCCAGTTTTCCACGATCTCTGCTGTTTGTGAACTGCCTGCAACTCTGTCTGCCTGCAACTTGCTTTACCTTTGCCACTTGTGTCCAGTTTTTCAGGACCTTTGCTACTTGTCTGCAGTCTCCATGACCTCAGCGATCTGTTTCTAGTTTTCCAGTACCTCTGCTACCTATTTGTAGTCTTCAGGGCGTCTTTTATCTGTTTCCAGTCTTCCAGAACCTCTGGTACCTGCTTGTGATTTACAGAATCCCTGCTACCTGTTTCTGGTCTTCCAGTATATCTTCTGTCTGTCTTCATCCCCCAGTACTATTGCTACCTGTTTTTGTTCTCCATTACATCTCCTGTCTGCTTGCAGCTTCCAGAACCTCTGCTATCTCTTCCCAGTCTTCAAGCACCTCTATGGTCTTCAGGACATCTGCTACCTGTATACATTCTCCAGGTTCTCTTCTACCTGTTTCTGGTCTTCGAGTATCTCTGTTACCTCTCTGCTGTCTCCAGGACATCTCCTGTCTGCCTATGGCTACTCATACTTCTTCTACCTGTCTGTCATCTACAGAACCTCTGGTACCAGTCTATGATCTCCTAGACCTCTGATTCCCATCTGCGGTCTCCAGGACCTCTGCAACCTGTCTGTGGTCTTCATAACATCTCCTGTCTGCCTGCAGCTTCCAGTACCTCTGCTACCTGTTCTCAAACCTGTCTGTGGTCTTCATAACATCTCCTGTCTGCCTGCAGCTTCCAGTACCTCTGCTACCTGTTCTCAGTCTTCCAGACCTCAGCTCCCTTTCTGCGGAAATATCAGATTACTTGGGAAAAGGTGTATGGCGATCCGCGCTGCCAGACTGACTCGCATCAAAGAAGACACTTGAAGATGAAGTGTTGATCAAATCCTTCTTTTATTCACCGACGCGTTTCGGTGCCCACCTGGCACCTTCATCAGGTTCCCAGGTGGGCACCGAAACGCGTCGGTGAATAAAAGAAGGATTTGATCAACACTTCATCTTCAAGTGTCTTCTTTGATGCGAGTCAGTCTGGCAGCGCGGATCGCCATACACCTTTTCCCAAGTAATCTGATGCTTCTCCACGTCTGAGTGGTCGGTGAAGGTCCAGCAGCAGCCATCAGGATATAATTCCTAACACGTCTTCAAACCAGTTGTGGGTGACACAACTGGACTAGGTGAGTGAACCCCTGTTGCTCACCGAGCTTCCAATTTAGTGTCTAGTGATAAGGGCACTATTGCGCCTCTTGTTCCCCAACCCCCTTTTTGTATTTTTCTGCGGAAATGGATCTCCTGGATGTCTCCTATCTGCCTACATTTTCCAGTACCTCTGTACATGTTCCTGCTTTTCCACTACCTTTGCTACCTCTTTGCATTCTCCAGGAGGTTTCCTGTCTGCCTATGGCTTCAGCTAACTCTACTACTTGTCTGTGGTTTCCAGGACCGCTGTTATCTGACTGTGGTCTCCCATACTTCGACAACCTGTTTTCTGTGTGGCCCCCACTCCACCACCTGCTGCACAGACTTTTGTCCAACCTGACTTTGGTCTTAAATGATTTATCTCACCTTGTGATCCAACAGAACGGATCAATAGAAGAAAGAGATGTCCCATTAGAAATAGAAGAAGTTTGGAGAAGTGTGGGCACATCTGCCCATCATCTGGAATTGTATAATTGTGATAGTAGCTCCCACAATGCATTGTTCTGACCTCAGGGTTCAGCTTCGGATGTGAATAGAGAATAAAACACCTATCTTGTTATATATTAATTACATCTCGCCTTGTGATCTGCAATGATTCTCAGTTTCCGGTAATGTGCGGCCCGCAGGTAACATATATAATTGGTTACACTGAGAGACATAAAGACAATTATATAACACTAGATGGTGGCCGGATTCTAACACATCTGGTGTTCTAGAATATGTATGTAGTTTATTTATGAAGATTTAAGAATAATGCAATGAATACACAGCATTTTGTCGACCAATCAGCGAAGCGGTGTTTAAATCCAGCACCAATATCACTGATTGGTCGCGGCTGGCTGGGCGACAGACGCAGTCCGCAAATCCCCCGGCAAAGCCTCGCTCATTGGGACACCCCATTAAGACATGGATGGGGACTGCCCCTTTAGACGTGGATGGGACCGCCCCTTTAAGATGTGGTTGGAAACCTCTCCTTTAAGATGTGGTTGGGGACCGCCCCTTAAAGACGTGGTTGGGGACCGCCCCTTTAAGAAGTGGTTGAGGACGGCCCCTTTGCTTATTGGTCGTCGGCGACCAATCAGCGAAGCGTGGTTCAAATTCCGTGCCAATTCGTGGCCAGGCTGCACCTGTCGCTGATTGGTCGCAGCCGGCTGGGCGCTTCCAATCAGCGACGCGGGATTTCCGTTACAGACAGACAGACAGAATTAGACAATTATATAGTAGATGATAACATTCTGGTGAATGAACGCGCTGCGGCTCCAGTGAGAGTTGTTGTGCCACTTGGGGAAGGCATTGTGCCGCTTGGGGGGGCATTGTGCTGCTTGGGGAGGGCGGTGTGCCGCTTGGGGAGTGCGTTGTGCCTCTTGGGGAGGGTGTTGTGCCGCTTACGGAGAGCGTTGTGCCACTTGAGAAGGGCTTTGTGCTGCTTGGGGAGGGCGTTGTGCCGCTTGCGGAGGGTGTTGTGCCGCTTGGGGAGGGCATTGTGCTGCTTGGGGTGGGTGTTGTGCCTCTTGGGGAGGGTGTTGTGCCGTTTGGGGAGGGCATTGTGCCTCTTGGGGAGGGCGTTGTGCCGCTTGGGGAGGGTGTTGTGCCGCTTGGGGAGGGCATTGTGCCTCTTGGGGAGGGCGTTGTGCCTTTTGGGGAGGGCGTTGTGCCGCGTGGGGAGGGTGTTGTGCCGCTTGGGGAAGGCATTGTGCCTCTAGGGGAGGGCATTTTGCCACTTGCGGAGGGCGCTGTCCCACTGATCGCATAGAAAGGTTTTGTATAGAGGACGGCCAATTAACACAAACCATTAACACTTCCAGGGGAATGAAAATCAGCAGAAATGTGAAATCTGAGCTTTGTCGCTCTCTGTGCCGAGCTGTTAACCTTTACTTTGGCAGCAAAATGTGAAAATTGAATATGCAAATTGGAGGTTAACCCTTACACGGTAATTTGGCTTTAAGAAATGATGAATGGCAATTGTATACTGAGCTATGAAAACCATTATCCAACTAGATGTCTGATGGGCCAGTGGTTAGTAAGAGGCCAATGACCTTTAAAGTCAGCAGCCAAGATCAATCTCAGCTTTACAGACACAAAATCCAAACTTTAGTGCTACAGGATAAGAGTGACATCATTAAGTCACCTTACTAAACTATATAAATATTATGCCTTGAAAAAGTATTGATACCCTGAGAATGTTTCCACATATTTCACCATATACCCACAAACTTACAGTTGTGCTCAAACGTTTACATACCCTGGCACATTTTTTGCTTTCTTGGCCTTTTTTCAGAGAATATGAATGATAACACAAAAGCTTTTTTCCCCCCTCATGGTTAGTGGTTGGGTTGAAGCCATTTATTATCAATCTAACATATTTTTTATTTTAAATCATAATGACAACCAAAAACATCCAAATGACCCTGATCAAAAGTTCACATACCCTGGTGGTGATTTTGACCTGATAACATGCACAAAGTTGACACAAATTGGTTTGAATGGCTAATAAAGGTAACATCCTCACCTGTGACCTGTTTGCTTGTAATCAGTGTGTGCGCATAAAAGCTGAGTGAGTTTCTGGGATCCAGACAGACTCTCGCATCTTTCATCCAGCCACTGAGGTTTTTGGATTGTGAGTCATGGGGAAAGCAAAAGAATTGTCAACGGATCTACGGGAAAAGATAGTGGCACTGTATAAAACAGAAAGGGATGCAAAAAGATATTAAGGAATTGATAATGTCAGTCAGCAGTGTTCAAACTGGGATTAAAAATGGAAAATCAGGGGCTCTGTAAAAATGAAACTACAATCAGGTACCAACAAAAATTTCAGCCACAGCTGCCAGAAGAATGTTCAGATTGCAAAGAAAACCCACAAATAACATAATCTGAAATATAAGACTCACTGAAAACTAGTGGTGTGGATGTTTCAAGATGCACAATAAGGAGGCACACTGAAGAAAAATGGGCTGCATGGTCGAGTCACCAGAAGAAAGCCATTACTGCACAAATGCCACAAAGTTCTCACCTACAATACACCAAACAGCACAGAGACAAACCTCCAAACTTCTGGAATAGGGTAATTTGGAGTGATGAGTCCACAATTAAACTTTTTGCCACAACCATAAATGTTACATTTGGAGAGGTGTCAACAAAGCCTATGGTGAAAGGAACACCATCCCTACTGTAAAGCACAGAGGTGGATGCTGATGATGTGGGGATGTGTGAGCTACAATGGCACAGGAAACTTGGTCAAAGTTAAGGAAATATGAATGCAGCATGTTATCAGCAAATACCGGAGGCAAATTTGCACTCATCAGCTGAAAGCTACGCACGGGACATACTTGGATGTTCCAACATGACAACGATACAAAACACAAGGCCAAGTCGACCTGTCATTGATTACAGAACAAAGTGAAGGTTCTGGAGTGGCCATCTCAGTCTCTGACCTCAATATCATTGAGCCACTCTGGGGAGAACTTGCTTATGCAAGAAAGCCCAGGAATTTACAGGAACTGGAGGCTTTTTGCCAAGAAGAATGGGCAGCTTTACCACCTGAGAAAATAAAGCAGCCTCATCGACAACTACCCAAAAAGACTTTAAGCTGTCATTGATGTTACAGGGGCAATACACCGGATTAAGAACTGGGGGATGTGGAATTTTGATCAGGGTTATTTGGATGTTTTTGGTTGTCATTATGATTTAAAAAGAGAAAACTCATTAGTTTGACAATAAATGGCTTCACCCAACCACTAACTATGGGAAAAAAAAGTTATTGTGTTATCAGTCATATTCTCTGAGAAAAGGCCAAGAAAGCAAAATATCTGCCAGGATATGTAAACTTTTGAACACAACTGTACGTGTATTTCATTGTATTTCATTGGGATTTTATGTCATATACCAACAATATATAGCAAATATTTGTGAAATGTAAAGGAAATGATACATAGTTTTCTAAATATTTTAAAATAAATATAAATCTAAAGATTGTGACATGCATTAGTATTCATCCCTAAAGCCTTATTCCCTTTAATTGAATCCCGACCAACCAATTGCCTCCAGAAGTCACCTAGCTGGTAATTGAGTCCAGCTGTGCGTAATTTCCTCTCAGTATAACAACAGATGTTATGTGAAGGCCTTAGAGGTTTGTTTGAGAACATTAGGGATCAATCAAAATCATGAAAATCAAGGAACACACCAGATAGGTCAGGAATAAAGTTGTAGAGAGGAGTAAAGCAGGGTTAGGTTATAAAAAAAATAACCCAAGCTCTGAACATCTCACAGAGCCCTGTTTAATCCATACGGCACAACTGTAAACCTACAAGACATGACCACCACCAAAACTGACATCCCAAGAAGGAGAACACTAATGAGAGAAGTACCAAATAGGCCTATGGTCACTGAAGGAACCACCATGATCACAGCTCAGGGCACAATCTGTCCACAGGATGACTATTATAATTATACTAAATCTCACAAATCTGCCCTTATGGAAGAGTGGTTAGAAGAAACACATTTTTGAAAGCTGTAAAAAGTCCTGTTTACAGTTTACAAAATGCCATTTATGTGACACAAGAAGGTGTTCTGGTCAGAAGAGACCAAAGGAGAACTTTTAGGCTTAATACAAAATGTGTGTCGGAAAACTAACACTGCCCATCACCGTGAAAACACCATCCCCACCATCACACATGTTGGTGGCAGCATCCTGCTGTGGGGAGACTTTTCTTCAACAGGGGCAGGGAAGCTGTCAGAGGTGATGGGAAGATGGATGGAGCTAAATACTAGGCAATCCTGTAGGAAAACCTGTTAGAGGCTGCAAAAGACTTGCGGGTGTAGGTTCACCTTACAGCAGGATAGTGACCCTAAACATGCAGATCTACAATGGAGATCAAAACATATTCCTGTGTGTGAATGGCCCAGTCACAGGCTGAAATCCATTGAGCATTTTTGCCGAGACATGAAAATTGCTGATCACAGATATATATATCTAATGTCACTGAGCGAGAGCGAGTGTGCATAAGAATGGGAAATCATTTCACTACTCCTATTAAATACTCCTCTTGATAATTCACTTTTCCCAGCACATTTCTAGGAAATACTATTCTGCTTTACAGCTCCCCTAGTGGTAGGGTGATGCATTACAACTCTTATTCTTTTCTCCATCCCTTACACCTCTATGAGTTGTTGTAATTCTGATCACTAGCTCCCCCTATAGATATCGTCTGGCATTACAGCCTTCCTTATTCATCATCCCGCGTTACCAGCAGCCCAGTCACCATGGTTTTTTCCCCATCTTTCAGCCTTTCCCTGTTGTTAGTTCTGTCAGATAGCAGGCAGATTCTTCAGAAGTCTGTGATGTGCGGAGCATTAGATGTAACACTGAGTTCCTCTGAATATGACATGAAGATTTAGTTCAATATTCTGTATTACATGTGCCAGAACAGTGGATTTTTCTTCTCTTCCTTGGAATACACGATACAGGTTAGCTTAAGAGGAAAATCTGCTTTCAACACGGACTTGATCTCCCTTTAATCCGTGCAAGGTGTACTTTGCATATTTAATAGGCAGGACGCCGCTCGCTGCGCATATTTCTGCAGTAAATTTTCCAGGCTTCTTTTTTGACATTTGTGTAATGATGAAGAATGGAGATGCTGATGTACATTACAGATGGACCTGTCTAATCCACAACCATTAATTTTATGGCTGCTCAGGAAGCAAAATTTAACATTCAGCCCCACCGGATGTGTGCGTATGACCATCAATGCGATGTGTCTATTACCCCGCAGATTATATTTCAGGGTGGATTATATGTGCACTGAGATATCAATATTGGAAGCTCCGCAAGGACTTGATAATAAATTATCCCAAGTTGTGCACAGAAAACCCGACACGTTCTCCTTCTTTAGTTTACGTTATTAATATTCCGAAAACGGACAACCCCCGAGCAAAGGCAAGATGCCGTACCGGCAGGGAGTGTAATCTCAGAAGCCTTAAAGGGGCCGTCCACTCCAGACAAACCACCTATTACAGGGCTGTACCCAGCAGTAGGGAGCAAATCTGACAAAACTCAGTAGTTCACTCAACTTTGGCCAAGACACCTGCCTCTCATACCATTTATTCAATGTCAATCAATTGTACGTTATTGTATACAGAAACCTCTCCAGACCCCAAAGTGTTAAGCTGTGCCACCACTCAGGCCAGCTCTCATTCAGGTGTCTTCTTCAGTCTGCCCTATAGTGGGTCACAGGGGCGCGCTGGGCTGAGGGGCAGGATTGCATTTGCCCCCCCACCCCCCCAGACCTCTGCCCAGGCGACTGCTCGGAGCAATGGGCCTTCTACAGCATCTTCCATTCCTTCACATCCTTGGTGTTTTTCGCTGCCCACTACCCTCTGTATTTTAGCTGTCTTCTAGCTCCCACCATACAGGGTGTCTTCCAGTATAACCCATCTTATGCATATTTATATGCTGGCCATCTTTGGTGTCTTCCATTGCCCATCATCTTTGTCATCTTCCTGCTTCCTTCCTTTTCAGTATCTTGCTGTGACTGTCATCTTTGGTGTCTTTGACCACCACTATCTTTGGCATCTTCCAACTCCCTGTATCGTCAGTGCCTTCCTTTGTCTGTCATATTTGGCATTTTTTGGTGCCCATCATCATTGGCATCTTCCAGCCTCCTGCATATTCATTATCTTCCTATGTCCATCACTTTGGTGTCTTCTATAAACCATCTTCACCAATGATGCCAATCATATTTGGAATCATCCAGTTCCATACATCCTTGGTGTCTTCCAGCACCCACCATATTCTGTATCTTTGGACACCCACTATCTTTGATCGTCTTCCTGCACTCACCATACATGTTGTCTATCGGAATGCTCCATCTTCAGCACATTCTTGTGTTCACCATCTTTGGTGTCTTCCAGCTTCCAACATCTTCGGTATCTTCCTGTGCCCATCATCTTTGGCATCTTTTGGTGCCTGCTACCTTTCAGTTTCCTGCATTTTCAGTATCTTCTTTGGCGTCTTCCATCACCTGTTATCTTTGCACCCAGCACCATATATGTTTGGTGTCTCCTGGCGTCCACCATCTTCTGCTTCTTTGTGCACCCACTATATTTGCCATCTTCTACTACCCTGATGTCTGTAGAAAAAATAAGAGCTGAACTGAGCGCTCTACTTCTTTTTTTCTGATTGGCTCCTCTCTACATTTTGTGAATAGTGGATTGAGCAACGTACAAGCAGCCCCCACTGATGGCTCCAACAGAGAAGAAGAGCTCAGCTGAGTGCTTTGCCCCTTTTTCTGATTGACTTTTCTCTGCCCTTCTTGCAGATTGGATCAAGTGAAGAACGGGCAGCTCCCACTGAGTTATGTAAGAAAAGAAGAGCTCAATTGAGCGCTCTGCTCCTTTTTTTTGATTGGCTCCACTCTGCACTTTGTAAATAGTGGTTTGAGCAATTGTCACCGATGTATCAGGAGACACGGATGCAGCTCTTGAGGCCACATGTAGAATGTCGCAGCGTCTGGCCAAACAGCCAAAATTCTGAATTGTGGCTCAGTCGTAGTATTTCTCTGCTTGGTGATAGCTGGAGGTCACCAGAACCCAGCTGGTCTCCTACCTGCCTACCTTTCAGGTATCGCTTGACTTCCATGATGCATTGCTGGTGATAGTGTGTTTAGAGTTGGTGTTGCTTCCTGGCTCTGCAGTGCATCGTGGACGTCCGGTATAGATTGATATCTGGCTCACCTTTCAGCTAAATGTTTCTCCCTCTCCCTTATGCTTGTTTCCCTGGTGTTTGCCTTTAGTTGTTAGCTGGGTTGACCAGTGTTCACCATGTGTTAGTTGAGGGACAGACAGGGAAAAGGTATCCTGCTCAGCGACAGTTGCGGAGACTGTATAGGGTTGTCAGGGGAGCCAGGTGTCAGCGCTACTGTTTTAAAGGATCACCATTCCACTTTTTGCCCTTAGCATCAGGGACTCCTTTTCCCCTCTCCCTCGTCGTTCTGCGATGGGTGTCTCCCTACGCCCAGCGTGACAGCAATCTACAAGTGACCCCCCAATGACTGATATAACATAAAGGAAAAATAGCTCTATTGAGCGCTCTTCTCTTCTGACCTGAGGATTCTGTCACTTTGTGGCTCATCTTGGAAAGCCGAGCAAGTGAAATTTTGACCAGTGGATTTTCTTTGAGTTTGTTCAAGAAGAGCTAAGCAGAGTTAAACTAATCACAGTTATGGCATATGCATAGGGACTTCTACTGTTCGTTTTTGCATGCTGAGACCCCAATGGAAAAGAATGCCTCTCTCTGACATTTCGTAACACTGTAGCATTGAGAATGGTTCCTGACTTTTGACTCAACCTCTATAACATTTACCTTTAGGATCAGCACCAAGGACGGTGCCGCAATAACCTTCCACATCTGCATACCTTCGCCCGTCCTAATGGCAAATCACTCAACATATGAACACCTCGTTGATTGTTTGATATTTTGCTAATGTTTTGAGAACGTCTAGCGAGTAATGGGCCATCGTCGAGCTCGCACAGATTTATCTTTACAATACTTCCTTGCATAACTCACATCACAGCTCTGCTCCGACTTATAAAGGTGTCCACGTTGATGAAAATGATCTCCATAATCATATGGGCAATCCATTTAGCATCAAATTGAGGACATGAGATGGCGGAGAAAATAAGATGTGGCTTTGTAAGACTATCATCAATGCATTGTGCCCGGGAATTAACGGCGAGCCGCGCTTTGAAGTCGCCACTAATCATTGGCGTAATGGTTCTGAACTGTTATTAGTAGTTTTGAATATTGTGGTGACATTAAAGGCCGGTCGGGCTGGACGATAACTCTTTGTTGTGCCGTGTTTGAAGTGTCGTTGTGACATCCTTCAGATCCATCAGTCACTACACTGGCGGCACTGCCGGATGGGGAACTCTGCAGAGGTGAATCTATTAATTGTGTATAAATATCAAATGCCATTCAAGGTCAAGCAAAACGGGCACGTCTAGTGCCGTAAAAAATGCACAAGATCATAAAATTACATCATAAAGCCAACAGCTTGGCCTGGATCCAGAAGGAAATCTAAAGCAAATCAAATAAGGGTATTTCAAGATCATTTGAAATAGGTCAACGTAATATAACATGGAATGACACCGCCTTCGTTCATCACTTTAATGGCGCTGTAATTAGAGTTTTCTTCTACTGTCAATAAAGCCGAACACTGCTTAGAGAAGACGGCGTCCAATCCTCAGCAGGAACGTTAAAATTTAGGGGGAGAATGTAGAGTTTAATGTTTTTCAAACAAACATTTCTGTAGTGTTTGCTGGAACGGATTCAATCGCCTCCCCGTGGAACCTGCCTCAACATCTTCCGCATTAACAAGTCACTTGAAGACGACTGATGCAGATCATCTCCACTTTAGTGTTTCCAAAACAGAAAATCTTCTTGGATTTGCACTTTTTAACTGTTTCCCTGCAGCCCGTTGATTTAAAGGGGCGCTCTGTGGAATCAGATTAGCCAGTTCTGGACTGCCCATAGACTTTACATGGCCAGGCGGTTCACACTATACTATGCAGTAATGTTTTAAAACGTCAGTGCAGAATAAGCTGCTTTTATGAGAATGTGCATCAGTAGAAGCGGGAACTAGAAGTCAGATACAGCCATCCCCTGAGAGAGAAGGCAGAGACGGTGTTTTACAATTTTTGCCTTTCCAAATGCATTATACACAGTGCTGAAAAAGAAATGTCTATATATTAAATGGAAAGCACGGTCAGCGCCTCATCTTCAAGTCCCTGTGTTCATGTGTATGCTGGCTGTAGAGAGGGAACAGGAGCTGCTCAGTCCTATAAGACCCGGTCAACTGTACTGAGATTCCTCTGTAACTGGGACAAATATACCATCTCCAGTTACAGGGGAAATCAGCAACAAAATGAATTTATATATATATATATATATATATATATATATATACAGTTTAGTGTATGTGTGTCTGTGTGTGGTAAGCCCTGCCCACTCCATATGGCCACTCCCAATCCCAATGACCACACCCACTACACATGACCACGGTCACTCCACATGGCCATTACCATGCCACATGGCCAAACCCACTCCTCATAGCCACACTTTCTCCACATACAGTAGCCCCACCCCACTCCACATAGCCACGCTATGAATGTGACTGGGTGATTGTCGTCAAGAGAAAAGATGTATTTTGCCTAAATGAGCATTACTTAGAGTGCTTTCACACTGGCAGTTTTGCCCAGATCCGGACAAAAAAAACGCATCTGCCGCAAGTGCCGCCTAACGGTAGCACTTGCAGCACACTTGCGGCAAGTCCCATGCATTGTCTATGGGGCTTGTTGTAAGTGTGCGGCATACGCGGCAAGTGTGGTTTCAGCAGTTGCAGCAGATGTGGCCACGAAAAAAACCCTGCTGACTGCATTTTTTTTTCGCGGCAGAGGTGTTTTTTTGACCGGATCTGCCGCATTTTTTCAAAACCACCAGTGTGAAAGCACTCTTACAGACATGAAAGACAGGGAGGGAAGAATTACAGAAATTAGTTCAGAATTGGAAGAAAGGGAGGCAAGAGCTGCTTTCTCAAGGGTCATGGAAGAAAGGGATGTAAGAATTATAGAAATGAATAATGTATGTATGTATGTATGTATGTATATATCTCCACTAAAGGAATTCGCACCATTGCATCTACAATCACAAAATTTTGCACACACACCATTTGACTCACGGTTTGTAGGGGGGGTGGATTTGGGGGGACAGGTTTGGGGCTAGGGGGGTGGCTTTGGAGGGGTGTGGGTTAATGGGGGTGAGAGGGGGTATTTTTTAGGGAGGTGGGGGTGCTAGTTTGGGAAGGGTGCGGGGGGGCAGGTTTGGGGGTAGGAGTTTTGGGGTGGGATGGGGGGAGGCAGGATTGATACGTATAGTGGACATACAATACACACACACAGACATACACTCAACTTATAACTAAGAACAGTTAGTTACCACTTCACATGGCCATGCCCACTCCACATGGCCACTCCCACTCCTCATAGCCACATTTGCTCCACATAGCCCCATCCCACTCCAGATGGCCATGCCCATGTGTGTGGCAAGCCCCAACCAATCCAGATAGCCATGCCCCACTCCACATAGCCACGCCCACTCCACATAGCCATGCCCCTTATTGTGATGTCACAGTAGAATGTTAGCTTATAAAATTCCGTGTCATGTCACTGCCTGATCATTCTGATCTTATGACTCATAAGAAAAAGAATGTGACTGAATGAATGTCGACACACACTAAGAGAAAAGTTGTATTATGCCTCAATATGAAGACTTACAGAAATGGAAGATAGGGAAGCAAAAGCTGCTTTCTCAGGGGCCATGAAAGAAAGGGAGGTAAGAATTACAGAAATAAATGAATGAATGTATGTATGTATGTATGTATGTCCACTAAAGGAATTTGCAATGTTGAATCTACAATTACAAAATTTTGCGAATGAATGAATGTATGTATTTATGTCCACTAAAAGAATTTGCATCATAACATCTACAATCACAAAATTTTACACACACACCCCATTTAACTCAGGGTTTTTGGGGTGGGGGTCAAGTTTGGCGGTGCGGGTGCAGCGGGGCATTTTTAGAGGGGTATGGGTTAAGGGGGAGGGGTGCATTTTTTAGAGGGGTGGGCATGCAGGTTTGGGGAGGATGTAGGGGGCAGGTTTGGGGATAGGAGAAGTTTCAGGGTAGGGGCGAGGGGTGAGGCATAGATTTGGGGGGGAGCGTGGGTGGATGGGGTGGGTTGGGGGAGGTGTAGGAGGGCAGGATTGAAACATATAGTGGACATATATACACATACACTCAGCTTATAACTAAGAACAGTTAGTTTCTATGCCCGGGCAACGCCGGGCTCTACAGCTAGTATATAATAAAGCCGAGTGGTTGAGTGTATGTATGTGTGTATATGTGTGTTTGTATATGTATGTCCACACATAACTCCGCACCTTCATTCATAGTCCTGCCCCCTTCATAATGCACTGGATGCATATGGCTCCACCCCTTCAGTTAGCCCAGCTCCCTTCATAATGCTCCGGATGTGTATGGCTCCGCCCTGTCCAATTAGCCATGCCCCTTCATAATGCGCCATATTCGGATGTGCCGCCCCTCTGCTTAGCCCCAACCTCTTTATTATTTTCCGTTCTATAACTAGTATATATAGAAGAACAAGAGAATCTTTCAGCTATTTTGTGCCCCTCGAGCTATCACTATCTGTCCCTGCAGCTTCCTAGTAAATTTCTAAGCATCCCTGTCTGAGCTAAAAGTGTAGAGTAATAGTTGATATAAAGCATTTTATAACTACGATTTTGCATGTAAATGAGGCAGTGACTAGTCTTTAGGGGCATTGTTTTTGCACCCATGCCCGCCTTCCTCCCATGGTTATCATGCTGAGGTGGGCGTGATACCCTAATGTCCAAGTGCTTTCCCTCTCTCTCCCACCCGGCTAGCTGTCCTGCGCATTGCGCTCTTCTTTTGGGCGTAGTTGGCTGGCTTCATCACACGCAGTGCACATGCTCTGTAGCCGGCAAGCGCTCAGTGTGCTGCTATGCTATAGACCCAAAAGAAGAGCGCAATCGACAGAACAGGAAAGACAGTCGGCCGGGCAGGAGAGAGAGGGGGAGAAAGCGCTTGAACCATTAGGTTATTACACCCACTGGGGCGTGATAACGACAAAGAGAAGGCTGCCATGGACACAGAAACAATGCCCCTAAAGACTAGTCACTGCCTCATTTACATGCAAAATTGTAAGTTATAAAATGCTTTTTATCAACTATTACCGTACACTTTTAGCCCAGACAGGGATGCTTGGGAATGTACTAGGAAGTTGCAGGGACAGATAGTAATATCTTGGGGGCATAAAATAGCTGACAGGTTTACTTTAAAGGTTAAAAGGGAACTCCAGTGAGAGAAAACCTTTTTAGTACAGTCCCTGTCCTCCATGATGAAGCAGAGCTGTACACTGCAGTTCTAGGATCTATAGATCTTTTGTAAATTGATAAAATCATACCTGCTCCTCAGCTCAGCCCCCCCCCCCCCATGGGACAGAGAATCTTCAGCCTGACAACTTCATGTAGGAGAAAAAGCAGGAGGTGTGTCGGGGCATGGATGCTGGAAGCTGCAGGATCATCCTACATTCCAGCCCCCTCACACTTCTGTATAGGGAGGGGGCATGGTAGGGGGAATGGCCACCGACCCCATGGTCACACTACAATCCTGCCCCTGATATACCATCCTATGTGACAGGGATCCAGGCTTGAAATAGCAATCATGTCACCAAGCAGATACAAATACAAGCAGGGATCCTCTGCTGTATGATGGTGCATACATAATGTGTACTGTTATTATAAGGCTGGGAGCACAGGCAAATCATTGAGCAATTCAGCTCTGCATTGGTCTCCCCTCCCCCATAGGAACATGGAAGCTTCCTATCCCTCCAACTTTCAATGGATCATCATCATCACTCCTCACTGGAATGTAGGATGATCCTGCAGCTCCCAGCATCCACGCCCCTGACACACCTCCTGCTTTTTGCTTTTGCATGATGCTTTCATGCTGAAGATTCTCGATCCCATGATGTGGGGGCCAGAGCAGAGAAGCAGATATGATTTTATCAAATT
This sequence comes from Allobates femoralis, assembly GCA_033576535.1. Classification (NCBI taxonomy): domain Eukaryota; kingdom Metazoa; phylum Chordata; class Amphibia; order Anura; family Aromobatidae; genus Allobates; species Allobates femoralis. The sequence goes on from JARQOC010000010.1 coordinate 116,520,312, forward strand.
ATAAGCGATCTATAGATTTTAGAACTGCAGTGTACAGCTCTGCTTCATCATGTAGGAGGGCAGGTACAGTACTATAAAGTTTTCTCTCACTGGAGTTCCCCTCTAATGGAGTTTCAAAGGAGTCTTTTGAAATGATCACTAGTGATGAGTGAGCATTGCAATGCTTGGGTGCTCGGACTCATACCGAACCGTTGGACCCTTGAATGGGCATGACTTGAGTACCAAGTAAGTGGAAGTTAATGGGGAATTCGAGCATTTTTCCAGAAAATCTTCTACAAAAATGAGTTCCCCATTGAGTTCCATTATGGCAGTATTCACTGATCACTAATGATCACAAAACGGTACCACCTCCTGATGATTGGCAGCAGCAGTAAATTGGCAAAGCTGTAGGAGTAGGGTGTAACTACAACAAGTGCAGGGGTTGCAATTGCACCCAGGCCCCGGCGCTAGGAGGCCCCAAATGTCCTCTTGGCCTATAGAAATAGACTATAGCTATTAAAGATTTCCAATTTGGGGGCCCAGTTGGACCTTTCGTATAGGGGCTCATGAGCTCCAAGTTATACCACCGTGTAGGAGGCTCATTTCTCTCCTGTAGCGGCCACTGCAGGACAAAGTTGGTATTACATGATGGTTGCACTCGGGTGGTGGTCACTCTTTGCTACTAAGAAAGGATTGATGGAAAATCATAGACTCTTACCTGCAACTTTATTTATCTTTTCTGTATAGTTGTTTAGTTAAAATTGAATTAACACTTTGGGAAAATGTATAGACTAAATAATATATGGAAAAGGCTTGAAGAGGAGAAGCAAAACTCAAAAATTCTCATTTTCTTTTACGGTATTATTTTTAATCCCTTTCTTATATATTGCACTAAAGGAGACATTTTTTACAGCTTTGTCTGGAGTCTTGAGATACGTTAGGTGGAGGACCCCCTTAAATAGATGAAGTTTGAATGAGGGAATGTATAGAATTCTGATAGAATGTAACTAAGAGAAAACAATCACATTGGTGCAGACACTGAACAAGCAGAGACACAACTACAGAATGGATCTCACAAGGTAAGCGCTGCCTAATGTCACCATAGACTCTCACCAATTATCACTTGGACTGTGGTTACTATACATTTTACAAATTGCTACTTTAGTAGCAGCAGCTTTCAGAGTCCAAATCACAAGAACGTGTATTCTGAGACAGAATCAATGTGACGAGATCATACCCATCAAACCAAGTCTTTACACGCTGCGAAAGCAATTTTGTATCTGCCAAGTAAAAGAGGAAAAAAATACATAGCTCTTGTGGCTGAAGAATAACTTTTAAACTATGAAGAATATACATGACAGCATCATAAAATGAAATAATCAGCAGGAGTATTTTGTATAGTTGGAGTGTGTCAAAATGATTGCCAGTAGGGGGCAATGTCTATACTGGTGCTGTCCTAGAGCATATGTATAAAGCAATAAGGACACCCTAGAGGTGTTTCTGCAGGTAGATTAAAGCCTATCATGTACATATGTATGGAGGGAACTCCCCCTAGTGGTGGCTGCAGACAGAATCCTATCATGTATCTCTGTATACAAAGAGCTCCCCCTAGTGGTGACTGCAGACAGAATCTTATCATGTATCTCTGTATACAGGGAGCTCCCCCTAGTGGTGTCTGCAGACAGAATCTCATCATGTATCTCTGTATACAGGGAGCTCCCCCTAGTGGTGACTGCAGACATTATCTTAATCTTATCATGTATCTATCTCTGTATACAGGCAGCTCCTCCTAGTGGTGGCTGCAGACAGAATATTATCATGTATCTCTGTATACTGGGGGCCCCCCTAGTGGTGACTGCAGACAGAATCTTATTATGTATATATCTCTGTATACAGAGAGCTCACCCTAGTGGTGGCGGCAGACAGAATCTTATCATGTATCTCTGTATACAGTGAGCTCCCCCTAGTGGTGACTGCAGACAGAATCTTATCATGTATCTCTGTATACAGTGAGCTCCCTCTAGTGGTGTCTACAGACAGGATCTTATCATGTATCTCTGTATACAGGGTGCTCCCCCTAGTGGTGTCTGCAGACAGAATCTTATCATGTATCTCTGTATACAGGGAGCTCCCCCTAGTGGTGTCTGCAGACAGAATCTTATCATGTATCTCTGTATACAGGGAGCTCCCCCTAGTGGTGTCTGCAAACAGAATCTTATCATGTATCTCTGTATACAGGGAGCTCCCCCTAGTGGCGGCTGCACATCATACCTTATAATGCTTCTTTGTATACACGGAGCTCCCACTAGTGGTTACTACAGTGACTACTGTGTACTCTAAATAGTAAATTTTAATTTACCATTATTTACCAAGAATGGAAAATGTAGTAATAAGAGTTTGCATACCCGTCAATATTTAAGAATTACTTTCTAGCTATTTCTTGAAACCCAACGTGATGGTAAAACTTAGCGTGGAGTGATTTTTGTAGATTCCTCAGTGATAATTATCGCAGCTTGATGAATTCATTCTTTGTATTTATCCGTAGTTCGACAGCATTCAAGTCATGTTCAAGGTCAATCCACTTACATTCAGTAATTAGGAAAGACATATTGAAATGAAGCGAATCCCGGGTCCGGATCTGGAACGCTCATTTATCAGCAGACCATTTATGACAAACATTTTCTGCAATTAATGACTTTTCTTTCCGACATGTTTATGCACTTTTACTGTTTAAAGTGACAGCGCTGTGGTTTTCTGAAAAGTTTAATGAACCAAGTAGACTTGTTTGGAGACGGTCAAATTTCCCAGTGGAGGGGAAACGATGTGAAGAAATGGTGCAATATTAATAATGCAGCTGGAAAATGGAGAATCATGAGTGTAGTATCTGTATTCTCACAGCTGGTTGGAAGCAAGAGCATGTGAGGCTTATATAAGCATTTTAACAACTTTTTGTCATGCTGGGCGTAGGGAGACACCTAAGCGCAGGATGATGAGGAGGGAAAGGACCCCTGACGCTGAGGGCAAATGGGAGATGGTGACCACTAGAAACACTAGCACTGACACCTGGCTCCCCTAACAACCCTATACAGTCTCCGCAACTGTCGCCGAGCAGGATACCTCATCCCCTGTCTGTCCCTCAAAAACCTACATAGGGATCAAGACAGGGTGAACACTGGTCTACCCTGTTAACAACTAAAGGAAAACACCAAGGAGACAAAACAAGAGGGAGGTGTAGGCACACTTAGCTGAAGAGGAAGACAGCAAACTACACCAAGAATACTTTATGCACTGTAAAGCCAAGGTGCAACTCCAAGCCAATTATGCTATCACCAGCAATGTATCATAGGAGCCAAGGGGTATAAATAGAGACAGCTGAAAGGTAGATAAGTGGTAGACCTGCTGGATCCTAGAGACCTCCAGCTATCACCAGGATTTCAGGATTTTGGCTGTTTGGCCAGATGCTGTAACCTTCTGCGAGTGGCCCCAACAGCTTCGTCGATGTCTCCTCATACACCTGTGACACTTGTTTGCTAAAGTTCAACATTTTGTATTAATCCGTTTGCTAATATTTTTTTCCGTGGGTCCCATCTTTGATACAAAGCTCTGAATTCCCTGCACAGCTATAGAGTGAAATAATAAAATCGCTGCTTGCACTCACCACTAGAGGGAGCTCTCGAGAAAAATGTGAACAGCTTTATCATTGAGTTCAATGTATTTGTATTATGCACTAAGCTCCCCCTAGTGGTGGCTGTAAGTGGAGAATATTTCAGCATTTATTGGAAGCTTTGTATTGGAATAAACTGCTATAAAGTAGATTACGAAATTAATCAGCAATTTATGACACATTTAGATTAAACATGCAAAATGGATATACATTATTTTTTTTCCTGAATTGGTTATCAAGGGAAATGCAAACCAGGTCTGTTCAGGTAACACAGTAGAAGGACATGTGGATGCAGCAAGTTGTCTACAGTCTCCATAGTCATAGGAGGCCTGGTAGTCAAAGCCAATGGAGCAGGAAAGAGAAGTGTACCCTTGTCATATATACTGTTTATTTAATGGTATCAAAATCCTTTAAAGCATGTGTCCTTTTTAACAAAATCTCTAGAAAAGAATGGTCTAGCAACATTTATCCCACATTGTAAGACGGTTTTTACTGCACATATCAGCCTAATATCCTGATTTCAATGATCTGTAACTTGCCATACTCTGTTTTTAGAAGGCAATTCCTCTTTACCAGCATTCTGCCAGTACTATAGGCGCCAGACGTACCTTTAGTTCTGAGCATGCAAAGCAGCTTCTGATGTCTTATTAATAACAATAGCTGATTTGCCTTGAACTGATGAATTGGTGGCTTAGTGGTTAGCACTGCAGCCTTGCAGCACTGAGGTCCTGGGTTCATATCCCACCAAGGATAACATATGCAAGGAGTTTGTATGTTCTCCCCATTTTTGCGTGGGTTTCCTCCAGGCTCTCTGGTTTCCTCCCACATTGCAAAGACATACTGATAGGATATTTAGATTGTGAGCCTCAATGGGGACAGCATTACTGATGTATGTAAAGTGCTATGGAATTAATAGCGCTATATAAATGAGTAAATATTATTATTATGCCCCTCCCTGTTAAGCCTGCACACAGTTTGACAGACAGGAGAGGAGAAACGATACAGATACCCTCACGTCCTATAGAAAGATAGAAACTTGTCTTCACTTCTGATAGATAAAGACCCACCACCATTTCCACTGGTGAGAAATAAAGATCCTTCCTTCATGTAGAGTGATAAAGACATCCACACACTTCCTGTAGAGTAATAAAGACATCCACCCACTTCCTGTAGAGTAATAAAGACATCCACCCACTTCCTGTACAGTAATAAAGACATTCACCCACTTCCTGTAGAGTAATAAAGACATCCACCCACTTCCTGTAGAGATAAAGATATCCACCCACATCCTGTAGAGTAATAAAGACATCCACCCACATCCTGTAGAGTAATAAAGACATCCACCCACATCCTGCAGAGTAATAAAGACATCCACCCACTTCCTGTAGAGTAATAAAGACATCCACCCACTTCCTGTACAGTAATAAAGACATTCACCCACTTCCTGTAGAGTAATAAAGACATCCACCCACTTCCTGTAGAGATAAAGACATCCACCCACTTCCCGTAGAGTAATAAAGACATCCACCCACTTCCCGTAGAGTAATAAAGACATCCACCCACTTCCTGTAGAGATAAAGACATCCTCTCACATCCTGTAGAGTGATAAAGACATCCCCCACTTCCTGTAGAGATAAAGACATCCACCCACATCCTGTAGAGTAATAAAGACATCCCCCACTTCCTGTAGAGATAAAGACATCCACCCACATCCCGTAGAGTGATAAAGACATCCACCCACTTCCTTTAGAGATAAAGACATCCACCCACTTCCTGTAGAGTGATAAAGACCATCCACCCACTTCCTGTAGAGATAAAGACATCCACCCACTTCCTGTAGAGTGATAAAGACCATCCACCCACTTCCTGTAGAAATAAAGACATCCACCCACTTCCTGTACAGATAGACATACACCCACATCCTGTAGAGATAAATAAAGTAATAAAAAATATAAAAATAAAATAGTTTTTGCCATGACGCCACCCGTGGAATGCTGCCGGTATAGCCGCTGCTGCAGTTGGGACCTCTCGGGATGATGGGGGTAGCAGCTATGATGGTTTGGCTCACAATGGGAAGAGCAGGTCCCCAGGGCAACCGTACAGTCTGTGGATGTGATAGTTCAATGGCGGTGCAGAGTTTAGTGTACGAAATAACTGACAAACACATGGGTAACAGTCTCCTTTACCTTTTCTGAAGTCAGCAGCAGGTCCATCCAGGGCACAGTTCACATGTGGTGTTAGGGGTATGGAGCCTGGGAGCAAGTTCAGGTTTTCCACACCTGGCAAGGTCTGAGGCCTCCCTGCTGCGCTACTCCCTGTGGGTCCTGGCTGCTTGAAGCTGTACTGTGACCCTCTCCTCTCTTGTTCGTCTTGGCTGTGTGACAGGTGGCTTTAGCTCTATTTACGTTCTCTCCTCTCACTGTGTCCCCCTGAGCTCTTTGAAGCAGCTATGTCTTCTGGCCTTTTGGTGGGCGAGCAACTTGGAATCACCCACCCTCCGTGTTGGTTGCTGGGTATAAAGTCCCTTGCGACCTCAGACTCCAGTGTACATTCTGCGCTTAGTGCTGGGGCAAGCTGGCACAGCTCCACTCCCCACACCTACTCCTCCACTTCCTCAGACCTTCACCTACGGGTCCTTCACACTGGCTAGCCAGTTTCTTCGGACAGGCCTAGCATGACTGCCATCCGTAGGATGTCTTCCACAGTCCTCCTAGGAACTGAACTGCCTAACCCTGCCCCCAGACCAGAATTTATAAGGACCCGCCCTGAACTCGGGATTAGAGCCCCCCCTTCTGGCCTGGAGCTGGGAAGGTGTTGTGCGTGTGTGTTTCGCCTAAGGTGGGTGCCTTTCCTTGCTTCCAAACTCAGTTTTGTGTCAACCAGACATAGCCACGCTCCCATTTCCTGCAGAGAGATAGACATGCTCCCACTTCTTGTAGAGAGATAGACATGTCGCCACTTCTTATAGAGAGATAAACACATCCGCTCACTTCATGTAGAGAGATAAAGATATCCGCCCAATTCCTATATAGAGATATACATGTTCCCACTTCCTGTAGAGATAAAGACATGTCCCCACTTCCTGTAGAGAGAGATAGACACACCTACACTTCCTGTAGAGAGATAAAGACATCCGCTCACCTCCTGTAGTGAGATAGACATGCTCCCACTTCCTGTAAAGAGATAAAGACATGCCCCCACTTCCTATAGAGAGATAAAAACATCTGCCCACTTCATATATAGAGATAAAAACATCTGCTCACTTCCTGTCTAGAGATAAAGATATGCCCCCACTTCCTGTAGAGAGAAAAAAATATGCCTCCACTTCCTGTAGAGAGATAAAGACATGCCCCCACCCCCAGGGTTACCCACCAGTTCATCGACCATTTCTCCGCATGACTACCATATTTCATGTCCTCAGAATTAGCAACCCTTATTCTGGGAGACTTCAATATCCCATAAACAGTCCCATCTCCCCATCTGCATCCCAGCTCCTATCTCTAACCACATCTCTTGGTTTCTCACAGCTCTCAATCTCTGAGACACACAAGGATGGTAACACCTTTGACCGGATCTTTTTCCGGCTCTGCTCAACCTCCTCCTTAGATAATTCACCTCTTCCCCTGTCTGACCACAACATTCTCTCCTTCACGCTCACAAACCCTTGCCCACCCCAGTACAGTCTGACCTATCACACATTCAGAAATCTACAGTCCATTAACCCTCATGCACTCACAGACTCTCTACACCAGTGATGGGCAACCTTTTGAGCTTGGTGTGTCAAAATTCGCCAAAAAACCGAGCATAAATCGCGAGGTGTGTCACCTTGAGAAAAAAAAACCTAATTTTACGATATTTATAGTTTAAATAACAAATATGTATAATTCTTTAACTTACCTGCTTAGTGACTTCTTTGTTAATCTGTCAGTTGGTTTCTTTTGTTGGTCTTGCTGTTATTTAACCTGTGTGGGGTGTCATGAACTAAGATAAGTGAGAGGGAGGGGGAATTCTTCAAGTGATGGCGAACCTGTGGCAGTCCAGCAACAGCTGGACTGCCACACTGCCACAGGTTCACCATCACTGATTTAGTGACTTTTTTGTTGCTGAATTTCATTGGCTAAATCTTCAATTGAAGGTTGGTATTTTGCACACTTCAAGGCCAAGCAAGCGCTACTAAGGTTATCTGTCAAAATGTCTATTTATATTCCACGTTCTGCTTACTACCGTTTCACTACATAGAACGCAAAATGATCTGCCATTTTTTTTCTATAATGCCATACATCTCAGTCCATGTCTCTTGAAAGGGTCGGCTACTACCACTTCCTTTACTTAACCTTGGTTTTTTTGGCTTCTCCATAAGAGGGGCAGTGACAGAAGATTTATAGACAGCCCTGCAGGCAATTAGGGGTTAACTGTCTTTTAGGAAAGGGCAGAGTTAATAAGCAGAAATAGGGATTAATAGGGTGAAATGCAGTCTGTACTATGCTGCAAGATGGCGTTCCTTATGTAAATCAATGGCGGGAAACGGCACCCATAGCACAGGCCTCTTCCAGCCTCCCCCTCACTTATCTCAGTAATGGCCAATCACACATTCATGACACCCCAGATTCTGCCCAGAACCTTTCACTGGAGGATGGTTGCTGTAGTAATCACTGGACCTCCAGACAGACCTCCAGACAGCGATCACAGCGCCTTAGATATGCGTCCCCTGCAGCGTTCCGCTGCTCCCTGCTGTGCCAGCCAGAAGTTCCGCTTACCGGAAGTCCCAGGACTAGACGCTCTGTGCCGGAGCTCTGCTGTTCTGGCTACAGACCTCCAGCACATTTTTTTTTCCTCAGCTGTAGTTAGTGATGGGCGAGTCCTAACTCGGAATCGCTTGACTCTAGTCTAGCGAGTCCGAGCCCGGGACTCGCTACTCGTTGCTAGTCTAGCGAGTCCAATGTTAATGAATGGGGAAGCGAGTAATAGCGAGTAGTGTGAGATTTACAAATCGCAGATGTCTCGGAAAGCGCTCGCATTGCCGTGTCGGAAACCCGACTCGCAACAGTTTTTTGCTGCTGTGTCTGTGTCTGTGGTTTTTATCCAAATAGCGAGTCTAGTTTCTCCGGCGGCCGCGTGTCACTGAAAATGGCTACGCGTGTCAGTGCTGACACGCGTGTCATAGGTTCGCCATCACTGCTCTACACTCATCACTGTCCCCAATCTCCTGATTCTCCTGTCCCAATCTGGCAGTAAATCACTTAAATTACTCTCTCAAAAGTAGTGCCCCTAACCTTCCGAACCTCCAAACACAGAGTGAAACAGCCCTGGCTCACATCGCAAACTCGATTCCTCCAGCGATGCTCTACGAGTGCTGAGCATCTATGGAGGAAAACCCACACACCATAAAACTTCATTCACTATAAATTTATGCTGAGAACTTACAGGGCTTCACCGTGCCAAACAAACCTACTTCACCACTCTGATCTCCTCACTATCCAACAATCCAAAAAATCTCTTTGACACCTTTCACTCTCTCCTCAGTCCTAAAGTGCAGGCCCCTATCACTGACCTCTATGCTGATGATATGGCTTCCCACTTCACAGAGAAAATAGAAAACATCCGTCAGGAAATCAACTCCCAACCTCAAATTGGTGTTACCCCTAACTCTCCCCACATTTCCGCTGGCTCACTCTCCACATTCGACCCAGTCACAGAAGAAGTTGTCTTCAGGCTCCTCTCTTCCTCTCGTCCCCCCACATGCACTGCTATCCCCATCTCCTCACACCTACTCCAGTCTCTCTCTCCAGTGGTCACCACTCACCTAAATAAAATCTTCAATCTCTTCCTCTCTTCTGTCATCTTCCCGTCCTCCTTGAAATACTCTTTCATTACTCCATTATTAAAAAAAACGTATCTCGACCCATACTGCACAAACAACTACAGACCAGTCTCCAATCTCCCCTTCATCTCTAAACTCCTGGAGCTTCTGGTCTACTCTTGCCTCACCTGTTACCTCTCCACTCACTCTCTTCTAGACCCATTACAGTCTGTTTTCCACCCCCTACATTCTACAGAAACTGCTCTCACGAAAGTGACCAACGACCTTCTAACAGCAAAACGTAATGGTGACCACTCTCTGCTTATTCTTCTTGATCTCTCTGCAGCTTTTGACACTGTTGACCACCATCTCCTACTCTACATGTTGCACTCTATCGGCATCAAGGACACGGCTCTTTCCTGCTTCTCTTCCTATCTTTCTGACTGCTTTTTCAGTGTATCATTTGCTGGCTCCACTTCCTCCCCTCTTCCTCTCACTATTGGGGTCCCTCAGGGTTCAGTCCTTGGACTTCTTCTTTTCTCTCTCTACCTGGCCCCAATTGGACAGGCTATCTGCAGATTTGGCTTTCAGTACCATCTTTATACTGATGACACACAATTATACACTTCCTCCTCTGACCTTACTCCTGCTCTAATAAAGAACACCAATGACTGCCTAACTGCAGCTTCCAATATCATGTCAGCTCTCTATCTGAAACTCCACCTTTCCAAAACTGAATTTCTTTTGCTCCCGCCCTCCACTAACCTCCCTAAATATGACATCTCTCTCTCAGTGTGCAGCACCACAATAACGCCTAGTCAGCAGGCTCGCTATCTGGGTATGGTTTGTCTCTGATCATTACTTCACCCCACATACACAATCTCTTGCTCGCTCTTGCCGCTTGCACCTGAAGAACATCTCTAGAATACACCCCTTTTTCACCTTGTAAACCACAAAACCCTCACTGTGGCCCTCAGTCACTCCCACCTTGACTATTGTAATTCTCTTTTAACTGGCCTCCCCTACACTAGATTCTCCCCTCTCCAGTCTATCCTTAATGCAGCAGCCAGGATCACCTATCTAGCTAACCGTTACTCGGACGCTTCTGCTCTATGCCAGTCATTGTACTGGCTGCCTATACGCTATAGGATCCAATTCAAACTGATATTCTCACCCACAAAGCTATTCACAGTGCAGCACCTCCCTACATCTCCTCCCTCATCTCTGTCTATCACCCCAACCATTCTCTTCGCTCTGGAAGTGACTTTAGACTCACTTTTGCATTAATCCGAACCTCCCACTCCCGGCTCCAAGACTTCTCCCGAGCTGCACCAATTTTCTGGAATGCTCTACCCCAAGACATTAGGTCTGTCCACAATTTACATAGTTTCAGGTAATCCCTAAAAACACATCTTTTCAGAGCGGCCTATCATGATCCCTATTCAAAGTCATCTAGACATAGCTTATCTGCTCCACCAGTCTCAAGTGGATCACAAATAATGGGTGGTGGCCACTTATACTGATCCTATCTGTTCCCATCTCCTCAAGTTGATTATACCATCTTTGTTAATAAGCCTCTGTATTTATATCACCCCCACCTCATTGTTAGATTGTAAGCTCTTATGAGCAGGGCTGTCATTATTTTGCTCTAATTGTTGTATTGTATTATGCTTTGTATTATATTGTATTGTCTTTTGTATTGTATTGTATTTTCTACTAACTGTTTCTAATGATTCTTTAAACATGAACTTTGAATTGTGAAGCACTGCGGAATATGTTGGCACTATATAAAGATTATTATTATTGTTATTCCTATAGAGAGATAAAGACATGCCCCCACTTCCTGTAGAGATATAGACATGCCCTCACTTCCTGTAGAGAGATAAAGACATGCCCCCACTTCCTGTAGAGAGATAGACATGCCCCCACTTCCTGTAGAGGGACAGACATGCCCCCACTTCTTGTAGAGAGATAGACATGCCCCCACTTCCTGTAGAGGGACAGACATGCCCCCACTTCTTGTAGAGAGATAGACATGCCCCCACTTTCTGTAGAGAGATAGACATGCCCCCACTTTCTGTAGAGAGATAGACATGCCCCCACTTCCTGTACAGAGATAGACATGCCCCCACTTCCTGTAGAGAGATAGACATGCCCCCACTTCCTGTAGAGATATAGACATGCCCCCACTTCCTGTAGAGATATAGACATGCCCCACTTCCTGTAGAAATATAGACATGCCCCTTCTTCCTGTAGAGAGATAGACATGCCCCTTCTTCCTTTAGAGATATAGACATGACCCACTTCCTGTAGAGATATAGACATGCCCCACTTCCTGTAGAGATATAGACATGCCCCACTTCCTGTAGAGATATAGACATGCCCCCACTTCCTGTAGAGAGATAGACATGCCCCCACTTCGTGTAGAGAGATAGACATGCCCCCACTTCGTGTAGAGAGATAGACATGCCCCCACTTCCTGTAGAGATATAGACATGCCCCACTTCCTGTAGAGATATAGACATGCCCCTTCTTCCTGTAGAGAGATAGACATGCCCCACTTCCTGTAGAGATATAGACATGCCCCACTTCCTGTAGAGATATAGACATGCCCCACTTCCTGTAGAGAGATAAAGACATCGTCCCACATCATGTATAGAGATAGACATGCCCCCACTTCCTGTAGAGATGTAAACATGCCCCTACTTCCTGTAGAGATATAGACATGCCCCACTTCCTGTAGAGATATAGACATGCCCCACTTCCTGTAGAGATATAGACATGCCCCACTTCCTGTAGAGATATAGACATGCCTTACTTCCTGTAGAGAGATAGACATGCCCCCACTTCCTGTAGAGAGATAGACATACCCCCACTTCCTGTAGAGATATAGACATGCCCCACTTCCTGTAGAGATATAGACATGCCCCTTCTTCCTGTAGAGATATAGACATGCCCCACTTCCTGTGGAGATATAGACATACCCCCACTTCCTGTAGAGAGATAAAGACATCGTCCCACATCATGTATAGATATAGACATGCCCCCACTTCCTGTAGAGATATAGACATGCCTCTACTTCCTGTAGAGAGATAGACATGCCCCACTTCCTGCAGAGAGATAAAGACATCATCCCACATCATGTATAGAGATAGACATGCCCCCACTTTCTGTAGAGAGATAAAGACATCGTCCCACATCATGTATACAGATAGACATGCCCCCACTTCCTGTGGAGATATAGACATGCCCCCACTTCCTGTAGAGATATAGACATGCCCCCACTTCCTGTAGAGAGATAGACATGCCCCACTTCCTGTAGAGAGATAAAGACATCGTCCCACATCATGTATAGAGATAGACATGCCCCCACTTCCTGTAGAGAGATAAAGACATCGTCCCACATCATGTATAGAGATAGACATGCCCCCACTTCCTGTAGAGATATAGACATGCCCCCACTTCCTGTAGAGATATAAAAACATCGTCCCACATCATGTAGAGAGATAGACACATCACCACTTTCTGTAGAGCTATAGACACACCTGCATTTTCTGTAGGGACATGAAGACATGCTCCCACCTCCTGTAGAGAGCTCATGTTCCTTTGTCCTTTAGTCCATAGAGGTTAAGACCCGGTTTAAATACAAAGACCCGTGCACACTTCCTGGATAATTTACTAAATGTTTTTCCATGGGTGGCCACAACAAACCCCTCAGCACATCTCTGCTGTATCTCACCGGCTCAGCTCTGCCTCATCTATGTGAGTGTACTCAATAACCAACATCATGGCCTCCAAATACTCTAAAATAGTCAAAAGTTTTTGCAAACCATCTGTTCGTTTTTTTTTTCGGATTATGATTACCACGTCGGGAGATGATAAGATCTACAGAGAAGGGAGGTTTCTCACTGGCACCTCCAGATGATCGGCATGTGGTGTTTTCTGAAGACCGAGGATGGAGAATCAGAATGAATGTCCCCCCCGCAGTAAAATTATTACATTCCCGTTCATTTGTTAATATTCACTCCCTGATTCTGAACTCTTCCGTGATCTCTGGAAGTTTCAGCTTTTATATGTAGAGATGCTGAAGTCATTAATCTTCTGTGCACATCTCCCTCCATCCTCACGCTTTGATAATTATTCCATACACATGATTAAAATTGCAGATAGCCCTAGACATTGTGGAGGGAAAATATCTGTAATTTAGACTGGAGGCCATGCCGAGATGTTTGGGAATTATGCTAAGTTAATGCAACCTTTGGTCAGAAGTGTGATTAGAACATAATTATTCTGCAAAGTTGATGCCACTGGTGGTTCTTTGCCCTCATAGTTGAGGAGCCTCATTCTACATGTTTCTGGAATGTCCATGCCACTGATTATAAACCTCAGAATTTTCTTTTAAGAACTTAAACCAACCTGTTGTCCTCCAGATGCCACCACGGATTCTCCAGTTCATTCCTGATGCTCCACATTATTTTTTTTTATGAAGTTGGATATTAAACTGGTGGACTCTAGCCTTTGTGACTCACCGTAGCCGGGTCTTCACGTCTGGGGCGTTACTTCTCCCGTCACGGTTCCGCACCCGAGGCAGTGGGGCCTGGTGGTCAGATCAAAAGGGGTTGGCTGAACGGATAAGGGTTTAATTCTTTTCTTGTCGTGACGCCACCTGCGGGAATTCCGATGATTTCACTGGCGCTGCTTGGGCCTCCGGCGGATGTACTGCAGCGAGAGGGAACGCTCCCCACAGGATGAGCGGGAGTCCCCGGGGCCAGGAGCTGTCCTTGATGTAATATGGCAGCTTCTTAGTACTAGAGGTGTAAGTTTAACAGTTCTGAAGGAAACACAGACACCAGCATTCTCTGTAACGGGTCTTTTACTGCAACCGGTAAGATGGTACAAGGTATACAGTCTTGGGTAACGGACCGGGGGGGTCCCAGCAATGACTGGTGTTGGTTCAGAACTCCGCGGTGTTCCTCCTCTCTCTATACTCTCTAACGGGTTGCCGGTGTTGCCTTAGATTACCATATCAGGGTACTTGGGAGACTTCTATTTGGAGGTTCTGACTGTATATGCGCTGCAGAAGGTCTTGTGTCCCATGGGTGAGTCCCTGCTGGCAAGACAACATAGATGGTGGCGGTGGTGAGATGCCTCTGTGAAGCGGTTCTTCACCCTGGTTTGCGGAGCTGCGGTGAACGACTTGCTCGCCTCGGAACCAGTGGTCCGGTGAGTGGTTCATGGGCACGGGTATAGTTGGACCCATTAGGTAAGATGCCCGTAGTCCGGTCTAGGGCACCGATTAATGGCGCCAGCCGGTAAGTGGACTTCAGGGCTGCACGGAACTGTGCTGAGCCACCTTCTCCTTCGTTACATCTTCCCCAACTCCTTCTTCTACTCACTACTACTACTCCTCACACTACTCCTACACTCCTCCCACCAGGACCTAATTGGCCCTCTATTCTATTGGTGCATGTAGGGTATGGAGCTCTGAGTATTAACCATGTCATCACCGAGACGGAGAATATTGCATCTTCAGTCAGGGATGCAATACCCTCCTGTGACGCACTCGTTGCGGGGCGCCACATTTGCAATTCTCCTATGTCAGGTCAGACTCTGGGTGTTTCCCAGGCCCACACTGACAAGTGGGAGCAGTGGGAACTTTCCCAGTGGGCCACTGGTTGTGGAGTGGGCAGGGCCACAGCACCTGCTCCTCTGGCCATACTGTTTCCGATTTGCAAGAAAGGCTTCATTGATATCTGTTTCCGAATTTCTGCATCCCTGGCCTTGTGCAGTAAGTCAAGTGTATGCATATACTTCATCGGTATCACACAGAGTTTTCCACAAACTTTGTTGACTGGCATGGTGGTGTTGAATTCTGTTCAGATTGCAGATTCTGACGCTCTTCCCCATGGTTTCTCTGGTGTCTGGGATCAACTCAAGCAGACTCGGGTGTTGACCGGCTGTATGCTTATTAATAGGCAGTCTAGCAAGAGTTAATCTCTGCTTGTCCGTTTGCTCCTATTATCACATATTGTGGAGAGGCCTATCACAGTGGCTCCCCTCCTATTTATGCAGGTGGAATCCTTCTACTCATGCCAGCTATAGTTTATTCTATTTTGATCTATGAGGTGTGTTGCCCCAGTCTCTTTGGTGAAAGTTGTGCTATTTACTTGGTGCAGTTGTGGAAGCTCTCCCCTGTTGTTTTGTAGCTTCCTTCCTTGCTCTTGTTTTTCCTCTTGCTACTCTTATTGTCTTTACCTTTGTTTTGGTATTTCCTTGTCTGTTTTTATCTGTGGGATTCATTACTCCCCTGTCCCAGGGGGAGGAGGGGGGAAGAGGGCGAGTGGGAATTAGCTCAGGGCTTGATAACAGCAGGACCAGGGTGGAGACTCAGGTCTCTCCACCATTAGGAAATTCCCTGAGATAGAGATGGCACAGGCCTCCCTAGCTTCAAAGATGGATCAGGCGCGCTGGTTCCCTATTTACCCATAGTCATTGAGACAATCGGCGCACCATGCATGTCCAGGAGACAGAGGAGATGTAGGACACAGCCGGACACAAAATTGGACAAGTATTCGATAACAAAAGGGAAAAGGGAGAGTCCTGCACCATCTCTTCCTCCACCATGAGTCCTCCAATGAAGCTGGATTACTGTGCATTGTCAGGGAGGCAGAGATTACCAATGATCCAGCAGAGAAGCAACTCTTGCAAATCATTGAATTAGTGGAATAATAAGTTTGGGCAAAACATCACTTTATATTACTAATCACCCACTAATTAGCATATCGCCACCACTGTTATAAAATAATTTTTTGCTCAATAACAAAGACTTGTTAGACAGGGTGTAAGGGTAGTAATAAATACTATGTATAAGTACTATGTGCAAATCCCCTTTTCTATGGCTTGATGAAGACCCTGCATGGCTGAAATGTTGTCATTTTTCTGTACTAATAAAGTCACCAAATGGAGGATGTCTAATTTTGTGGTTGCTGGATTTCTCAATAAATACATAGTGGCTGTACTAACTATTGTGGATAACTCAGGAATCTATTAGTATGAGGCAAGGTCACAACTGAGACAAGGTTTAAAGGTGAAAAAGTCTGTATTAACACACGTGGCAGTGGGACAAACGAAAAGTGTAGCAAGAAAATGTATTAAACACACAATGATAGTTGTTTTATAGAAGCCCAAACATAATAGTAACTAGAATAAACACACAGGCAGATGCTGATAGCAAAACAGTCTATCTCAGTAATAGTATACACTGAGAGAAGCTGTAAGCAGAATAGTCTATGAGCACAGTACACACTAGAAGATGTTGTAGGCAGAATAGTCTATGAGCAGAGTTGACACTGAGGCATGCCAGAACAACCGCCTATGAGCATAGTTCACACCCAGGGTGGCCTGGGAATGGAAGTCTCTGAAAACAAGTCCACAACTTGAGGAAGTACAGTTTTACTTAAAAAGTCCTGAACTGTCCAGAGCACCGCTACTGCAACAATAATAAACGAGGAAGCTACATAGAGTTTTTAAAGCAAACAAGCTTACATGACACAGGGCTTAATTTCAGAGATGCAGTCACGGGAAAGTGGCAAACTGGAATTGAAGGAGAAGGGGCAGCAAACTGGAGATTTACAATTTGCTTGGATTCAAGCAGAATACTCAAGAAAGGCTGGAAGATGGACTGGAGATTATAAAGGCAGGGAGACACAAACACATGGAAAGGAATAAAGCAGAAGAAGTCATTTTAGAAAAGGACAAGGAAGCACAAAAGGTCATCTGAAGACTCAGAGTCTTGACAGTGGCGGTTTTGGGTCCTGGGAAAGTTGTATCCTTAAGAATGTTCCACTTAGAGTTAGCTGCTCACCTTCACAGGCTTTTCTCCAAACATGTCATCTATTAGTGTCTTCTTACATAGTGAACCAGTACTAGTATTCACTGTATACTGACCGGTATTCGGGAAAGGTTCTTATAGTCATGTAAAGTATTTGGATAATTCAATCAGCGCTGTGGTAGAGAATAATCCAAATTCACCAGATGGTTGTGTAATTCTACATGTAACAAATACCGGATTCCCTCAAAGCACAAATCCATTTTGAAGCATTACTTTTTAAGGTGTAATTGAAATAGTCAACCAATAATCTGCAAAAGGAGAAACATCAAAATCAACAGCAGATTGGGTATGAAATACCTGAAAATTCCTCGACCATCTGGCGATTCTGTAAATTCAGGCTTGTGGAGGAGGGACCTGACATCCATATTAAACATACATTTTGAGTCTTTTTCTTCCCTGTGCTGGCTTTCATACACATGTGCAGCTTTCATGGCAGAATTCGTTGCAGTCTTTGATTTGGTTTTAGTTAGGGGTAGATCCAAAAACAAAAATGAGTTAAAGGAACCTGCCACCACTTATGGAGGTTGTAATCCCTGCCCACCCCTTTAATTGGGGATCTTTTAATCCCTTGATATCCCCAGACGTCCCTCTGCATACCTCAGAAAACAAGTTTTATTCTGTCCCGCACCTTATGCTAATTTATTTTTAGGGTCAAATGGGGTCTGCAGATTGCGGTCAGCCCGATCAGAAAGGCAATCACCCCGAAATGAAGCATCTGCAAATGGGAGTTCGGCTTTGGCATAAATCCTTAGTCATATTGCAAGGCTCGTTAAATGGTAAATTTTGGCTTTTAGGATTGCTACTTTTAATAGAGAGACATTTCACTGAAACATTTTTTGGAAAAAAAACTGCAGTTGCATCCCCCTCATATCCCTCACCCTTTCCTACCATTCAATAATTTTGGACTAGTTTGATTTTGGGTACCAAAGATATTTGTAAATCTTCTTTACATCGATGACGTATGCAAGGAAAGTATAACTAAAGGGTGAACGTAAAGTGACGAATGTGCCATCATCAAAAAGGCATCCAAAACTACCAGAAATGGGTGTGATTCCAGCCAAAATGTACATTCTCCTTCATTGTGTCTGCTAAGTGAGAAGAGTCTTCCTGAAGTAACGTTACACAATTAAATCCCTTTCTCCTGATGCTCTGTCTCTTATTTTCATGATACAGTTTGATTACAGCACTATTTAAGAAGCTATAGCTGCATCCCCCTCCTGACCCTATTCCTTACTTTCCATTTATCTTTTTGCAGTAGATTAGGATCTTATCCGGGTGTAACTGGGGTGTTGTATTGTGTGCTGTTGCACTAACCTTATGTTGTTGTGAGAGTCACAACAACTATTGAAGCATAAGCCGGCTTGCAGCACCCCGCCCAAGGGAAACCGATTAAAGCATTAGATGAAAGGTAAACCTTGTGGATCTCTGATAAAGTGGTCTGAAGTACCACGAAACGCGTAAGAATTAGACATTAAAGGTATTACTTTTAACATCTTGTGATTCCTTGGATTTCTTGGAACCAACGGACAGACGGCAGCGCACGAATTACCACCTTTCATCTAATGCTTTAATAGGAATCTGATAGCGTAGGGCAAGACAAGACAGAGGCAAGGTTTAAGTTCAAGTTTATAGCATTCACACATGCAACAGAATAGGTTCTGATGAAGGTGCAGCAAATAAGGGAGCAAGGCAAATATGAGAGGGCTGAAATAAGTCCTTCAGGAAACAGTTCTAAAAGGCAGCAAGGCCGGCAGTGGAAATAGTCCAGATGAACAATAGACACAGCAAGCTGATAACAGAAACAGGCTGTGTTTTTTTACATGTTGCAAGGATGTTAACGTAATAAACAGTTCCGAACTTTAGCACAGTGAAGTACACCTAATATTAGAGTCCCGAACAGTCCAGAGCACCGCACTTGCAAATAATAAACAAACAAACTAGATTGCAGAAGCAGAGCCTTATGTTTAGCAGAGCTTATGTGCAGCAGACCGAACTGCGGGTAACCTGCAGCAAGTAACAACCCTTTACTGAGCACAGCTTGATTCTGGAAGGCAAGCCGAGTACAGGTGAGGCCAGCAGAGCAGATGACTGCAGAGAGTAGACATAAGAACCCACCTGGAACAGCTGTGGATGGAGCAAACCCAAATGATGTACTGAAGAGCCAGAGTAGAAGCAAAATACTCAAGTAAGGTCTGGATGTTGGACCGGAGTTTAAAGGGAACCTGTCACCTGATTTTAAGTGCCTACACTATCTCTAGCTGTCCCTACAGCTTCCTAGCAGCTCCCTATCTCTCCCTTTCTTATCTAAAGTCTCCCTATTAAACATGTGTAAATTAAGTCTGAACTTACTGCAGTCCCCGTGGTTAGGGGACTGGGTAGGCGTGGCCACGCTTCCACAGCACTCCTCCATGTTGTAATGCACGCCCCGCTGGGCGGCATTATTCAGGGCTCTCTCTGCCCCCATGTCTTTATAATCTGCCGCCATGTTTGTAGTTCTAAGCACCGGCCGGACGTCACTTCCGGCGCGGTGCATTATGGGGCCGGTCACGTGATCGGCCATAGTGCATTATGGGGCCGATCACGTGACCGGCCCAGCTTCAGTAAGCGCATTGCGCATGCGCGGAGCCGGGCGGATCACGTGATCGGCCCCATAATGCACTATGGCCGATCACGTGACCGGCCCCATAATGCACCGCGCCGGAAGTGACGTCCGGCCGGTGCTTAGAACTACAAACATGGCGGCAGATTACAAAGACATGGGGGCAGAGAGGGCCCTGAATAATGCCGCCCAGCGGGGCGTGCATTACAGCATGGAGGAGTGCTGTGGAAGCGTGGCCACGCCTACCCAGTCCCCTAACCACGGGGACTGCAGTAAGTTCAGACTTAATTTACACATGTTTAATAGGGTCACTTTAGATAAGAAAGGGAGAGAGAGGGAGCTGCTAGGAAGGTGTAGGGACAGCTAGAGATAGTGTAGGGGCTTAAAATTAGGTGACAGGTTCCCTTTAAATAAGCAAGAAGGCAGTAAACACATGGACATTACAAGGCAGCAGACACCAACTTGGAAATATAGTCAAAGATTCCAGCCAAAGTGCACACTCTACCTCTCCATCTTAACTGAACAGAGCAATTCATAGACAATGTAGAGCAGTCTACAAGTGACAGAAACTCTGAGATTTCAGCTCTTGAAGAACTTATATGAATATGTATCGAGAGTGGGAAAGGTGATGGTGAGGAGTGGAGAGGTCAGAAAAGTGAGTGGTAGGTGATTAGACAGGTCTTTTTTACATTTTTAAAACTTTTGAAGACCCTTTAGGGCAGGGGTCCCCAACCACCGGGCCGCGGACCGGGACTGGGCTGCGGAGGTCTGGGTGCTGGTCCGCACCTCCGCAGACCAGCACTACACATTGTGTGCTCTGAGGCGTCTCCCGGAGTGATGTCACCGCCCCCTGCAGCATTACGTTCCTTCTCTCTTCTTTTCATCAGCTATGTGAATAGAACTACATGAGAAGCCATCGGCCAATCATGGTGCAGCAGCCAGGCCCTGATTGGCTAGTGGCTTTTGCACTGTGATTGGATGATGGTTTCTCATGTAGTTCTATTCACATAGCTGAGGAAAAGAAGAGAGAGGACGTAATGCAACAGGTGCCAGGGGGGCGGTGACCAAAGTGTGTGTGTCAGAGATGATGGGGGCTGAATAAGGAGGTTGTGGCTGAAAGAGGAGGCTGGGGGTTGGAAGAGGAGGTTGAAGGCTAAAAGAGGAGGCTGGGGGCTGGAAAAGCAGGTTGTGGCTGGAAGAGAAGACTGGAGGGTTAGAGAGGAGGCTGGGGGCTGAAAGAGGAGACTGGGGGGTTAAAGAGGAGGCTGGAGGCTGAAAGAGGAGGCTGGGGGGTTAAAGAGGAGGCTGGAGGCTGAAAGAGGAGGCTGGGGGCTGAAGGAGGAGGACGGGGGCTGAATGAGGAGGCTGGGGGCTGAAAGAGGAGGCTGGAGGCTGAAAGAGGAGGCTGGGGGATGGAAAAGAAGGCTGAGGTCTGAAAGAGGAGACTGGTGGCTGGAAAAGGAGGCTGGGGCTGCAGAAGGAGGCTGGGGGCTGCAAGGGGATAGAGAAATAAGACATTCCCTGCAAATAAGATGTAATGCATCTTTCGGGGAAACAGGATACTAAACCCCACCCCTTCTACATGGCCCCGCCCCATATGATCAAAGCTCCGCTCCCTATAACACCCCCCGCTGGGCCTCGGAAAAATTATCTTGTTTGATGCTGGTCCCTGGAGCAAAAAAGGTTGGGGATCCCTGCTTTAGGGTAAGTGACTGCCACTTTGCGGAATTCATGTTGAAGTGAATTACAAAGAATATTTTTGGGGGCTGCTCAAATATATTCATCCACCTTTACTACCTGTGACAACTCAGTGTCAATGAGGAGAATCTAGCCACTGGTGTGGGGGTGGGGCGTGAACTATTCTTTATTATGCCAGATGTAATATTCTGTCAGGGGACATGAGCCATTGTTTCATGCGAGACTGTCCAGTGCCCCCTTTTGTCTGCTAATTTGTGGAATACCTGCTGACTGTGGTTTGTATCAGCCCCCCGTGGTGTAGTAGACTACAACATCTAGAAGACGTTTAGTTAGGTTTGTCTCCCATGCCTTGGCGACTTGTGACAAGTTTGGGACCAGAGTCTCTGTGGCTTGAGAGACTCTGGATTAAACATTGTTTAGTTTTTTTGATTATATCAGGCACAGACTAGCATGTGTCCGAAAATACCATGTGACAGTGGTGCACAGACGAACAGTTGTCCCACGCACAAAACAACACACAAGGGGACACCGGTGACACAATAACAACGGTGGGCTCTGACAGTAGAGAACAGGAAAAGGGACACCTGTACTCACCTGTGGATGTGCCCTGATCTCCCTGATGTCCCTATACGGGTTCTATCACGTTGTCGCTGTCCTCACATGGGAGCTGGTCGACAGGAGCACTAGTCCCACCGCTGCACTAATACAACATGAAGGATATTAAAAACAGACAGGGGAATCTCCACAGCCTAAAGCAACTTCATGGCTGTGGCCGAATTCCTAGCCAGCAGGCAGCATAGCACCAGTAAGTTCCCTGAGAACTATTTCCACCCAGGCGGCTTTCAATAAAAGGAATTCAACCACCAGCTCTAGGTGATGGGTCATGTGGCTATGTTAAGGAGATGGGAGTGATCACAAGTGATCACAAGGCTTGCTAGTAGGACTGACATTAACCCATCATGTGCCAAAAGAAAAAGAAAGAGACTCTGGGCCCAAACTTGTCACAAGTCTTCAAAGCACTGGAGATGGATGTGACACGATTATGCAGTAAGATTGAACTAGCGACTAATGAGGAAACAGCCATGATTATATCCTTACAATCAGCTGGGGCACAAAGTCGTGAAATGGGAGCTAAGGTATACACAAAGGGGTTCCTTTCCCCTGTGTGATTCTATAGGACCTCAGTCAGTCTATGGGCCATGGTCCCAGTTGGTGCATTACAGAACTGCTTCAGTGCAAACACTGAGATCATGAATTAGTTTGAAGGACCCTGGTTAGGACAATCTGGTCAACTGGCTACATACGCTACTGTGCTTGGTCAGCTTCCTAAGCTTGCCGCTACCGCCTCTCAGTGGGTGCTCGCCAAAAGAAGGGTATATTGGCTGGAGTAGTTGGTCTTGGATCCCCCAAATTCATGGAGGATTTGATTCCTGGTGAGGCAGCGGAATGGTGAGACTCTCTCACATGCCCCATCTTGTGTCCTTGTTGGGAATGTACTATATGCTGTTGACTGTTGATGACCCAATAAAGTTTTATCAGAGTGCGGCCCCCACACCCTGTGTTGTCTGAGTAGTGTTCTGCTCATGAGGAAGGAGTTTGGGCATTCAGAGGAATGAGTGCCAACCCCGGGGGGTCTTTCTAAAGGCAGCGGGGCCAGCGGACGAGAGCACCCCTGACCTTCAAGCCTCCACACTAATGAACATTTCTGATCTCTCGGTCTGACAGTGAGCAATAGTCGGCACTGGATGACCTGTATGTGTTGTTATCGCTTATTGTAGCTCGTGATACGTACTTTATACCCCTGTGCACACTATATATAATGGACGAGCCCACCGACGACTATAATGATTGAGGGCAGCAGCAACGGCAACATTTCTTTACGTGTTGTTACATTCGTGTACAATATTTCTCATTTCCTTCAGGATTTTATTATAATACTCCTTCCAAGAAGATGAAGATCGGAGTCAGACATGTTAAGCATAGCCGGCCTTTCTTTTACCGGATAGCGCAGTGATGTATGATCACTTTTTAACGCCGCAGTCCATAATTCAGCATCGGAAGGGAACCCACTGTTCTGGAAAATAATTTAAGGAACAGAAGGGCCGGTCTTGGAATTTATGGTAATAAATAAAACCTGGGTATTTCTTTTTTTCCTTCTTCTACTTCTCCGGGGTGAAGTCGGCTCGTTGCGATGACGTGGGCGGCAAATTCTGGTAAGACGAAGACGTCGGCCTTCCTGTAACTCTCTGACAAATAAGACGTATGGGTTCATTTATGATGATCATCCTAAATTAGTAACTACATTACGGATGCTTAACCTAGATGAAGACTCCTGACTTGTCATCATGCTACTTATCCAATTCCCCGAGATTGCAAATCCATTGTGAAGCATTACTTCTTAAGGTTTAATTGAAATCGTCATCCAATAATGTGCAGCCGGAGCCGCCGCTCCAAATCAATAGCAATTTGAATCCGTTTGTGCTCACCAAGAACACTCCGCGCCTCTCTCTCTCTTTCGAGCTGTGACTTTTGTTTCTTTCTGTTGTCATTAATTATTGTTGGATACTCAGAAACTGTCTCCCTTTCTCTGATAGAAATGCCAGGGAGGCAATTTTCTACACTCCCCCATTTCTATCTCCCCCCCCCACACACCTCCAATTCACTCTAAAATAAGTGTCTCTGCTCGGCTGCGCTGAAGATATCAAATTAGTTTCAGATAATGGCAAACATGGACAGTTGGGGGAGCGGTATGCCAGCGACAACTTCTTTATTGAATTTTTGGAACTTTTTTTTCTCTATGAGCCATTCTGTGGATGTGAGAATCATTGTGAATGAGTTCAGATAGTTTCTTAAAGGGTCAGTATGATTTCATTGATATATTGATGATATTATATATTATTATTATTATTATTATTATTATTATTATTATTATTATTAATTTCATTGATTAAAGGGGAACTCCGGGGAGATAAAACATTTTTCTGCCCCTGATATGCTGTCATGGCAATAAATAGTTAATAACTTATATAACCTATATAACTCTTATAGAAGTCATTCAGAAATCTTCCAGTGTACTAACAGCATGTTATGTTTATATAAACCTTTGCTCCTCTTTCTCTCCATATCCTCCCCCTTTTCAGAATTCTTCTGTCTCAGATTCTATATAATGTTTTGAGTTAGATGTAGCAGTGTGGAAGCTCTTATCAAGATGTTCCCGTACCGACTGTACTAATCCAAGGCTGAATTGAAATACTAATACTAATAAAATGCAACACCCCTTTTAATATCCCTTTAAGGAGCCGTATAAAACTGGCTACCCCTCCCTTAATAAAGGTCTTTGTCATTAAGCTTTACTTTGACTTGTTGTTAGCGTGGTTCTTACCGGTGACGTGCACACACTTAGACAAAGCATCAATTTGGTGGCAGACAATTAAGAGGACAAGCCCACCCGAAAGGTGTACAGGGCTCCCATTTCAATACCATCCTATGTAATGTATGAACAGCGCTGTTCTCCCTTCACATAGCAATCATGTCACCAAGCAGATATAAATACACGCCGTGATCCTCAGCTGTACAATAAGATGGTGCATAATGTGTACTGCCATGTATCAAGCTAGGATCACAGGCAAAGCACTGCATTGATTGGTTCAGCACTGCCATGGTCTACCCTCCCTCATATCAATTTGGTAGCTTCCTGTCCCCTGAAACTTTAGCACTATGCATGGCTGAGTTTCTCTGTCCCCTGAGGGAGGGGTGAGAGCTGAGGAACAGATATGATTTTATTGATTTATGAGTGATCTATAGATCCTAGAACTTTAGTGCCCAGCTTTGCTTCATCATGTAGAAGAGATGGGACAGTACACACAAAAACTATCTCCCTGGCATTCTCCTTTAAAAACCAATTCATAAATTGGGGCATTTTCTTAAAAATCAAGCATTGGTGGGTTCAGATGATTTTTGCCTGCTGGTGAAAAAAGGTACTGCAACTAGCAAAACTATAAATGCCAAATATTAGAAATATAGTCAATCACAATATGACCTCGCTTGTAATAACAAAGCATACCTGTCCTTTTATACAAAATAAAGAAAGGCATAATCTTGTGAACCCTATTTCGTGCAAAAACACAATAGCCTCAATACACTGGTTGTACTGATCTTTTTCCAAAAGTGCCTAGTGGTTGCCATTGTGTATAAGCGGCACAAGAAGAAGCAGAGGGTTCACTTTTTACAATCTGTCAGACAGAATTGTAAAAAGGTGAGTTTTAATGCTGATTCTCATCGTTAACCAAAACTTTTATGCTTTTGTCTTTTTTCCATTAGATTGGCTGTCTGATAAACAATAGCAGAATAGAAATAATCAAAATCCACCTTTCTGCTGGACTTCTTCCTTCTGAGTCAACCCCCTGCTCAATGCAGGATTCACTAAATCATCCCAGTCAGATGTCTGTCCAGCCTCTGTGTGAAGACTTCCATTGAAGGAGAACTCACCACCTCTCATGGCGCCTGTTCCACTCACTGATCACCCTCACTGTCAACATTTTTTTTCTAATGTCTAATTTTTGTCTCTTCCCATTCAGTTAGATCTCATTGCTTCTAGTCTTTCCTTTTGCAAATGAGAATAAAGCTGACCCCTCTACAGTGTGACAGCCCCAGAATAAAGCTGGTCCCTCTACAGTGTGACAACCCTAGAATAAAGGTGATCCCTCTACAGTGTGATAGCCCTAGAATAAAGGTGATCCTTCTACAGTGTGACAACCCTAGAATAAAGATGATCCTTCTACAGTGTGAAAGCTCTAGAATAAAGCTGATCCCTCTACAGTGTGATAGCCCTAGAATAAAGCTGATTCCCGCTAGAGTGTGACAACCCTAGAATAAATCAACCCTCTACAGTGTGACAGCCCTAGAATAAAGCTGATTATTCTACAGTGTGAGAGCCCTAGAATAAATCAAATCCCTCTATAGTGTGACAGCCTTAGAATAAAGCTTATCCCTCTACAGTGTCACAGCCCTAGAATAAAGCTGATCCCTCTACAGTGTGACAGCCCTAGAATAAAGCTCATCTCTCTACAGTGTGACAGCCCTAGAATAAAGCTGATCCCTCTACAGTGTGAGAGCCCTAGAATAAAGCTCATCTCTCCACAGTGTGACAGCCCTAGAATAAAGCTCATCTCTCTACAGTGTGACAGCCCTAGAATAAAGCTGATCCCTCTACAGTGTGAGAGCCCTAGAATAAAGCTCATCTCTCTACAGTGTGACAGCCCTAGAATAAAGCTGATCCCTCTGCAGTTTGACAGCAGTACAATAAACCTAATTCCTCTGCAGTGTGACAGCCCTTGAGATATTTGTACACAGCTGTTAAGTCTCCTCTCAGTCTTCTCAACTAAACATTCCCAAATCCAGTAACCGTTCCTCATAGGACATGGTTTTCAGACCGGTCACCATTCTGGTCACTCTTCTGTGAACTTGCTGCAGTTTGTTGATGTCTTTATAAAATATGTTGCCTAGAACTGGACACAGTATCCAGATGAGGTCTGACCAAACAGGAGTATATGGTGATAATGACTTTATGTGATCTAGACTGTATGTTTCTGTTAATACAGTTGTGGCCAAAAGTATTGACACCCCTGCAATTCTGTCAGATAATACTCAGTTTCTTCCTGAAAATGATTGCAATCACAAATTCTTTGGTATTATTATCTTCATTTAATTTGTCTTCAATGAAAAAACACAAAAGAGAATGAAGCAAAAAAAGCAAAACATTGATCATTTCACACAAAACTCCAAAAATGGGCCGGACAAAAGTATTGGCACCCACAGCCTAATACTTGGTTGCACAACCTTTAGCCAAAATAACTGCGATCAACCGCTTCCAGTAACTATCAATGAGTTTCTTACAATGCTCTGCTGGAATTGTAGACCATTCTTCTTTGGCAAACTGCTCCAGGTCCCTGATATTTGAAGGGTGCCTTCTCCAAACTGCCATTTCTAGATCTCTCCACAGGTGTTCTATGGGATTCAGGTCTGGACTCATTGCTGGCCACCTTAGAAGTCTCCAGTGCTTTCTTTCAAACCATTTTCTAGTGCTTTTTGAAGTGTGTTTTGGGTCATTGTCCTGTTGGAAGACCCATGACCTCTGAGGGAGACCCAGCTTTCTCACACTGGGCCCTACATTATGTTACAAAATTTGTTGGTAGTCTTCAGACTTCATAATGCCATGCACACGGTCAAGCAGTCCAGTGCCAGAGGCAGCAAAGCAACCCCAAAACATCAGGGAACCTCCGCCATGTTTGACTGTAGGGACCGTGTTCTTTTCTTTGAATGCCTCTTTTTTTCTCCTGTAAACTCTATGTTGATGCCTTTGCCCAAAAAGAGAGAACATTCTTCCAAAACGTTTTAGGCTTTCTCAGGTAAGTTTTGGCAAACTCCAGCCTGGCTTTTTATGTCTCGGGGTAAGAAGTGGAGTCGTCCTGGGTCTCCTACCATACAGTCCCATTTCATTCAGATGCCGACGGATAGTACGGGTTGACACTGTTGTACCCTCGGACTGCACGGCAGCTTGAACTTATTTGGATGCTAGTCGAGGTTCTTTATCCACCATCCGCACAATCTTTCGTTGAATTCTCTCGTCAATTTTTCCTTTCCGTCCACATCTAGGGAGGTTAGCCACAGTGCCATGGGCTTTAAACTTCTTGATGACACTACGCACGGTAGACACAGGATCATTCAGGTCTTTGGAGATGGACTTGTAGCCTTGAGATTGCTCATGCTTCCTCACAATTTGGTTTCTCAAGTCCTCAGACAGTTCTTTGGTCTTCTTTCTTTTCTCCATGCTCAATGTGGTACACAAGGACACAGGACAGAGGTTGAGTCAACTTTAATCCATGTCAACTGGCTGCAAGTGTGATTTAGTTATTGCCAACACCTGTTAGGTGCCACAGGTAAGTTACAGGTGCTGCTAATTACACAAATTAGAGAAGCATCACATGATTTTTCTAACAGTGCCAATACTTTTGTCCACCCCCTTTTATATGTTTGGTGTGGAATTAGATCCAATTTGGCTTTAGGACAATTCTTTTTGTGTTTTTCTCATTGAAGACAAATTAAATGAAGATAATAATACCAAAGAATTTGTGATTGCAATCATTTTCAGGAAGAAACTGAGTATTATCTGACAGAATTGCAGGGGTGTCAATACTTTTGGCCACAACTGTACATCCCAGAATTGTGTGTTGCCTTTCTTGCTGCTGCATCACCCTGCTGACTCATGTTCAGTCTGTGTCTATTAGTATTTCCCCAAACTTTGCAAGGATACTTTATACATTTGGGCTTTTAGAAAACCTCAGAAGTAATTGAAGATCAAGACAACATGAACCATACTCTAAATCTCCAGACCTGATCCAAGTGTATATGCATAAAACATAAAATACTAAAAAAATAAATAAATGACGTATTCTGGGGTGAAGCGCAACGGAGGTAGAACTATGAAATTAAAATAAATTGTTCCGGAGAGTTGGAGTCACCTTGACTTTTTTCGGCTGTCATCTGGATAACCACCATTCATCTGTTGTGCCACATTAGTTGTTCTCCCTTTTAAACATCACAATGACTCACCGCCGTAGACTGATTTAGAACCCTTGGGTTAATAGCTACCGTGGACTTTTCAACCTTGCAACAGCTCAGAAACCTTTTCTCCACTTCATAACAAAGGATTTTTTTTTAGGAAAACAACAGCTCTAGTCGCTGAGGCGAAGAATTACGGGTAAGACGTCAGGCTATAAATCAGGCGGAGGCTTTACATCCTGATAAATGCCACGCTTACAGTACGGAATATTCTCCTTTATGGAGAAGAGATAACTTGTAACTTGTCACCAAACGAAACATCTGGATAAAGCATATAGAGAATGGCAATCTGCTCCTGCGCCAAGATAAAACTTAATGAACATTGCTGCTTTTATATGGATGCAGTCAGCAATGTGTATTTCACAGAAGTCTCTGACTCTACAGATATCGGCATCGTAATCAGACCGGATGTCATCGAGAAACCGTGGATGAAGTATTACTAGACCATTGTAGCTAAGTATCATAGTCCTAATCTCTCCTAACCTCCAGCTCTGATGACATCACCGAGTGACATCATTGGTCGTAATGACATCACTTCATCACTCTGAATTACTAAGGAATGCAAATAATGATTATAGGAATATACCGTCAACATGGTCTCTCTTACTTTGGAGACTAGTGACAGGTTTGGGACTTGTGTCTCATTCCTGTATTGAGACTTCATTTTAAATGTGTTGCTTTCCTTTGGCAATGTAGGAGTTAATGCCAGCACTTTTTTGTGCGGGCGCTTTTACCAGTATTTATAACTTGCGCAAAAAAGCGTAAAAATGAAGCAGTGCTGTGCAGACAGTATGCCTTTTTACGACCCGGGGGGGAGTAGTGATGTCACTTAGGGGAGGAAGAATCCTGGTTCCTCCTCCTCTGTTTGACATGTCTGCCAGCCCCCATTTGATTTCGTAGTGTATTAATATACAGTTGTGGCCAAAAGTATTGACACCCCTGCAATTCTGTCAGATAATACTCAGTTTCTTCCTGAAAATGATTGCAATCACAAATTCTTTGGTATTATTATCGTCATTTAATTTGTCTTCAATGAAAAAACACAAAAAGAATTGTCCTAAAGCCAAATTGGATCTAATTCCACACCAAACATAAGAAAGGGGGTGGACAAAAGTATTGACACTGTTAGAAAAATCATGTGATGCTTCTCTAATTTGTGTAATTAACAGCACCTGTAACTTACCTGTGGCACCTCACAGGTGTTGGCAATAACTAAATCACACTTGCAGCCAGTTGACATGGATTAAAGTTGACTCAACCGCTGTCCTGTGTCCTTGTGTGTACCACATTGAGCATGGAGAAAAGAAAGAAGACCAAAGAACTGTCTGAGGACTTGAGAAACCAAATTGTGAGGAAGCATGAGCAATCTCAAGGCTACAAGTCCATCTCCAAAGACCTGAATGTTCCTGCGTCTACCGTGCGCAGTGTCATCAAGAAGTTTAAAGCCCATGGCACTGTGGCTAACCTCCCTAGATGTGGACAGAAAAGAAAAATTGACGAGAGATTTGAACATAAGATTGTGCGGATGGTGGATAAAGAACCTTGACTAATATCCAAACAAGTTCAAGCTGCCCTGCAGTCCGAGGGTACAACAGTGTCAACCCGTACTATCCATCGGCATCTGAATGAAATGGGACTGTATGGTAGGAGACCCAGGAAGACCCCACTTCTTACCCCGAGACATAAAAAAGCCAGGCTGGAGTTTGCCAAAGATTACCTGAGAAAGCCTAAAACTTAAAAATGAGACAAAAGTAGAGCTTTTTGGGCAATGGCATCAACAAAGAGTTTACAGGAGAAAAAAAGAGGCATTCAAAGAAAAGAACACGGTGCCTACAGTCAAACATGGCGGAGGTTCCCTGATGTTTTGGGCTTGCTTTACTGCCTCTGGCACTGGACTGCTTGACCGTGTGCATGGCATTATGAAGTCTGAAGACTACCAACAAATTTTGCAACATAATGTAGGGCCCAGTGTGAGAAAGCTGGGTCTCCCTCAGAGGTCATGGGTCTTCCAGCAGGACAATGACCCAAAACACACTTCAAAAAGCACTAGAAAATGGTTTGAGAGAAAGCACTGGAGACTTCTAAGGTGGCCAGCAATGAGTCCAGACCTGAATCCCATAGAACACCTGTGGAGAGATCTACAAATGACAGTTTGGAGAAGGCACCCTTCAAATATCAGGGACCTGGAGCAGTTTGCCAAAGAAGAATGGTCTAAAATTCCAGCAGAGCATTGTAAGAAACTCATTGATGGTTACCGGAAGTGGTTGATCGCAGTTATTTTGGCTAAAGGTTGTGCAACCAAGTATTAGGCTGAGGGTGCCAATACTTTTGTCCGGCCCATTTTTGGAGTTTTGTGTGAAATGATCAATGTTTTGCTTTTTGCTTCATTCTCTTTTGTGTTTTTTCATTGAAGACAAATTAAATGAAGATAATAATACCAAAGAATTTGTGATTGCAATCATTTTCAGGAAGAAACTGAGTATTATCTGACAGAATTGCAGGGGTGTCAATACTTTTGGCTACAACTGTACACTGCGAAATCAAAATTAAATTAAGCCAAATGTATTAAAAATAATAAAGAATTAATACTTACCCTTTCCAACGCCTTTTCGCAGTCCCCAATGCAGAGGCAAGGCCACGTATCGTCCTGCCAGGGCCTTGCATGATGTCATAATGACGTCTTGGGCGCTGATTGGTCACTCGCAGTCATGTGATATGCATCACATGACCGCGAGCGGCCAATCAACGCCCGTGACATCACTCTGACATCATGCAAGATCCTTCCAGTCGGTGCCTGGCCTTGTCTCTGCTCCCGATTGCACAAACCGGCCGCTGGAGTGTAAGCATTTAATCTTTATTATTTTTCACACATTTCCTTTACTTTAATTTGGGTTTTACAATATATAATAATACATTGCGAAACCCAAAGGAGGCGGTCACAGATGTCACAGGGGGAGGAGGAACCAGGATTCTTCTTCCCCTTCTGTAACATCAGATGCAGTAGCGCCAGCCCCTATGGGAAAAAGCGCGGGCGCTGCTGCGTAAAGAATTGACATGGTCATTCTCTTTATGCAGGTGCTTTTTCCCATAAAAGCACAGCGTATTTTTACGCAGTGTCTGAACAGCAAAGTGAACTTCACATTCCCTTTGCTGGCAGACACAAAGCACATTGTGCATTTTTTAAAAGCGCATGCAAAAAAGCGCTCAAAAATGCGCACTGTGTGAATGTAGCCTAAATGTGCGGTTGGAAAGGTATGATGAAATCTAGGAGAGGACAAGGTCAGTGATACTAATGGAAGAGAGGATCTGTAATGAGAGGCAGTGGTCGACTGTGTCGACTGCAGAGGACAGGTCAAAAGGAGGAGGATGGAGAAGTGTCTGTTAGCTTTGGCGGTAAGTAGGTCGTTAGTAATTTTGGTTAAGGCGGTTTCGGTGGAGTGGTGGGGGCGGAAGTCAAATTGAAGGTTGTCAAAGAGAGAGTTGGATGAGCGTACAGTGTGGACATGCTTTTCAAGAAGTTTGGAGGTGAACGGGAGCAGCGATATGGGGTGGTGGCTTGATGTGGAGGTCGGGTCGAGAGATGGCTTCTTCAAGACAGGGGTAATTGTTGCATGTTTGAAAGTGAAAGGAAAGGTATCGGAGGTTAGTGATTGGATGAACAGGTGGATTAGGGCTGGGATAAGCGTGGGGGTGAGGTTAGGGAGGAAGTGGGATGGGATGGGGTCCGGTGAAAAGTGGTGAGGTGCGATCTGGAGAGGAGGTGTGCAAATTCTCCTTCAGTGATTGAGGGGAGGAGGTTAGTTGAGAATGAAAGTGGTCTGGTATACATGGGCGTTGTGATGGTTGTGATGCTTTAGATCATTCCAGACATTTTGTATTGGATTCAGCTCCGGTGATCTGTTCGGACATTCTGGAAGCTTTATTTTCTCTCTCTGTGTGTTTGGGATCATTGTCTTGTGAAATGTCCGCCCTCGTTTCATCTTCATCATTCTGGTAGATGGCAGCAGATTTTTATCAGGAATGTCTGTACATTTCTCCATTCATCCTTCCTTCAATGATATGAAGTCTGCTAGTCGTTGTATAATGAAAAACAGCCGCCCATCATGATGTTCTCACCTCCACACTTCACTGTTGAAGTTTTTGGGGTGATTTGCCTTTTGGCCTCCAAACATGGTGTGTATTATGGCATCCAAAGAGGTCAATTTTGGTTCCATGTGACCAGACTATGATCTCCAGTATTTCACAGGTTTCTCTAAATGTTGTTGAGCAAAATGTACACACTTTTGAACCTGCTTTTTGTTTAGCAATGGAGTCTTGCATGGTGAGCGTGCATATAGGAGCGTACATACTTGTCATAGAAGGGGACAGCGTTATTTATTGTTTTCTTTGAAACAATTGTACCTGCTGATTCCAGGTCTTTCTGTATGTCTACATAGATGGTTCTTGGTTCTTGGACAAGTCTTTGATAATTCTTTTCCCTCCTTTGTGGGGAGCACCTGGTCGTCGCCGGTTTATCTTGAAATTTTGTTCATTTTACTTTCAGATTATTACTCCAACAGTGCTCACTGTAACCTTCAGGAGTTTAGAAATACTTCTGTAACCAAAGCCATCAGTATGTTTTGCAGCAATAAGGTTGTGAAGGTCTTGAGACAGCTCACTGGTTTTACCCATTATGAGATGTTTCTTGTGTTGGTAATGACACAGCTTTTTATAGGCCATCAGTTGAACCAGCTGATAGTATTTTTCAGTAAGTGGCAAGATTGCTTTTTAATTACCGTATATACTCGCGTATAAGCCGAGTTTTTCAGCCCAAAAATTGGGTTGAAAAGTCCCCCCCTCGGCTTATACGCGAGTCACTGTATACTGTATACAATGTATACAGTATACAGTGCCCCATCTATATACAGCCCCCGCCGCAATCCTGTAAAGGAATAGGTTAGTATACTTATCCATCCGCTGCAGCTGCCCCGCCGCCATCGCGATTCAGCATCTTCCGACTTCCAGCGTCTCGCGTCTCCTTCCGATGGTCGCAGGCAATGACGTCATTGCCTGTGCGACCGGGGAGGAAACCGGAAGAAGACGCGAGACGCTGAAGTCGGAAGATGCTGAATCGCGATGGCGGCGGGACAGCTGCAGCGGATGGATAAGTATACTAACCTATTCCTTTACAGGATTGCGGCGGGGGGCTGTATATAGATGAGGGGGCACTGTATATACCTCTGGGGCATATACGGTATATGTGGGGCTGCTGTATACTACCACTGGGGCTATATTTACCTGTGGGGCTGCTGTATACTACAACTGGGGCTATATTTACCTGTGGGGCTGCTGTATACTACCACTGGGGCTATATTTACCTGTGGGGCTGCTGTATACTACCACTGGGGCTATATTTACCTGTGGGGCTGCTGTATACTACCACTGGGGCTATATTTACCTGTGGGGCTGCTGTATACTACCACTGGGGCTATATTTACCTGTGGGGCTGCTGTATACTACCACTGGGGCTGTATTTACCTGTGGGGCTGCTGTATACTACCACTGGGGCTGTATTTACCTGTGGGGCTGCTGTATAGTACCACTGGGGCTGTATTTACCTGTGGGGCTGCTGTATACTACCACTGGGGCTATATTTACCTGTGGGGCTGCTGTATACTACCACTGGGGCTGTATTTACCTGTGGGGCTGCTGTATACTACCACTGGGGCTGTATATACCTGTGGGGCTGCTGTATACTACCACTGGGGCTGTATATACCTGTGGGGCTGCTGTATACTACACTGGGGCTGTATATACCTGTGGGGCTGCTGTATACTACCACTGGGGCTGTATAATACCTGTGGGGCTGCTGTATACTACCACTGGGGCTGTATATACCTGTGGGGCTGCTGTATACTACACTGGGGCTGTATATACCTGTGGGGCTGCTGTATACTACCACTGGGGCTGTATAATACCTGTGGGGCTGCTGTATACTACCACTGGGGCTGTATATACCTCTGGGGCTGCTGTATACCACACTGTTGAGGGCTGTATACCTGT
>JARQOC010000010.1:116565451-116578353 GCA_033576535.1 Allobates femoralis
TACCTCCAATGGGACATAAACTGATTTTTTTCTAATCTAAAGATGTCTTCAGGGGCAGAGTAGGACCACACAGAGGCATAACTACAATAGGCGCAGGGGTTGCGATTGCACCTGGGCCCCAAAAGTAATAAATACTATTAAAGACTTGCAATAATTGGGAGCCTCGTTGGAGATTTAGCACCAGGGCCCATAAGCATCAAGTTACAAAACTGGGGCCACAGATTGTATGAATGGTATGTGGTGGTGCAGAATTGTATTCTGGCTCTGGTGCATGAGGGGTCCATATATGTTTCTGTTAATGATATATAGTAGGTGGGAGGTTGTGCTACAAAGTTTTTATTGAGTTTCAAAATACCCCTCTAATTGTCTTTGTACAGCTCTGATTGTGTAAGGAGCCATAATATGGTCCAATGCATAAGGCACAATTAAATTAAATAGGAGACATTTGTGCAAATCTCTTAGGCTAGTTTAACACTGGTGTTTTTTTTAAATCTGTAGGATTGTGGGTAAAGCCTGTGACTCACCGTAGCCGGGGGTACACGTAGCGGGCGTTGTTTCTCCTCCAGTCACGGAACCGCGCCTGCGGTGGTGTAGGCCCGGTGGTCCAGATCAATAGGGGAATGGCGGAACAGTGTGGTGATTTGTCTTCGTGACGCCACCTGCGGGTGTTCTGGTAACTTTACCAGCGCTGTTCGGGTCTCCGGGGGATGGTACACAGCGAGATGGAACGCTCCCCACAGGATGAGCGGGAATCCCCGGAGCCGGGAGCTGCGCAAGATGTTGTGAGGCAGCTGCGGGACGCTGCGCTGAATCCAGGAGTAATGCACAACCACACAAAGTCTCTTTTAGGTACCTTTACTGGATGGTAGTCAGGTACACTCGGACCGGGATAGTGAAGTTGGCACTTATGGAGTTTCACAGCAAGCAGTGTTAGGCTTCCTTTCTCTACTTCTGGTGCTAAGGTCGGGTGGATGTGGAATCCAGCCGGACCGGGCAGGGTGTTCAATGGAACTTGCTTCACCTGGTTATCAGCACTGAGGGCACTGTAAAAGGGTCTGAGCAGGATCAGTACTCTTCCCTGGGCTCTCGTGGGTAGGTGCATCAGGTGGAACAGGTGGCTAAACCTCCTGTTGGATGTGCTGGTTCTCTGTGAGGGCTTTGTAGCTTCCACAGCTTCGGTTCCAGTAACCGGATGGTTTGGAAAGAGTTGGATTAACTCTGTATTCCTGAGAGGTGATCTCCTTCTTCCTATTATCCCAATTGCAGGGATCTCCACTGGCTAACAGGCTAGCAGGGCCTAGTGTGTTCCTCATAGGGTGGAGGTTTCACACAGGCAGGCAGCTCTTGTAGCGTCTACCACACTCTGAAGTTTCTCCCTCCAAGACTCTTTTTATAGGGGGAACTGGTTAGAAGTCACCAGTGTAAGCTCCCCCTAGAGGCTCGGGGTGGAACCAGGTGTTCTAAGTGTTGTTTGTGTTGTGGTTTTGCTGTGCTGTTACTTACTCCATTTGTACCTAAGGATTTCTGTGGTGCCCAACAGGTGCCAGGGTGCCACATTCCCCCTTAGTTAACCTCAGTTCTCCCGGCTGAGCAAAAGGTTCTTTTTACAACTTACCACTAAGCATTTATAACATTCAATTTACAAAGTCTTAAAGAAAACACAAAAATCACTGAAAAGGAAGTGAAAAATGTGGAAAAGGTGAAAAGCAGTCCGTACGGCACTAGTCCATCTGCCGCAGGCTGGAAAAAGGTAAAGTTAGTGGTCACACAAGTCCTGTGACAATTGTTCAAAGTTTATGGAAAGGGAAAAAGGTAAAGTCCAGGGATACATGGTAAACTTTATACATTCCCTACGGGTGTCTCTGCTTGGGAGGCCGGTACTAACCTTCTATACCTTACCAGGCGCTTTCTGTTCCCAACTTAGTATACTTGGGACATAGCCCAGTTCCTCCACCCTTCTGTACACTACTTTTTACAGGTTTTTGAAAACTGGTTAATATTTACAACACTTACAGGTTATATTTTCCACTACATTTTAAACCCATTCTCCAAGTTTATGTGGGGGTTGACCTAATGTACTACGTGTGGATCTGCGTAGTGTGGGTGTTTCCAAAGCTGTTGGTGTAGTGTACGAAGTGGTTGGTACTTCTCTATGTCTGCTTTGTGTAAGACCATAGTAAGTGCGGAGTCTATCAACTGGACTGACCTCTGTAGGTAGTTGATTAGGAATGGCTTCTCTTACTGTGGGACTAGTAGGCTGACCGATTACAGGAATCTCAGGTTCCATGATAACAGGCTGCAATTCTTGCACTTGGACTTCTTCTTCTTGGACTTGTGGAATTGGATTAGGCTTTGGCTGATCTTCTACAGGTTGGTAGAAGTGCATAACTGGTATGAGGAATGCATCACCTATTTGTGGCCAATCAGCTGGTAAGTATCCAATTTCTGTAAGGACGAGATTTTCTTTTGTTTCTTCATCTGTAGTTACTGCAGGGTAACTGGTTGCTTGTGGGATTAACTGTGGCGGACATTTCTTCAAATGATCCCTTGAGACAGTCGCAATAGTATTCCCATTGTCTTTGCTAATAACACAAGTTTTTGAGTTATCAAAGTGTGACGGCATAACGGTGTAGGGTATGGATTCCCAACTGTTATCCAATTTGTTAGTTTTTCTTTTTCTTTTCAGCACTACATCACCTATAGCTAAAGGTTCAGCTGAGGCGTGCTTGTTGAAGTCTTTTTCTTGTTTGGTCCTACTGATTTCAAGGTTCCTTTCCACGCTTTCTTGTACTTTTCTGTACTTTTCTTGGCGTTGGCTGACCCAGTCTTCATCAGAAGAGTCTTCTGTGGGTTCAACGGTTCCCATCTGCAAATCAATAGGCAGTTTACCTGGTCTTGCTCTCATCAAGTAAGCAGGTGTGTAATTTGTCGAACTGACAGGTATGTGGTTGTAGATGTCCACGAGATCTGGAAGTTTCTCTGGCCATTGATTTCTCTCTTCAACTGGTAAGGTCTTGAGCATGTCAATGACTATGTGGTTCATCTTTTCACATAAACCGTTCGTCTGAGGATGATAGGGTGTGGTGCGGATTTTTTTTACACCCATACAGCCCTAAGAATTCTTGGAACAGAGCTGATTCGAAGGCTGGCCCTTGGTCAGTTAAGACCTGGTCTGGATACCCATGGGGGCGACAGAAGTAACTCTGGAACGCTTTTGCTGCTACCTCAGCAGTTAAATCCTTAACTGGAACGACTACCAGGAATCTTGAGTAGTGATCAACGATGGTGAGAGCGTAGGTGTACCCGGTTTGACTTGGGGTAAGCTTCACGTGGTCGAGAGCAACTATTTCAAGAGGTTTGGTGGTAACAATTGGTTGCAACGGAGCTTTCTGAGTTAGATGGTCTTTTCTTCGAAGGTGACATGGTCCACAGTTTTTACACCATTTGTCAATGGAACCTCTCATACCGACCCAGTAGAACCGATCCTTCAGGAGTCTCTCCAGTTTCTTCCATCCAAAGTGTCCGGCATCATCATGGTATGCTTCAAGGATCATTTGGACTTCAGTCTTGGGAACTACAATCTGCCAGATGAGTTCATGGGTTCTCGGATTGAGGTATCTTCTGCATAGTTTACCTTGGTAGACGAACAACCTCCCTTTCTCCTTCCACAGGCGTTTAGCAGTTGGTGAGGCATCAGAGTCCATATTGGCGTGCTCTTGAGTGATGAGATCCCTTACCAGGCTGACATCTGGGTCGTTGGCTTGAGCCTCCTTCCAGTCATGGTGAGGTAACGGGTTCACGGTCCTCTCTACACGTGTCTGGTTTCTCTGATGACATGTTGCTGTACCGGAACGGTGGAAAGCAGGTAGTTCAATCTCTTCTAGGTCATCTATGTCTTCTCCATCTTCGGGAAGATGGGGCATTCGGGACAGGGCATCAGCATTGCCGTTCTTGTGACCTGCCCGATACTTTACAGTGAAGTCGTAGTTAGCGAGTCTTGCTACCCAACGCTGTTCTAGGGCTCCCAGCTTTGCAGTCTCTAAGTGTGTTAGAGGATTGTTGTCTGTGAAAGCTGTGAACGGGGCGGAGGCCAGGTAATGTTTGAAACGCTCTGTGATTGCCCAGACCAGGGCCAGGAACTCCAGCTTGAAGGAGCTGTAGTTTTCCGGGTTCCTTTCGGTGGGACGGAGCTTTCTGCTTGCGTAGGCTATCACCTTCTCCTTGCCCTGCTGACGTTGAGATAGGACTGCTCCTAAACCTTCATTACTTGCGTCAGTGTACAACAGAAACGGTAGATTGTAGTCAGGGTAAGCCAGGATTTCTTCTCCAGTTAAAGCATCTTTTAACGTTTGGAAGGATTTGTCCTGCTCTGGGCCCCAGTGGAACGGGGGTCCCCTGATCTTGCCGTTTTTGGATTGACCTACTAGGAGATCTTGCATAGGTGCGGCTATCTTGGTATAGCCTTTGATGAATCGTCAGTAGTACCCGACCAGTCCTAGGAATTGACGTACCTCCTTGTGGTTGATGGGTGCTGGCCAGTCCTTGATGACGGTTACTTTATCCGGATCCGGTGCTACACCTTCGGCGCTGACCACATGTCCTAGGTATTGGACCTTGGGTTTCAGCAGGTGGCACTTGGACGGTTTCAGTTTCATCCCGTACTTGGACAGTGACTCGAACACTTCACTCAGGTGTTGGAGGTGGTCTTCATAGGTCTGAGAGTAGACAATGACATCATCAAGGTATAACAAGACAGTCTCAAAGTTCTTGTGGCCCAAACAACACTCCATAAGTCTCTGGAATGTTCCTGGGGCATTACACAAACCGAATGGCATACTGTTGAACTCGCATAAGCCCATGGGAGTAGTGAAGGCTGTCTTCTCACGATCCTCCTCTGCAACGGCAACCTGCCAGTACCCACTAGTAAGATCTAATGTGGAGAAGTAGTTGGCAGATTTGAGTGCAGCTAGTGACTCTTCTATGCGGGGTAACGGGTATGCATCTTTGTGTGTGACTTTGTTGATTTGCCTATAATCTACACACATCCTCATACTACCATCTTTCTTTTTAACCAGGACTAGTGGTGCGGCCCAGGGACTACAGCTATCCCTAATGACTCCTGCATTCTTCATGTCCTGAAGCATCTCTTTTGCTTTCTGGTAATGAGTGGGTGGTATAGGCCTGTACCTTTCTTTGATAGGTGCATGGTTGTTTGTGGGGATATGATGTTGTACCCCTTTAATCCTCCCAAAGTCAAGTGGGTGTTTGCTGAACACTTGCTCATACTCCCGAACCACCCGGTATACTCCATTTTTCTGGTGAGAGGGTGTATTGTCAGTTCCTACACTGAGGTCTTGACACCATTTCTCTAACTGATCTTTGGAGTGAGGGGGTTCATCAGTGACTATTTGGTTTGAGGATTTTACATCAATCACAGCATCATCTTTTACTTGGTACAATTTTGCAACAGTTGCATATCTAGGTAGTCTGACCTCGTCATCACCATAATTCAATATGCGTACGGGGACTCTCCCCTTTCTCACATCGACTAACCCTCTGGCTGTCAAGAGCGTAGGACTACTGTCAGACATTACAGGTTCTACTACAGCTTGGTAGTCCTGCCCTCTGAGGCCTATGGCTGCTCGACACCAGATCATCATTTCACTTCTGGGTGGTACCACAATTGGAATGGGATCTGTAACCCGCACTCTGCCAATTTCACCATTTGACAAGGTTACCTGTTGTTGATACACCAGAGCTCTGATCTGCTTTTGGATAGCCCTCTTTTCTCTGGGTTTACCGGCTTCAGCACTCTGTTGGAGTAAAAACAACACTTCATCGAGGCATTTGATCATGACATTGGTACCCAATATGACATATGGATCCTTGTGGTTAGGCTTATCCTGGACCACTAAGATACCCTGGTTTTTCAACTGCACCCTCCCCACCTTTACTGTAGCTTCCCACTGTCCCTCTATGGTAACCGGAATACCATTAGTGGCTTCAAGGTTCATCTCGGGATTTGGGGGTTCTAGCTTAACATCTGGCCAGAACTGCTTGTAAAGGGTACTGGGGATGGATGTCACCTGGGATCCAGTGTCTATCAAGGCGGAGATAGCGATGCCATCGATGACGATTGGTAAGTATGGACAGTCTCCCACATACTTGTGTTCCCAGCTGGACGTAGGGCCTGCACAGTCTACTCCTGGGGTTGGCCCTTCTCGCCCAGGGGTCGCTCGTTTAAAGGACGGGATTGCAGGTTGCGTCCTCCTAAGTCGTTCTGCTGACTGTTGCGGCGTCTGTCAGGACTGCGGCGGTCTGCAGGTTTTCCTCGCGACGGCTGTGTCTTTCTCCTCATCCACGGAACGTCATCCGGGCTGTCGGCGAGTTGAATCTTGTCCGATGGCCTTGCATCTGTCTTGGGTCTTCTCCCAGCTTGTAGCTTGGCCACGTCTTTCATCAGCTGCTCGACATTAGCACACAGTTGATCAAACCGGTCAGGTGTTACAGTCTGTGCGCTGGACTGAATCGCAGGGACTGGAGATGTTGCTGCCGGCACGGAAGGGGTGTCAGCGTACTGCTGCTGCTGCGAAGCGGGATCAGGTACTTCAGCGAGTCGTTGTCCCCAAACTGTTAAGTCTCTCAAGGTATCAAACTCTGCGCCTGGATTCTGTATGGACCACCAGCTTGCTTGCTTCCTATCCTCAGATAGTTTAAGGCCCACAATAAATTGTCCAATTAACGCTTTGTTCTCATCTCGAGCACTGTCAGGGTCGACTTGTTTTAACAGTCTCGTATGCTTCTTGCAAGCGCAGTGAATAATCAAGGACACTTTCTTGTGCCCCTTGGTTACAACGATAGAATGACAGTCTTAATCCAGCCTCGGTATGGCACTCAAAGACCCGGGTTAATCTAGCGAATATCTGCTCCACAGATTCCTGAACTTCTACAGGCCAGCTGCGGCTCTGCAGTTCGGCTGCACCGGTTAATTGTCCCATAATAACTGAAGCTCTTTGCTTACCGGTCATCGGGTACATGTCCAGGGCTTGGCATATCTTCCTCTGGAAGTTTTCCAAGGTGCTGGGTACGCCGCTGTACTTGGGTAACCAGGTCGCACTAGGAACGTAGGGTAGAGACATCGGCATAATCGGAGCGGGTTGCGGTAGCATACCGCCGACTTGTTGCTGTCCATCAAGTTGTATATTTTGAGGTGCCGCTTGGTCTAGCGGGGGCACCGCGTGATCGGGAGCCGGGTTACTCATGGTCGCTCCCC
Source organism: Allobates femoralis (assembly GCA_033576535.1). Lineage (NCBI taxonomy): Eukaryota > Metazoa > Chordata > Amphibia > Anura > Aromobatidae > Allobates > Allobates femoralis. The sequence goes on from JARQOC010000010.1 coordinate 116,572,725, forward strand.
CTTAGTTAAGCGTAGCCTTTCCCTCGGTTGCAAACGGAAGTGTCGGCCTCGCGGTGAGGAGTGAGGCACCACGGGAGTTTCCGGTTCCTGCTGCGTACGGAGGAAGTCGTCAGAGCGTGGGGGCGGGGTCAATCTTCGCGCCCTCTGCACAGTCACGCCCCTTCTTTTCCCGCCTTTTCGCGCAGCAATGGCGGAGCAAATGTACAGTTCGATATTTACAGTCAATAAATAGCACACAATACCCGTGATAACGGGCCTGCTCGTATCCTGTTCGTGACGCCAAGTTCTGACTCACCGTAGCCGGGGGGTACACGTAGCGGGCGTTGTTTCTCCTCCAGTCACGGAACCGCGCCTGCGGTGGTGTAGGCCCGGTGGTCCAGATCAATAGGGGAATGGCGGAACAGTGTGGTGATTTGTCTTCGTGACGCCACCTGCGGGTGTTCTGGTAACTTTACCAGCGCTGTTCGGGTCTCCGGGGGATGGTACACAGCGAGATGGAACGCTCCCCACAGGATGAGCGGGAATCCCCGGAGCCGGGAGCTGCGCAAGATGTTGTGAGGCAGCTGCGGGACGCTGCGCTGAATCCAGGAGTAATGCACAACCACACAAAGTCTCTTTTAGGTACCTTTACTGGATGGTAGTCAGGTACACTCGGACCGGGATAGTGAAGTTGGCACTTATGGAGTTTCACAGCAAGCAGTGTTAGGCTTCCTTTCTCTACTTCTGGTGCTAAGGTCGGGTGGATGTGGAATCCAGCCGGACCGGGCAGGGTGTTCAATGGAACTTGCTTCACCTGGTTATCAGCACTGAGGGCACTGTAAAAGGGTCTGAGCAGGATCAGTACTCTTCCCTGGGCTCTCGTGGGTAGGTGCATCAGGTGGAACAGGTGGCTAAACCTCCTGTTGGATGTGCTGGTTCTCTGTGAGGGCTTTGTAGCTTCCACAGCTTCGGTTCCAGTAACCGGATGGTTTGGAAAGAGTTGGATTAACTCTGTATTCCTGAGAGGTGATCTCCTTCTTCCTATTATCCCAATTGCAGGGATCTCCACTGGCTAACAGGCTAGCAGGGCCTAGTGTGTTCCTCATAGGGTGGAGGTTTCACACAGGCAGGCAGCTCTTGTAGCGTCTACCACACTCTGAAGTTTCTCCCTCCAAGACTCTTTTTATAGGGGGAACTGGTTAGAAGTCACCAGTGTAAGCTCCCCCTAGAGGCTCGGGGTGGAACCAGGTGTTCTAAGTGTTGTTTGTGTTGTGGTTTTGCTGTGCTGTTACTTACTCCATTTGTACCTAAGGATTTCTGTGGTGCCCAACAGGTGCCAGGGTGCCACACCTGCATTCCCCCGAATTCCCCAGCAAGTGTTTTATCAGGATGCAACAAGATGCAACCGCATCGGTATTATCACTGAACCATATCTCATGGATAAGTAATAATACCAGTGCCGGAGCACCCCATTGCATCTGGTGGTGGATTAACTGTTTCCACCAGATCTGGAAACAAATGAAACACCACCCCCAACGGGCAAAAACCCGGATCTGGTTCCATTGGTCACATTCTGATTTAACCCATGGTGCCCTGAATGCTTCCGGGTTTTGTCACGGAGACCAAAAATGCACCAAGATGCCTCGAAAAAAAACAAAACATTGATGCCCGGATCAGGGAAAAAGCAAAGGACGGGATACACCCGCAAGTTCATCCGACTCCATTGGGGCTAAAAACTGATGCCAGGGTATCCAGTTTAAGCTGGTACACCCAGATGGCGAAAAATGTCAATGTGAAACCAGCGTTACTCTAGCCGTAGCCCCTTAACCGGAACCAATTCTTTACAATTTACAGAACTTGTTATCTTGGACTTTTGTTTGCAGGTTTAAACCCTGAAAACACCTTAAACATGGAGCCGCCATCCTGCCATTCTATCACTCTTGGAGGGATCGGTACATGAAGTTTGCAGTGACCGCAGATATTAAATTCCCCGTTATTTTCCATTCACCTCCAGTGTAGTCATTTCATTTTGCATTGCCTTCTCCCTTACCGCTCTTTGTTTCCCTCTGTGTGATATATGAGAATAGAATATCAATACATCTTGTGATCTTCAGAAAATCACTATATTTCTCCGTGTACCGTGGAGTACCATTGAATAATAAGCACTGAGAATCGGGAGTCTGTAAAAGTACATTCGGCTGGATGTCATTTTCTTACAGCTCCACAATCTCGCCTCGTTCCGCAGCCTCTTATGGAAATGGATGCGACTAGGGATTTTCCTCATTTACGATATGCAAAGAAAAAAAAGCTGATGTAATTTAGAGCCGCTCAGAAAAAAAATAAATAAAGAACCTATCTTGAAGGGACATAGCCCTTTCTGGACGAGCCCTGGTATTTCTCGATGACCTTGCTCGGTGTTCGACTGTCACACTGTTTGATCACTAGAAAATCCAATTGCAGAAGCGTAGCACGTGCTCGGCGGGACACCGACATGCCGGGATCTGGTTTAACTGATTCGAGACAGCTCGCTGACAGGTTCTTTTATGAAAACCTTAACGGTAAAATCCATTTCAGTGAAAATATACCAGGGACTGAAAGTGCCCATTGTCTGGTAGACCCTGATCAGATTAGCGGCAAACAATGGAGGATTTTTTGATACACATGTCCAATAAGGAAGACAATGTAGGTAAAAAAGTGGACAAGGTCTTTTGCTCTTCAGGGACTTGGTCATGCCAACCTAGAAGGGCACCCTTTTGTTGGTTCTTCTTCTTAATGAACGTTCCTATCTTTGCTGGACCGTGTAAACGTTAGGAGATAAGACAAGGTCTACTCTTCAGAACTACAAGTCTGTGCCGGACATGATGGCAAATGTTTCTTGACCCTTAGTAAGAAAATTCCTTAGAAAATTAGATTGGACATACTATTCGGAGACTTGGTCATGCCAAACTAGAAGAGCACCATCTTTGTTGGTCCTTCTTCTCTATGTCCAGACCTTGGGAAGATGGTGTACCACGGTCCGCGCTGCTGCCTCAATGGAATCACAAGGAATGTAAGGTTCCAAGAAGTCACAAGGAATGCAAGGTTCCAAAGGTAACAATCTCCTTTATTCCACCAACGCGTTTCGGCACCTCTCCTGGCACCTTCATCAGGGTGTTCTCTATGAACATTCCTATCTTTTCTTAACCATGTACAGTAAATGTTAGGAGATAAGACAAGGTCTACTTTTCAGATATTGGGTCATACCAACCACAAGTCCATGCCGGACATGATGGCAAATGCTTATTGACCCATTAGCTCTTTAGATACTGGGTCTTGCCAACCCAAGTGGATACAATGTTTACTGGCCCTTCCTATCTACATAAGAACTTATCTTTGCTTGTTGTTGTCTGAAATGTTAAGAAATTTGGCAGAGTATACTTTCATTGCCAAAAAGGAGGACACAATGTATGTTCTATGACTGTTCCTTTCTTTGCATGACTCTGTCTGAAATGTTAGAAAATTAACATCTGCTCTTCAGAGAATTGCTTGTGCCAACCCAGATGGGCACAATGTCTATTGCCTTTTCCTTGACTAAGTCTGAAATGTTAGGAAATTAAGCATGGTCTAACTCTTCAGATACGTCCGTGCCAGACAGGAGGGCACAATGTTTGTTAGCTCTTCCTCTCTATGAACGTTCTTTGCTTGACCCTGTCTGAAATATTAGGAAATTAAGCACAGTCCACTCTTCAGATATTGGACCAGGCCAACCATAAGTCTGTGCCAGACAGGAGGGCATAATGTTTTTTGGCCCTTCCATGAAAGTTCCTTTCTTTGCTTGACCCATTCTGAAATGTTTGGTAAATTTGAGGGGCTGCTAGAGAGAAGAAGCCCCATAGATATTGCTGAAAACGCACAACTTGAGCTTAGTCTTTTGTCCACCATCCCAAAGTAGTCAGTGGAGTGCTTCCAATGTTCAACCACCAATTGGCTTATTTTGATGTATGACTTACCCTATAAGAAAATCTCCATCTTTGACACGGGGTATTGGGTCAGCAAGTGTCAATTATTGGTAAAGTTGTGCTACTGATGGAGAGAAGTTCCATAGATATTGCTGTAAATGGGCAACCTGAGCTTAGCCTTTTTTCCACCAGCCAAGAGTTTGAGTGTATGTCCATCAGTCAACCATTAATTGCAAAAAAATCAAAATTAGATGGTTGCGCCACACTGCAAATTTAGGGGTATAAATTCCCGTTACACTAAACGTTTCACTCACCTAAGTTGGTTGTGCCCTCTGCACAACTAGATTAGCCGCAAGCAGGTGAGATTTATTATACAGGATCCCTGTCTTCATCTATTGCCTGTCTCCCCTTTGCACCCAGGTCTGTGCTCCGTCTCTCACACGTGCACCGTCCCGTGCACGTGCAGGGGCCAGGTTTCTGTTTTCTTCAGCAAGGTCCTCTCCCAGAGCTGCTCGTACCACTCTCCCCAAAGGGAGAAAGGAACGTAATGCAATAATAAATGTGGTATACAGAAATGAGCGCTAGGGCTACCATTAATTGGTCAATTTTGGCTTATGACGGAATCCAACAGGGAATCTCCATCCTTGACAAGGGCTGAAAGTTGTGGCTCCTTCAACTTTTCCACTCCCTCGTTGGTAGGAGGTCAGTCATGCTTATTATTTCACTTATTTTTGACAAAGGAGAAGCAAAACCCCAGGAGTTCAAACTTTCAATGGAGAAGACAGTGAGCCAGACTAAGCTGGGTACCTTTGCTGTATCTATTCTATAGGGTCCCTGCCTAGTGATTGGTGACAGGTCAAGTGTTGCCTTGGTGTAACATATGTTCAAGTTACAGGAAAAAAGGGTGAATTCCCGATACACTAAATGCAAACCGCACCATCAGGCAGAACCCCGAGATACCTAACACCCTTGAACTCTGACTTCACTACACGGTCCAGGGGGTTGCTGCCTGTGGATGGGTTGCTGTAGAGAAATTAAAAGTCAGTAAACAGGGTCACAGCCGAGAGGTTAGAAAACTGTAAAATTGTCAGGCTGGAGAATAGTACAAAATCATGCAGAGGTCAATCCGGAAAATCAATTATACTAAGCAGGATAATAACAAGTAAACCAGGGAATATATCTGGCAACCAATAAAAGAACACAGAGGATTTAAATAGACTGCAGTTTTTCCTAATTGGTTGAAGTCAGAGTTAATGACTGCAGCTGGGAAGCCATACAACACATCCACAGGTTAGTCTACCACATCACCAGCCCCACCTTTGGATTGAACACAGCGGTGCCTGGTGGCAGATGCAGATATTGGGGATGTGACACAATGTGACACTTGGCCATTGGTTTTAGATGCATGGCTAATAAGGATATTTGTAATGTCCTATCTTAAAAGTCTTACCTTGTGTTGGTATGCTGTCAAGTAAAATCACAGCCCATACTTTTACCCTATGTACAGTTTTCGCTCATTTATCTTTACTCCCTGCATTGTAGAAGTAAATCTATTCCGACTGGGAAACAGTCAACAAGTAGGCAAACTTCTGATGATGGATCTATGTTCTTTTAACCAATCATTATGTTCTGTATCACCACTTTTAATATTACAGGCATATTACTAAAGTTCTGTCTTCGAGGTATCCCCAAAAATCTGCCAATTCACTAAA